>LPNX010307481.1:655696-718137 GCA_001517045.1 Pseudotsuga menziesii | reverse complement strand
ACAATAATCCTAATGATTATATGAGATTAGCGATGATTAAAATCTTTAAGTTTTTATAAACATTAACCTATGTTTATATGGTTGATTGTGCAATGCAGGTTATGTGACTATAGTGTAATGAAGTATATGGAGAATCCGCGTTATGATGAGAGTTGTGTAAAGAATTATTGATAAACTCTGTCGTGGAACTATTGAGTTCCCATCCACTGCATGGTGATAATTTAAAGTGATACATGGCCTCTCCTCGGCCATGCATTGGCGTTTAAAAACATTTTGACCAACCCTAGTTGTTATTTCTCCTTTGCCTTCGGGCCTTTGGCCGCTCTGCAACTCCTCCTGGTCCGATTTTGCTGTGTGTGTTCAGCCTGCTAGTAATCTCTATGCTGCTCCAGCTCTTTATGAGCTTATCTTCTGCACAGTGTAGAGGCTTACGGTGTTGAATGGCCTGCCGTTAGAGACTGATAATCGTTGACTTACTTAGGGTTTCTCCCTTAGTTTTAGTGTCGGACCTGTGATTGTGTAAGTGTATTCCCTCCATTTAATACTGTAGATAGTCCTCCATCGTGACAGGCACCCTTAGCTCCAACGAGCTCATGCTTCTCTGAGGCCGAAGAAGGATTAACCTTCTTCCTGCTAGTGGTCGTATCTACCATTCTTCAGTGGCCGTGAAGTCATTCGCGCTCTAAGGTAAGCACAGAGTTTTTTTCTTTCGTTTTCGGAGCAATGTAATAGCTTAACAAATGCATTCTTCAGGGTTTTAAGATTATGTTGTTCCTTTACTGGAGGTTCGGTCTTCCTCCTCATGGCATGGAAAGTGTATGATTTCGGCTGTTGGCTTTCCTCGGTAAGCTTGGTCTCAAACATGGCGTTCCCCCCTTGTTGGTTTTTAGGGTTGTTAGAGGCTGGCTTTGAGAGATGTGACTCTGGTGGTTATCTTGGTTCCGTTCAGTCTTATTTAGCTGTAAGTTAAAAATGGATTTTAACAGGTTAAACCCCTGTGCTATGCATGGGTGTTACGGCTTAGGCCGACGATGTAAATTATTAGTTTCCTTCTGTGTTTTAAATGCTAAAAAGAAAATGAAAAATTACAGGGCTGTATGCATGTCTGCGGATGAGGTTACGACCTCGACTTCTTGCTTTCTTTACTGTACTTTTTGTGTATTGGTTTTTCACCCGAGGTTTGATAATATAAATATTTTACTGTTTTCCTGTATCTTCTGGTTTGTTTTACCACATACAGTTTTAAATTATGAATTATAAAGAATAAGTAAAATGCAGGCTTATAACCGCCTTAAACTGTGGATTTATAATGCGGCTGTAGGTGGAAATATTGTCTTAACTCTTAGTACTTATTTTACTTGTATAAACTGGATTTATAGGGTTCAACCCTAATCTTACAATTTGAGATTAAGTTCAGTTTCTTAATCTGCCATTATGCAATTAAATTTTAAACTCTGTTGGTGACTGCGAGTAAAATAAATGGATTTTACTATAATGATTAAGCTCGATGTTCGAGCAATTTACTTGTTCTGTTATTTACCTTTGTTTTTTTTTTATAATAAACAATCTTTGCTTTTAAAATAAACAGCTGATTTAATTTACTATTGATAAACTCTTTATAATGTTACTGTTAGGGTTATGTTCTTTAATTTACTTATTAGGTATTTAACTTCTTAAATGATATGTAGGGTTTATATCCTTACACCAATATCATAGCTGTTGATACTACTTTCTTACATTATTTTTGGTCATATTATAAATACTGTATTTTATCTCGTTATATGAAGAATTCTATAGTCAAAGTATTCTCCAGCTTATTGTTAAATAAATTTGTTATTAAAGTTTCTTTACTGGTTTTATACCTTGACTTCTATTTATTAGAAACTGTAAATTTTACTACATAGTGCATACCTTTCAAATTTATGCAGATTCATTATACTCTAATTGTATTTTACTACTGTCTTCATGTATTATTGATTTAATTTGCAATACACAGAGTATAAATAGTTTATTTATACATAACGCTTTATTTATTTATGCATTGAGTATAATTAGTCTAAGTTGCAATGGTAATAATAAAATATTACTTTAAGTACTACATTAGTATTGCTTTTATATTATATGTAATATGAGTACATTATTACTAATACAATAACGATAATACTTTCCTTATGAGTACCAAGGTTTGTATGGTTAATATTTAATGTTGCTATCCGATATTTAGTTTGGTCTATCTTCTAGTTATAAGCCTGTGTATATTTTAATAATACTCAAATAATTTTTAAGCTTTATCTCATGTACATATATATAAATTCCTATGTATATATTATCATTCATTTACCCTATATGAAAATAGAATAACAGTTTTGTAATTCTTTTTAAGCTTAGTTGAAAATAAAATAAGATTCAGTAAATAAATATCTGCATTCTTAACCAAGATACAGACTAACACCACTAGGTTTTTACTTTAAAATCTAACCAATAGGTAATTACATCCTACTGTCAGTATTGTCTCTTCAGCATTAAGAGGTTAGATTCTTTCAACACTGGAAGATAAACAATTATAAGATTTAAACAGCAGAAATACATAGTCTATCTTTTCTTTATTACAGCTACATTTACTGGAAAAAAAGATACAGAACTAGGAAGTAGTTTTTAAGACTATAAGAAAGTAACTTATAAATTTGTTATAAATTTGTGAAACACTTGTAGTTACTAAAAGTAACTAAATAGGAAACTCGGTTCAGAAGGATACTACTTCTCATTACCGAGATACTATGCTGGAGTACGATCTGGTGAACCCAGATGTGGAAAAACACAGTAACTCTTTAACTCAGCAATTGATTAACTACTAATAACCTGAGATACTCACATTACTAAACTAACTAACTCTTCAGTCATATACCATAAACATAACATGCATCTATTCATACTCATTAAACATAAAGAGATAAGTGACAGAACCTGTTTAAACTGGGACAACAACAGCAATGGGAGGCCGTTCCTCCCTACCAACTCCTAGAGAGCGCTCAGACAGTGACTTCTCAGGACCCCCGATCTTGCTCTGGTCTCCCTGGCTGGAACTAGGTGCAGCAAAGTCAGATACCAGTCTTCAAACTTAGTATTAACTCAGAACTAACAGTCAGTTCTCTGAGCCAACAAAAGCTGTAATAAAATCAAATTACTGCAGCAATCCTCTTAGAACAACTTCCTTACTGTATTTCCCTCTTCCTCAATGAAATTCCTGAATAACATTCACCTGAATGAATTCTCTTTGGAAAATATCTGAGCAGCCTTAGCTCTATTCATTGAGTACTTTTAAAAGATTGCCTAGGTCTTTTTGGGTTAACTGTCATTTAATGAGCCACCTGCTCTGATTCCACTTTCTTGGGGAATCATGACCCCAAATATAGGGAAGTTGCCACCTGCAACTTAGGAAGTGTTTGAGGATGCTGCCACCTGTCTTTTTCCTTTCCACCTAGTTCCATCCACCAGTTTGACCAGTAACCTCTTTTTAACAGCTCTCCCATGCTGTTGTCTCCACAATTTATTTATTAATAATAAAATATTCTGAATTACACTCCATTTCTGTTGACTCTGCTGAGTCATCAATCCCTAATTAGCATTAAATTTAACATAATGTCTCAGGAATATAATAAAACAATTTACATAATTTTACAAAATTGGGGTATGTGACATACACACCCCCTTAAAATGTAACATCGTCCTCGATGTTACTTATTCCTCATCCTCTGCAACCTCCTGGAACAGATTCGGGTATGCTTCCCTCATCTTACTTTCCAGTTCCCAGGTAGCTTCTTCAGGACTAAGGTGCTTCCATTGCACCTTCAGTTGTCCAGTTGTGCGGTTCCGCAGAGTAATTTCCCTCCTCCCGAGGATACAGTCTGGTTCCACCAGAACTTCCCCTTCTGGTTCTACCTGTATAACGTTCTAATCAATCACATGAGTAGCATCATGAACATACTTTTTCAGAACAGAAATATCAAAAACATTGTGCACTTTTAAATTAGTTGGTAACGCTAGCTGATATGCAACTTGACCAATTCTAGATAAAATTTCAAACGGACCACAGTAACGTGGCGCTAATTTTGCACAACTCCCTAGTCTTAGGGAGCTCTTATTTGGTCTTACCTTTATGAACACGTGCTCACCCACCTGGAACTCTTTAGGAGTTCTTTTCAAATCTGCTTGGCTCTTTTGCCGATCCTGGGCAACCTTCAAATTCTCCTGTACTTGTTTCACAATCTGTTCCATTTCTTTTAATAATTCGGGTCCCAACACTAATCATTCTACTGGATTATTCCAGGAGATAGGAGTGTTACATTTACGCCCATACAGAATTTCAAAAGGACTGAACTTAGCTGATGATTGATAGTTGTTATTGTATGCAAATTCTGCTAAATGCAAGTAATCCTCCCGCTTACCCGGCTGATCTTTGACGTACATTCTTAACAGATCTTCCAACACCTGATTAACTCTTTCAGTCTGTCCGTCCGTCTGAGGATGGAAAGAGGTGTTGAAATTCAGTGTTGTGTTTAATCCCTTAAACAAGGATTTCCAGAAATTCCCTGTGAATTTAGGATCCCTGTCTGAAATAATAACCTTCGGTACACCATGTAGCCGAAAAATTTGCTTTAGAAATATGTCGGCTATGTTTGCATCCTTGTAAGTGGTTTTAACGGGAATAAAATGCGTTGCTTTACTTAATTTATCCACTACCACCATAACTGAATCATTCTGATTTTGATTTCTGGGTAATCCAGGTATCTTAAAATCTAAGCCGATTATTTCCCACTTCTAACTAGGAATAGGCAAAGGTTGCAGTTACCCAGCTGGATGTTGATGTTCTGTTTTCACTTGTTGACAGTCCAAACATCTAGCTATATACTCAGCTACTTCATATTTCATATTAGGCCAGAAATAATCTTTTCTTAACATGGTGACAGTCTTCTGGTAGCCTGGATGCCCTGAGTAAGGGGTTTTGTGAACTTCATCCAGAATCAGCAATTTAACCTTAGGCACATTAGGCACATACAGTCTATCCTTAAACAATAAAAATCCATCTTTATTTAGACTATACCCCTTTATTAAACTTTCTGTAGGTTCTTCCTTAGCTGTAGCTTGTAATTTTTGATAAATTTCATCCAATTTTATTCCTTCAGTCAGCTGTTCATTTAAATCAGAAGCATAAGTGCTGATTGCTGTTGTAAAGTTCAGCTTTGCATTTCTGCTCAAAGCATCAGCCACCTTATTTTCTTTTCCTTTTATGTGTTGAATTTCGAAATCGTATTCACTTAAGAAGGCTAACCATCTTTCTTGCCTTGCATTTAAGTTGGGCTGATCTAAAAGGTATTTTAGACCCTTATTATCAGTCATTAAAGTAAACTTTCTGCCTATTAAGTGGTGTCGTCACATTTTTAAGGCATGAATAACAGCAGCAAGTTCCAAATCATAAGTGGCATAATTCTTTTCATGGATCTTTAGCTTTTTGGACTCATAAGCTATAACATGCCCATCCTGAGTCAGCACTCCACCTAGACCATCATTACAAGCATCGGTGCATACCACAAAATCCTTATTAGGATTTGTTATTCTTAGAATAGGCGCAGTTGTTAATAAAGTTTTTAATTTCTTAAAGCTTTCTTCGCATTTTAGGTTCCAATCGAATTTCTTTCCTTTCTTTTGCAAAGAAGTGATTGGGTTAGCTATTTTTGAAAAACCTTCAATAAATCTCCGGTAGTACCCGGTAATTCCCATAAAGGACCTAACGTTTGTTACGTCTTTTGGTACTGGCCAATCTTCGATTTCCCAGATCTTTTCATGATCCACTAAGATCCCTTTCTTAGTCACTACGTGACCTAAGTACTGGATTTCATCCCTGAAGAAATCACACTTACTGAAATTCGCAAAGAGTTGTTGCTCTCGCAGTTCTTGTAAAATTATCCATAAATGTTCCTTATGTTCCTCTTCATTTTTAGAATAGATTAAGATGTCATCGATGAATGCGACAACAAATTTATCTAAGCATTTATGCATTATGTTATTCATTAGGCACATAAAGACGGTTGGGGCATTAGTAATCCCAAATGGCATTACGACAAATTCGTAATGTCCATACCTTGTTCTAAAGGTTGTCTTGAAAATGTACTCTTCTTTAATTCTTACCTGATGATATACTGATCTTAGGTCTATCTTAGAGAACACCGTAGCTCCACGGAGCTGATCAAATAGATCATCTATGTGGGGCAACGGATATCTGTTTTTAATTGTCATTTTATTAAGTTGACGGTAATCTATGCAAAGCCGCATAGTTCCGTCTTTCTTTTTGACAAAGATTACTGGTGCTCCCCAAGGGGACACACTGAGTGGAATATACTTTTTATCTATTAACTCCTTTAACTGTGATTTTAATTCGTTAAGTTCTAAAATATTCATACGATACGGAGCTTTCGAGCTAGGTACAACACCTGGTACCAGCTCAATTGTGAAATCCAGTTCCCTTCTGGGAGGTAATCCTGGAATTTCCTCCGGAAAAACATCAATAAATTCATTTAACATAGGAATATCTTCTATTTTTATTTTATCTTTTTCAGATTTACTCGCCTCATCTGTAATAGTTACAGCATAGGCTTTACACCCTTTCCTGACTGCTCTTTTGTGTTGTAAGGCAGAAATCTGTCTGATTACAGTTTTCCTAGGAATACCCTTAACTGTTACAGGCTGCTCATTATTATTCACACACGTAAAGGTTTTATCAAAATAGTTTAAAACTACCTTATGCTGTTCTAACCAGTCCATACCAATAAGTATGTCATACAAGCCAAGTGGAAAAACATTTAATTTAACAGTAGTTTTAAAATCATTCATATCTAAAGCACATTCCTTAACATAACAAATTACCTTTCTTTTTGCCCCAGTGGCTAGTTGAACTAGCCAAGAGTTATCAAACTTTTCAACAGTCAGATTACACTTTCCTACTTTCTGAGGTGAAATATAACTAAGGCTAGCACCTGGATCTATTAAAATAGTTACAGGGGTTTTGTTAACCATACCTTCTACTTCCACCATGGAAGTTTGATAATCAGCTTGGCGGTTCTCCAATGCTGCATTGATTCGGGGCATAGTCCTTGCAAAATCTCCAACAGTCATTTCATCTTGTATAGTATGAATATTACTATTTGGCTTCTTCCAATTTGGGCAAACTGAAGCATAGTGTGGGCCATTACACTCCCAACACTTAACAGGTTCCTTCCGTTCGAAATCCTTAGTGAAATTTCCATGATTGTTACAAGCTTCCTTGCCCTTGAAGTTATTGGAATTATTGGAATTATTAGAAGCACCATTTTTGCTTCCCTGGAAGTTCTTACCATTAGAATGGTTTCTGTTCTTGTTATTCCTGAAATTTTTCTGGGGTACAAACTCCTTTTTCTTGAACTCAGGCTGATTACTGTTCTTTTTAGCCTTCCAGTTGGCTATACCTTCTTTCTTTTTATTCTGTTCAAAACAGAAATTTGCCTTCCTCATAGCTTCTTCCAGAGTCTTAGGGTTATCGTACTCGATTTTGTCCTTAATATGGTATGGCAGACAGCTGAGAAACCGTTGTACTTTAGGTTTCTCATCAACTAAATATGGCACATACCTTAACAGACTTAAGAACTTACTGTTTAAGTCCTTCATAGTCATGGATCCTAGCTTTAACTCATAAAATTCCTTGGCCCTTTCTTCATAGTATTGTTCGGACAGAAATTTCTTTTTGAAGTACCTTTTAAAGGTACTCCAATTGACCTCTTTTTCTTTGATACCCTTAACTCTCTTCAGATCCTGCCACCATATATCTGCCTTTCCAGAAAGGTTATAGATGGCCATTCTTGCCTTCAGCTGATTTGAATAGTTGTATATCTGAAAATATTTTCTCATCCCCGATAACCAAGATTCTGCCTCTTCTCCTTTTTCAGTTTCTCCATTGAAAGTTGGGGGTTTTATTTTCTTGAACTCCCTAGAAATCTCTTCATAGGGCCTGTACTTTTTCTTTCTCTTATACAACTCAGCCTCACTACTGTCACTAGTAGTGTAATAGCTTTGTTGTTCCCTAAATCCTTCAGATGATGAACTGCTATCAGCTTTAGCTAGTTTCATCTTTTTAGACCCTTTCTGATGGCTAACTTCTTCAAATTCAGACCTTTTGCTTCTCCCTTCAATCTGAAATTTTTCCATCAAAATTTGATTTAACTCCTCTTGAGTCTTCAGAATCCGTTCATTGTCCTTCTTGACTGATTCTATTTTAGTCTTTAAATGATTTATAGTCTGCATCAGCTCTGAGGAGTGAGCAGTTACCTCCTCTATCACAGGTTCTCTAGACATCTGTCTTGTCTCATTGTTAGGAGACTCCTCCTCAGCATATTCTCCTAACTTCTCCATACCTGCTTGTTAGATTCAGAAAAAGAAATTTTTCTTCCTTTCACATAAAACAAAATTACAGGTTAGTATGTTATTTTTACCATTCTACGGAAACTAGTTGGGCCACATCAAGGCCTAGTATTTGAACCATGCTCTGATACCACATGTCAAAACCCCAAAAATTCTGAAAAAATTTAAAACTTTTAAGATAGCATAGATTCTCATTATCTGCAGTCATTAACTGTTTGTTTAGTTTATGTTACTAGAATTGTAACTGAATGATCTCTTGACCATACTTAACTTTTAAAGAGTATTCTTTTTTCGTTACTGATTGTTTTTCTGCTTGCGACACAAAGTGGGTTTGTCATGAAGGACTGGGCTTACTTAGCTTCCGAGCTAACGCAGCAATTTTTCTTCTCTTACAGATATATAGGTAAGACGTACGGGTTGCTGCTAACAAAATCTCGGAAGTTTACAATTCAATTTGCTGTCTAAAATTATTTTACAAGTATACTCATGCTAGACATATTTAACAGGCTCTAAAGGTAAATCTTTTACTAAGTTTTTCTTTGAGATCTAAAGCTAGAGAATTAAATTCTACTCATTGAGATGGGAGTTAACTTCTCTGTACAGAACAAAATATAGGGTTTAACAAGTGTATAGAGTATGAAACCATTAATGTTCATACTGAAGGTATAAGTAAGAAAGTAATAATTATTTCTTTATTTAAACAGCTAGCATGGTAGAAAAATTACATCATCAAAGGTTTACTTTTATTATTCAATGTTATTGTAATATATCATGTTCAAATTTGTAACATGTTTTCGATTTACAACTGTAAAATTTCCCAGCATTACAAGGTTTATTACTTGATCCAAAGTTTCCTTTATTACTTTAAGGATCTGTATTGTTATGGAAACATTACTTCTATTCCAAGATTGATTATGAGATAAGAACGATACCAAATATGAATTCAGTCCTAACTTATTATACTTCACCACTATTTAGGAATTTCATAGCTATATTAATTAAATAAGAAAGTTAACTTATCTAAACTACTTGCCATAAACAGACTCTTATACTATCTTCAACCATCCTTGGATTTGAACTTAATGAAATCTATTTTTATAAGTAGATGGTTCTAAGAATAATGGTAGGATTGTTAGTTTATAAAGGAGGTTCACATGCTTAAAAGTGACCACCATTGAATTCAAAGATCACTTCTTATGAATTAGTACAATTCTACAATTCTTATCTTATTGCCTTCTTTACTTCATTTTTAAACTAGGGTAAAGGATAATGCATAGAAGAATAGATTTATAAACAAGCTATACTAAGGTATTCGTTGTTACTCCTTATTCCATAAGTTCATTATCATATATTGCAAGTCTTCATACATGATAGTATCAGACCATCGATAAACCAATTCTATAAAGAAATAATCTTATAACCAAAGTACTAACATCCATACTTGATCGTGGGATGGTCAACGATCACCCATAAACTAAATCTAAACAATAATCCTAATGATTATATGAGATTAGCGATGATTAAAATCTTTAAGTTTTTATAAACATTAACCTATGTTTATATGGTTGATTGTGCAATGCAGGATATGTGACTATAGTGTAATGAACTATATGGAGAATCCGCGTTATGATGAGAGTTGTGTAAAGAATTATAGTATCAGACCATCGATAAACCAATTCTATAAAGAAATAATCTTATAACCAAAGTACTAACATCCATACTTGATCGTGGGATGGTCAACGATCACCCATAAACTAAATCTAAACAATAATCCTAATGATTATATGAGATTAGCGATGATTAAAATCTTTAAGTTTTTATAAACATTAACCTATGTTTATATGGTTGATTGTGCAATGCAGGATATGTGACTATAGTGTAATGAACTATATGGAGAATCCGCGTTATGATGAGAGTTGTGTAAAGAATTATTGATAAACTCTGTCGTGGAACTATTGAGTTCCCATCCACTGCATGGTGATAATTTAAGGTGAGACGTGGCCTCTCCTCGGCCATGCATTGGCGTTTAAAAACGTTTTGACCAAACCTAGTTGTTATTTCTCCTTTGCCTTCGGGCCTTTGGCCGCTCTGCAACTCCTCCTCGTCCGATTTTGCACAGGTGTGTGTGCTACCTGCTAGTAATCTCTATGCTGCTCCACCTCTTTATGAGCTTATCTTCTGCACAGTGTAGAGGCTTACGGTGTTGAATGGCCTGCCGTTAGAGACTGATAATCTTTGACATACTTAGGGTTTCTCCCTTAGCTTCAGTGTCAGACCTGTCATTGTGTAAGTGTATTCCCTCCATTTAATACTGTAGATAGTCCTCCATCGTGATAGGCACCCTTAGCTCCAACGAGCTCATGCTTCTCTAAGGCTAAAGAAGGATTAACCTTCTTCCTGCTAGTGGTCGTATCTACCGTTCTTCAGTGGCCGTGAATTCATTCGCGCTCTAAGGTAAGCACAAAGTTTTTTTCTTTCATTTTCGAAGCAATGTAATAGCTTAATAAATGCATTCTTCAGGGTTTTAATATTATGTTGTTCCTTTACTGCAGGTACGGTCTTCCTCCTCATGGCATGGAAAGTTTATGATTTTGGCTGCTGGCTTTCCTCGGTAAGCCTGTTCTCAAACATGGCGTTCCCCCCTTGCTGGTTTTTATGGTTGTTAGAGGCTAGCTTTGAGAGATGTGACTCTGGTGGTTATCTCAGTTCCGTTCAGTCTTATTTAGCTGTAAGTTAAAAATGGATTTTAACAGGTTAAACCCTTGTGCTATGCATGGGTGTTACGGCTTAGACCGACGATGTAAATTATTAGTTTCCTTCTGTGTTTTAAATGCTAAAAAGAAAATGAAAAAGTACAGGGCTGTATGCCTGTCTGCGGATGAGGTTACGACCTCGACTTCTTGCTTTCTTTACTGTACTTTTTGTGTATTTAGGGTTTTTCACCCGAGGTTTGATAATATAAATATTTTACTGTTTTCCTGTATCTTCTGGTTTGTTTTACCACATATAGTTTTAAATTATGAATTATAAAGAATAAGTAAAATGCAGGCTTGTAACCGCCTTAAACTGTGGATTTATAATGCGGTTGTAGGTGGAAATATTGTCTTAACTCTTAGTACTTATTTTACTTGTATAAACTAGATTTATAGGGTTCAACCCTAATCTTACAGTTTGAGATTAAGTTCAGTTTCTTAATCTGTCATTATGCAATAAAATTTTAAACTCTGTTGGTGACTGCGAGTAAAATAAATGGATTTTACTATAATGATTAAGCTCGATGTTCGAGCAATTTACTTGTTCTGTTATTTACCTTTGTTTTTTTTTTATAATAAACAATCTTTGCTTTTAAAATAAACAGCTGAGTTAATTTACTATTGATAAACTCTTTATAATGTTACTGTTAGGGTTATGTTCTTTAATTTACTTATTAGGTATTTAACTTCTTAAATGATATGTAGGGTTTATAGCCTTACACCAATATCATAGCTGTTGATACTACTTTCTTACATTATTTTTGGTCATATTATAAATACTGTATTTTATCTCGTTATATAAAGAATTCTATAGTCAAAGTATTCTCCAGCTTATTGTTAAATAAATTTGTTATTAAAGTTTCTTTACCGGTTTTATACCCTGACTTCTATTTATTAGAAACTGTAAATTTTACTGCATAGTGCATACCTTTCAAATTTATGCAAATTCATTATACTCTAATTATATTTTACTACTGTCTTCATGTATTATTGATTTAATTTGCAATACACAGAGTATAAATAGTTTATTTATACATAACCCTTATTTATTTATACATTGAGTATAATTAGTCTAAGTTGCAATGGTAATAATAAAATATTACTTTAAGTACTACATTAGTATTGCTTTTATATTATATGTAATATGAGTACATTATTATTAATACAATAATGATAATACTTTCCGTATGAGTACCAAGGTTTGTATGGTTAATATTTAATGTTGCTATCCGATATTTAGTTTGGTCTATCTTCTAGTTATAAGCCTGTGTATATTTTAATAATACTCAAATAATTTTTAAGCTTTATCTCATGTACATATATATAAATTCCTACGTATATATTATCATTCATTTACCCTATATGAAAATAGAATAACAGTTTTGTAATTCTGTTTAATCTTAGTTGAAAATAAAATAAGATTCAGTAAATAAATATCTGCATTCTTAACCAAGATACAGACTAACACCACTAGGTTTTTACTGTAAAATCTAACCAATAGGTAATTACATCCTACTGTCAGTATTGTCTCTTCATCATTAAGAGGTTAGATTCTTTCAAAACTGGAAGATAAATAATTATAAGATTTAAACAGCAGAAATACTTAGTCTATCTTTTCTTTATTACAGCTAGAATTTACTAGAAACAAAGATACAAAACTAGGAAGTAGTTTTTAAAACTATAAGAAAGTAACTTATAAATTTGTTATAAATTTGTGAAACACTTGTAGTTACTAAAAGTAACTAAATAGGAAACTCGGTTCAGAAGGATACTACTTCTCATTACCGAGATACAGTGCTAGAGTACGATCTGGTGAACCCAGATGTGGAAAAACACAGTAACTCTTTAACTCAGCAATTGATTAACTACTAATAACCTGAGATACTCACATTACTAAACTAACTAACTCTTCAGTCATACACCATAAACATAACATGCATCTATTCATACTCATTAAACATAAAGAGATAAGTGACAGAACCTGTTTAAACTGGGACAACAACAGCAATGGGGGGCCGTTCCTCCCTACCAACTCCTGGAGAGCGCTTAGACAGCGACTTCTCAGGACCCCCGAGCTTGTTCTAGTCTCCCTGGCTAGAACTAGGTGTAGAAAAGTCAGATACCAGTCTTCAAAATCAGTATTAACTCAGAACTAACAGTCAGTTCTCTCAGCCAACAAAAGCTGTAATAAAATCAAGTTACTGCAGCAATCCTCTTAGAACAACTTCCTTACTGTATTTCCCTCTTCCTCAATGAAATTCCTGAATAACATTCACCTGAATCAATTCTCTCTGGAAAATATCTGAGCAGCCTTAGCTCTCTTCATTGAGTACTTTTAAAAGATTGCCTAGGTCTTTTTGGGTTAACTGTCATTTAATGAGCCACCTGCTCTGATTCCACTTTCTTGGGGAATCATGACCCCAAATATAGGGAAGTTACCACCTGCAAATTAGGAAGTGTTTGAGGATGTTGCCACCTTTCTTTTGCCTTTCCACCTAGTTCCATCCACCAGTTTGACCAGTAACATTTTTTTTACAGCTCTCACATGCTGTTGTCTCCACAACTTATTTATTAATAATAAATATTCTGAATTACACTCTATTTCTGTTGACTCTGTTGAGTCATCAATCCCTACTTAGCATTAAATTTAACATAATGTCTCAGGAATATAATAAAACAATTTACATAATTTTACAAAATTGGGGTATGTGACATCTTGGCTCTTCCAAGCCTCTTGTGATGCTCCTCATGTTCCCATGCACCCTCATTGACTATTTTAAGACTGCAGTGCTTGAAAAAGTATATCCCCCTCTTGTTTCACCTTTTGCTATTATGGGAAAGGGAACTTATAATTGTAACTTCTCTCTCATGAATTGAGTAAACCCCAGTGAATTTGAGTTATCTCTCTTGGAATTTGAGTCACGCTCTTAGGAATTTCAATGACTATAAAAGGATTCAAATTGACCCTGTTTCACTCTGCTTCTCTCCCTCTAATATTTCCAGTGCAGAGGAATTCTCTCTTGTCTAGTAAATACATGCTATCGAGTGGGATATGCGTTTTCTTGCAAGAATATTGAAGGCCTCGTAATGAGGTTTGAAGAACCTGTAATGGGGATTGAAGATTGATCTATGCTTACACAACATGATTCCTTCTCCCATTGCTTGTCTATGTCTAATCTAGATTTTAAATCTTGGGTGAGGGTGGTGATATCCTTAGGGATTATGTAGTGATGGGAGTCACAACTCACCAATTAGTGTAGATGGAAGGGGAAGTTGATATGGTGAAAGGTCTAGTTGTGTTATTCTCACGATGTTCAAAAGGGAACAACCATATGTTATGGTTCATATATTTTTGAGCATTTCTAGGTTATGAGACCTCTTTCATTGCATCCATAACATCATTTATAGTAAGAAATACTTTTTTTGCAATGACAAACGTTTCGTTTAACTGAGAAACAGTTATTTCGTGTGGCAGTGTTCCTAGTGTTGAGATGAGTGCGCCTTACCTTTGGTTTGAGAGTACCTCACTTGTGGAACTATTTCCTCGGCTCGAGGGTGATTGTCATGTTTAAATATGCATGAGTATGGAATTTTTATGGTTGGGTGGAACAATGTCTTGTTGAAGCTAGTTGCTTTTCATTAAGATGAGTATTTTGTCATATGTTTATTTACTACAATTTCTGATATATATGTGTTCATGGATCCAATTTTGTTGTCGTTTACATGGTTGTAGGTGGAATCCATGAGATTTGGCATATTTATCATTTCTAAATGGAATCCTTCATATATTTTTTTGCTTATGTTAATATGGTTGTAGGTGGCAGTCAATATATTTGATTTTTAACACTATTAATATGATTGATTGTGGCAGCCTATAGATTTGTTTGAAATCATGTTAATGGATTTCTCAAATTTGGTTGCATTTCATGCCTGCATTTACCTTGCATAGGATGTGTATTAGGGAATGATATGCATTTGTATTCATGCATTTCATTAAAAGGTTGAATGGTTTATTTTAGTGGTTCTTTGGCATGTTGGATTATCCTTGTTTACCCTTATTCCAACGTGCATTACCTTGATTCATCCTTTCCCTTGGGTTTCCAGGTTTCCTTGGCCTTGGATTCGAGGTTGGAGACATCATAGACCGGTATCATAGTGAAGGTTTCAACTCTGCAACAGTTGAGCCTTCTAAATATTTGTAACTCTATGTTATGTATTTGGAATCATGATGTATGTATCGTAAAAGATATGTGTAGTATTCTAACAATGATTGATAATGAACACATTGCATCCTTAGTTACGGCAGTTAATGAATGAGCATGCAGCGTGGTTATTGAAATACAATTTTAAATCCAAATTGAAATAGTGAAGACCAAAGACTCAGTAAGTACAATGAAGAGGAAGATACAACAACAAGAGATCAGAAGAAGGAAAAATGGACATAATATAAGCAGTGAACCCTTAAGTTTTAAATATTCAGTTAGACAGTGCATAGAAGATAATGAATGGATCATTCACATTCAAGAACAAATCATGCATGATATGAAACAATTGCAAAGAACCCAAAGAATATCTCCAAGAAACAATCAGGATTCCATAATACATGTGCCAAGAATATATTATGAAAGATATAGAAAGAATAGGTATTAATCTAACAGCTTAGAAAGCAACCCTGAAAGATCCCAAGATTAACATTTCATCATTAATTTGGGATGACAAGACCTGTCGTTGTGAAATCTCAGGGAATTTGGAGCGAACCTAAAAACCTAACTACTAATCATGATTATACCTCAAAACCGACCAGACCAGTCAAATCAACCTTTTTCACAATTAATTATGGAATGAAAGACGAGGTTTAAGAAATCATAATGTAAATTTCCCCTACGCTATGAAATCTCCTAACTTTTTTCACCGTGTGCTTTACCTAGCCATTGTGATCCATTATGACCCCTGAGAAATTCAGAAATAAATGGTTACATATTGACTTATGATAAATACTCATCAATAACCTTAACTTATCACTTATACACATTTTATTCATGGACTCTCTAGGACCATAAAATTACTTTTGGGACCAAATTGTTTTTTAAATAACCACACCAAGACCCTAACTAGAAACATGACTTAATTGCATACTCTGACTAACATAAACCTTCAAACTCAAACTTAAAAGACTATTGCAAACTTGTGATCCATAGTGCATTACTATGTACTAACATATCCATTACTCAAGAGCCATTATATTGAATTGTTTCATTTTTTTCTTAGAAAATAAAAAATGAGTTGAAATACTTTAGTGTAGTTCTCTTTGTAGAACTTTGGTCCTGTAGTGATGTACTCCAAGCTCTTAAAATTTCTATAAAGAACTATTAAATCAAGTATAAAATTACCAATGGTATTTATCAATATATAACACATAATAGTTGTAACTATGATATAGTTTTAACCACACATTTCTATAACTTGGAAGAAAAAAAGTCAAGCTTCAAAGTGCTCTCACTTTTTTTAAGACATTTCTGATGAGAATGAGAGAGATTTTCAATTATGGGTGGAAGTATTGGGAATGCACCAACAATGTAATGATGTGAAAGTGATTATTTCACTTTATGCACAGGGGATTTAAAGAATTCCTATTGTACATATGGAAGAATAGTTGCATGTGTTGTAAAAACAAATCATAAAGTACAACCGTGTTGAACATTTATAAATATTTTCAATTGACAAACCCAAGATAAAATATATTGCTAGAAAATTCTGGTATTGTACTTGTTTTGTTGTTACTCTAGCAATTCTTGGATTCCATGTTTTTTAGAATTCTTTATTGGCAAGTCGTTTACTATTACTACTAACAAAGAAGACTCTAATGCAGAAAATGATGATATTGTGCAGCAAATCAATAATCAATATTGTGTGAAGAATGTTGAAGTAATTTTTGGTATCATACCAGGAGCATAGTTTGTTTTGATGTTTCTCTTGATAATTTTAAAATATATATAATTTCCACATTTCATAACATTTTCAAATGTTTATCATAGGGAAATATAAGAAAAAAGAATCAAGCAACATAAAGGACATGAAATGTTGGATATGGAAAACCCACTAGCAGAAGACAATACCATATCAGGTACTTTAACTTGTCTTGTTGTTTCTGTTGTTTTTATAAATTATTTTCATAGTCATGATTTATAACATTTTGTAATAAATAAAATATATAAATAATAAATAATAATAAAAAGATAACTAATAATCATAAATAATTAATTATCTAATTTAACTAAACGACATGCCCTTTCATGTGAAAAGGCACAAGTGGACCTATTTAATTGGGTCTTGATTGTATTGTACAAATTATAATCGTATCTTATTCAATATTCATATTTTATACATTATGTTCTAAATATTATGGATTATTTAATATTCCAGATATTTTAGATAAGCTTTATGTGTGAGTTAACTTTGTTCGGCTCACGTGGTATTAGAGCCCCTTATTGGGATTGATTCTGGACTTTGGCCACAAACCCTTCTGAGAGCTTCTCCAGAACTTTTTTTTGGCCATAATATAGGGCCTAGTCCAAATTCCATCTTTTGGCCACAAGCCCTTCTCGGTGCTTCTCCAAAACTTTGCCCTTGGTCATTATTTTTAATGCAAGCCTTTGTCAAAAAAAATCAAAGATTCAGTCAAGTTAATCTAAAAAATAAATAAGAAATAAAAGAGAAAAAGATTAAATTATTTTGGCTGCAAAGCAAATAGTTTGCATAATACACAAACTTGCATCCCAATTTTAGCTTCTTCTTTTTTTCCACGTCCTCCGCTGAAATGATTCCAAGGCTGACTCTGCTTCCAAAGGGGCAGTAGCGTTAAACTCGAGAACTCTTGTGTTGGATGACCATGTGGAGCTCTTGGACCCTTTCCCCTAGAGGTACTTGTGCCTTCCTCATTCTAGGTGCTAGATGCATGTCCTTCTCAGGTGTGGGAAGAGGCGCGTGACGATGGAACGAAACTAGGACAGGAAAATGTTGCTGTTTAAAGGCCACGCATGCGAGCACTCTCCACCTGGATGCAGATCGTATTCGAAAGAGGGGTGAGCATGAAATATTTGGTACTATTCACACCATGCTTAGCGGCAGCGGAGATTGGAGTTATGGCTCCCGCGATCTCGTAATCTGGCCACATGATCCCAGCCCCTGGCCTCGCGTTGATAGGGAGGGAATTCCTGACTGTTCTGGTATTCTCCTGTATGTTGAATTTCCTCTCTCGGCTCATGAAGGTGGGCAGTTTGAAGAAGATTTATTTGTTCTCAAAAAAACTCACTCTTTTCACAAAATTATGGATTCTAGCGAGGAAAGCCAAGAATGTTTCCCGAAGCATGCAAGGGAATCCATGGGAATAAATCCCCAACGAATTAAGGAAGATTTGAAGGCTCAAAAACAAAAATTGAGACACCATGAGGAAACCAATGATAAGTTGGAATCTCTTGAGGAATTTTTCCACAAAACTAGATTTGTCCAAAAAGAACATGAGGATTCCACTACAGCCTAGTTGAAGGAGCAATCTCTGACTTCTCAGGATCTTGTGAATCAGCTTCTACAAGTTGAAATTCAAATGAATGTTATGGTGTTTGAACACCATGTTCTTCATGGGGTGGAGTAGAAGAAAAATATAGCAGAAGGGAAAGGAATCGGGCCCTCTCGCGGCAATTATTCGGGCCACAAATTCATGTATTTTCATTTTTTGTTGGGTCAGTTTGTCTGTCTTTTCCAATTTTATGCTAGTTGGACTATATTTATAATTATTATTTACAAGTTTCTTTCTTTATTAGAGAACTTGTGTTCCATTTTGTCTGTAAGACCTCTATTGTCTCCTCAGTTTGGATGTTTTGTCAGCCTTAATGTACTTAGCCAAATGCCTTCATTTGGCCTTTTTTTGTTAATATAAAACTTCTACCCGTTTCTATTTAATAATTTATATTTGTATCTTATTCAATATTCATATTTTATACATTATCTTCTAAATATTATGGATTATTTAATATTCCAGATATTTTAGATAAGTTTTATGTGATAGTGAATTTTGTTCGGCTCACATTCCATATGTATATTATATCTACAAACAAGGAGAATGAATACAAATATCAAGGGAATGTTCCACAAAACTATAATGGAGAGAAAAAAATACCAAATCAACTAGATAATATGTTTCGTTATTTGTCTAGTTTTTTAGTGAGTTTTACTCATTGTCACAATAGATAACATTTGTTATGTTTATTATAGTGATAGAAAAGGAGAATCAAGTACATTAAACATATTTATTATAGGTATGAATAAGAAGAGCAACAATTAAATCAATGCAATGTTAAAGGTATATATAAATATATTTTAATGTTTAAAAGTTGGAATCCTAATTTTTTTCTTTTATTATCGATAAGCATTAAGCAGGTATTATACAACAATATCTAATAAAAAGAAGTATTGTTGCTGTTTGATTGAAGGTTTAAAAAATTTTAATCTATTTTCTATGAAGATAATACCAAAAAATAGTGGATCTTCTATAAATAGTATAAAAATTACTTGAAGTAAATATATTTTCCAACTAGTTTTTCTTAATAATTTATATAGCATGAATAAAATGTTTTGACTATATTATTTGTTATTGTTTTGCAGCTAAAATAAGTGAAAACAAATTAGTTATTTTTTAATGAAATGGTGTTTTATGTCAAAGCATTGATAATGATGCAATAGAAAAATAAAATGGGAAGGGTTGCAGAGTACAAAATAGAGAAAAAAAATATTTTGGCTTCGTTTACATGTAAAAAAAATTCTCAGAATGTGTTTCAAAAACGAATCTCTTGACTTTGCAATTTGGACGTCATCTTTGAAGCAAAACAAAACAAAAGTTTTCAAAAATTGGTTTCAAAACCATTACAAGATCAATTTGTGCTTACATGGACTACTTCAAATTGCAAACAACATAAGGGAAAGAAGACAACTAACAATCCAACAGAAGTTATACACACTAAACAATTAAAAAAATGTAGAAAACATATACTCCATATAATGTAACTACATTTTTATAGTTGATTGTTCACTTGACAGAGTGAAAGAATGTCCCAAAGAAAATGTTATTCTTGCCACTTCATTCCATGGAAAGAACAAGGAGTATTAATAGTTGATTGGTGATCAATGGATAATATTGAAGAAATTCTCTTAAATTGCCTTAAGATTATTGGTGGTTATTTCATGTATAAACAAGTATCTTAAGTGTATAGTAAAAATTCCTAGTGATTTTAAATTTTATGACTTCATTCTATATTGTGCATCTTTAACATAAATGAAATTATTAAAATATAAATTTGAGATGATTTGATAGATGTGATGCATTTTACTATTTTTTTATAATTTTTCAATTGACTTTTATTTCATAATATCCCTATAAAGAATGGTGGTTTGTGTCTCATTACTAGAAATAAAAATATCAATATTTTGTTTATTTCTATTGAGATATTGAATCATTAAGATTTAGTGATTTGAATGTTAGTTTAATGTGTTCCTCTAAAATATTCTTATTCCATAGAAATTAAATAATTGTATTAAGTTGTATGTAGAACTTAACATATCATTAGCTTGTTTGCATGAATTTGCACATTGCTATTATTTTTCAGCTGTGATTTATTTGACCATTATAACTGTTTAAGAATCAATAATTTTGTAATACCCTGGATGGTAGTCCCCAGACATATGTTATTATTTGTTTTTTATTGTGGCACAAGGTATCAGAAATATGGACTTGAGAATTATTATTATTATTATTATTATTATTATTTAATAAATAAATAACTCAACATAGATAACTAATGAGAATGGGCAGCCATGGATTCCACATGTGAGTGGATTGGGGATAAGGAGTTGTTGTTCTCTCTGACATTACTTGTTGGACCCTATTTTTTATTATTTTGGTTTGTGGAAGTATTATTACACCCTCTTTGATGTTTCTTGTGACCCTCTTGGACCTCCTTGGATCTTCCAAGCCTCTTGTGATGCTCCTCATGCTCCCATGCACCCTCACTGACTAATTTAAGACTGCAGTGCTTGAAAAAGTACACCCCCCTCTTGTTTCACCTTTTGCTATTATGGGAAAGGGAATCTATAATTGTAACTTCTCTCTCATGAATTGAGTAAAACCAAATGAATTTGAGTTATCTCTCTTGGAATGTGAGTCACGCTCTTACAAATTTCAATGACTATAGAAGGATTTGAATTAGCCCTATTTCACTCTGCTTCTCTCCCTCTAAGCTTTCCAGTGCAGAGGAATTCTCTCTTGTCTGGTAAATACATGCTATCGAGTAGGATATTCATTTTCTTGCAAGAATATTGAAGGCCTTGTAATGAGGTTTGAAGACCCTATAATGGGGATTGAAGATTGATATATGCTTACATAACATGATTCCTTCTCCCATTGTTTGTCTCTGTCTAATCTAGATTGTAAATCTTGGTTGAGGGTGGTGATATCCTGAGGGATTGTGTAGCAATGGGAGTCACAACTCACCAAGTAGTGTAGATGGAAGGGAAAGTTGATATGGCGAAAGGTGTATTTGTGATGTTCAGAAGGGCACAACCATATGTTCTGGTTCATATAGTTTTTATCATTTCTGGGTTATGAGACCTCTTCCATTGCATCCATAACATCATTTATAGTAAGGAATACATTTTTTTCAATGGCAAACGTCTCTATTTGACTGAGATACAGATGTTTTCATATGGCAATGTTCCTAGTGTTGAGATGAGTGCACCCTACCTTTGGTTTGAAAGTACCGCACTTGTGGATATATTTCCTTATCTCAAGGGTGATTCTAATGTTGAAATATGCATGAGTATGGCATGTTTATTGTTGGGTGTAACATTGTCCTGTTGAAGCTAGTTGCTTTTCATTAAGATGAGTATTTTGTCACATGTTTGTTTATTACAATTTCTAAAATATATGTGTTCATGGATCTGATTTTGCTGTCGTTGACATGGTTGTAGGTGGAATCCATGATATCTGGCCTATTTATCATTTGTAGATGGCATCCTTCATATTTGTTTTTGCTTACGTTAATATGGTTGTAGGTGGCAATCAAATCTGATTTGTAACACTGTTAACATGATTGATTGTGGCGGCATGTAGATCTGTTTATTTACATTGTTTATGGTGGCTTACAGTTCTAATTATATTTAATTTTAAATGGTTGTAATATATATGATATTTCATGTTTGAAATCTTGTTAATGGCTTTCTCAAATCTAGTTGCATTTCATGCCTGCATTTACCTTGCATAGGATGTGTATTAGGGAATGATATGCATTTGTATTCATGCATTTCATTTTAAAAGGTTGAATGTTTTATTTTAATGGCTCTTTGGCATGTTGGACTATCCTTATTTACCCTTATTCCGATGTGCATTACCTTAATTCATCCTTCCCTTTCGATTTATTGGTTTACTTGGCCTTGGATTCGGGGTTGGAGACATCACAGAGTGGTATCAAAGTGAAGGTTTCAACTCTGCAACAGTTGGGCCTTCTAAATATTTGTAACTCTATATTATGTATTTGGAATCATGATGTATGTATCGTGGAAGAGATGTGTAGTATTCTAACAGTGATTGATAATGAACACATTGCATCCCTAGTTAGGTCGGTTAATGAATGAGCATGCAGTGTGGTTATTGAAATACAATTTTAAAGCTCAATCAAAATAGCAAGCAGGCAAGGTGATAACCATATTTTGGGTAATAGTCCTTTTTTTGAGTTAATAGTCCTTTTGAAGTTCATAGTCCCTCAAAGTGGGATAGATGGAGGGAATGAATGACCAATCATTATATACGATGAGTCACAAGCACTAAATACTCCTCTACGGTAGATGGGGATGGGACTGAAACACGATGAATAAGCTCTATATCAATTGGTTAAGAGACTGTATCTATAATTAAAAAGTGCTTGCATAATGACATATATAAAGAATGACTGGAATACAACTCATGCCGAATCTAATGCTTGTTTTGGGGACCACTTCTTTGCATTTATGAGTCATCACTTCATCTTTAGTTGAGCACATTTCATGTGAACAATTATATATGGCTATATTATCTAGGAACACGACGTAGGGGCCAAAGTAGAGTGACAACTTTTGTTTTACCCTTAACCCATTGGAAATCCATATCCACCAGCAGGGACGGAAACAAGACCAAAGACTTAGTAAGTACAATGAAGAGGAAGTTATAGCAACAAGAGATTAGATGTTAGAGGTCAGCTACAGACAACAAAGATGGATTTCAAAGAAGGAAAAATGGACATAAGAGAAGGAGTGAACCCTTAAGTTTTGAATATTCAGTTAGACAATGCAGAGAAGATAATGAATGGATCATTCGCATTCAAGAACAAATCATGCATGATCTGAAAAAATTGTAAAGCACCCGATGAATATATCCAAGAAACAATCAGGATGCCATAATACATGTACCAAAAAGAGATTATGAAAGATATAAAAAGAATATGTATTAATCAAGAAGCTCAGAAAGCATCCCTGAAAGATCCCAAGATTAACTTTTCATAGTTAATTTAGGATGACAAGGCTTGTCGCTGTGAAATCTCAGGGAATTTGCAGCGAACCTATAAACCTAACTACTAATCATGATTATACCTCAAAACCGACTTGACCATTCAAATCAACCATTTTAACAATTAATTATGGCATGGAAGACAAGGTTTAATAAATCATAATGTAAATTTCCTCTACGTTGCAAAATCTCCAAACTTTTTGCAGCGTGTGCTTTACCTACCCATCATGATCCATTATGAATCTTGAGAAACTAAAAAATAAATGATTACATATTGACTTGTGATAAATACTCATCAGTAACCTTAACTTACCCCTCATACACATTTTGGTCATGGACTCTCTAGGACCAAAAAATGACTTTTAGGACCAAACTTTTTTTAAACAACCACACCAAGACCCTAACTAGAAATATGACTTAATTCCATACTCTATGACTAACATAAACCTTCGAACTCAAACTTAAAAGACTATTCAAAACTTGTGATCCATAGTGCATTACTATGTACTAACAGAGTCATTCCTCAAGAGTCATTATATTGAATTGTTTCAATTTTTTCTCGAGAAATAAAAAATGAGTTGAAATACTTTAATGTAGTTCTCTTTGTAGAACTTTGGTCCTATTGTGATGTACTCCAAGCTCTGAAAATTGCTATAAAGAACTATGAGGTCAAGTATAAAATTACCAATGGTATTTATGAATATATGACACATAATAGTTATAGTTATTATATAGTTTTAACCATACATTTATATAATTTGGAAGAAAAAAAATCAATTTTCAAAGTGTTCTCACTTTTTTTAAGACATTTCTGATGAGAATGGGAGAGATTTTCAATTCTAGGTGGAATTAATGGGAATGCACCAACAAAGTAGTGATGCGAAAGTGATTATTTCACTTTATGCGAGGGTGGGGGGGGTGTTTAAAGAATTCCTATTGTACATATGGAAGAAGAGTTGCATTTGTTGTACAAACAAATCATAAAGGACAACCGTGGTTAACATTTATAAATACTTTCAATTGACAAACCCAAGATCAAATATATTGCTAAAAGAATCTGGTATTGTACTTGTTTTGTTGTTACTCTAGCAATTCTTGGATTCCATGTTGTTTAGAATTCTTATTTGGAAATTCATTTACTATAACTACTAACAAAGAAAAATCTAATGCAGAAAATGATCATATTGTGCAACAAAGCAATACTCAATATTGTGTGAAGAATGTTGAAGTAAGTTTTGGTATCATACCAGGAGCATAGTTTGTTTTGTTGGTTCTATTGATAATTTTAAACTATATATAATTTCCAAATTTCATAAAATTTTCAAATGTTTATTGTAGGGAAATATAAGAAAAAGGAATCAAGCAACATAATGGACATGAAATGTTGGAGATGGAAAACCCACTAGCCAAAGATAATATCATATCAGGTAATTTAACTTGTCTTGTTGTTTCTCTTGTTTTTATAAATTATTTTCATAGTCATGATTTATAACATTCTGTAATAAATAAAATATATAAATAATAATTAATAATAAAAATATAACTAAGACTCATAAATGATTAATTATCTAATTTAATTAAACGACATTCCCTTTCATGTGAAAAGGCACAGGTAGACCTATTTAATTGGGTCTCGGTTGTATTGTTAAAATTATAATTGTATACATGCATTGTTCTGGAGCTTTCTTCGTTCCAGTTTGCATTCGATTTGAATGGTTGATCTGGAGCGTTGGTTGGATTTGTTATTTGATCTGGTGCTTTCTCTGTGCCAGTCTCTCTGGTGTTTGATCTGTCCCTCCTTGGTTTGCTTTGTGTTGGGTGGATGCCCTCGACTTTCTGAAGTTCCATGTTTTTATTTTCCTTGCTGGCCTCTTTTCCTTGTGAGATCTTAGGTTGTATCCTTCATCATCAACTATGATGGTTCGTTCTTCCATGTATTAATCTTTTTTTATCTTTTCTTGATTCTGGCAAGCTGAGCCCTCTCTCAAATGGATGCTAGTGGGGAACCTCCTCCTCCTCTTCCACCTAAGTTGGATGCATTCAAACATCTAGTTGCTACCTTTGGTAAGAGGAAAGGTTGTCCATCGAAGATATTGTGAAGAATGTTGACATCCACTCTGTTGAACTTCCCGTTGATCAAATCTGCTGAGCGGTTTTAAATCTTGTTGAGCGTGGGCTTATTGGGAAATTTACTGGCCTATGGCCTTCTCCTAAGGATATTGATGTTTGGGTTAAGAGAAATTGGAGGCCATTAGTAACTGAAGGCATTCAAAATCACTTTGTAGGTAGAGGATACTATGTATTTGTGTTTGATTCAGCTGAAGACCGTGACCTCATTTTTCGAAATGGACCATACTTCATGGGCCCTCAAGGTCTCTATCTAAACAAGTGGACCCCGGATTTTGATCCTACCCAAGATGTTTCGTCCACAGTCCCTGTCTGGGTAAGGCTCCCCCATTTACCTTTACACTGTTGGAACTCAGATTCTCTGGAATCCATTGGGAACAAGCTTGGAAAATAAATAGACAAGGAAGATCGAAAAGATCAATATTCATGTGCTAGAATATGTGTTGAAGTTGATTTGGATATTGGACTTACAGAGGCAATCAAGCTAACTGTAGTTGAATGGTCTTACATACAGGAGTTGGACTACGTGCAAATTCCCTTGAAGTGTCGGTCCTACCATGGTTATGGACACTTTTACCAAAATTGCAAAAAAAAATCAGAAGAGGAGCTTGAAAAATAAAAGGATGAACAATGGACTCAAGTTCATAAATCAGGAAACTCTAACTAGGACTCTAGAAAGAAAGGTAAAGAAGGAAAGAGTTTGAAAGAGACATTGATGTTGGGAAGAATCCTTGGTCTGCAAAAAAACCCAAGGAATCCTCCAATAATTTTGTTGTCTTAAGCTCTCCTAAAGTCCCTATTCTTGAAGAGGGTGAACTACAACAATTTGAAGTGCAGGATGATGTCTCTGTAGTTAATATAGGATCTATGGAACAAGTTGGAGCAGTTATAGCAGAAATACCTAGTGTTGATGAATCCATGCAGGATGATCATCCTTATCCAAACAGAGCTAAGACTCCTCCTTCTTATGTAGAAATAACTAAAAAGAAGACGGTTGATGCTCTAGCTCCTCTGATGAAGATTCCATTGAACAAATTTCTAAAAAGGCACATAGGAAGTCTTGAAAGGAGGCTCGAGAAGAAGAGGTTGACAAAATAAAGATGCAGGGAAGTCAGTACACCATTGAAATGTCGTTTGGAAAAAGCAAGAGGACTCGGCCTTCTAACGGAGTCGTCACCCCCTCCCTTTTGGGTAAATAATGCAAGCCATCTCTTGGAATTGCAGGGGGTTGGGCAACCCAATCAAAGAAGAAGCAGTCAAATATTTACTAAAAATGATTTCTTCTGACATTGTCTCGCTCCAAGAGACTAATATAGAGGAGGAATATCTTCTCCTCTTAAGTAAAACCAAATAGAAATTGAATGCTGGAAAATTTGTCAGTGCAAGAGGTACATCTGGGGGTCTTGCAACTCTTTGGAGTGATGAAAAATTTCAGCTAAATCATTGGTTTGCCACCCAGCATTGGATTTGTACTGATCTCTACCATATCTCCAGTAAGATCTCCTTGGTCCTCTATAACCTTTACGTTCCAGTTAATTTCAACGAAAAAAAAGAATGCTGGAAAAAACTCTCAGACTTCATAGAATCCAATTCTCCTACAAATACAATAGTCGCAGGAGATCTCAACAATTCTTTAGCTCCGAATGAGAAAAAAGGTGGTGTATGCGTAAAGAATTATTTTCAAGACACGGTGGAGGAGTTGATCCAAGTCTGCAGTCTGAATGACTTTAAACCCAAAAAAGGATAGTACACTTGGTCCAATAACAGAGTGGGTTTTGCCAATACCGTTTCCCGTCTTGACAGGTTTTTGGTCCATAGTTCATTTATGGATGGGAAATTCATCATCACAACTAATATTCTGCCCAAACTCTCTTCAGATCACCACCCCATATCTCTGAATTTTGAAAAAGAAAATGATGTTGCCCCAATTCTGTTTCATTTTAGACCCATCTGGAATGCGAGAGACGATTTTTGGGACACTGTATATCAAGACTGATCTCAGTACATTGTTGGATCTACCTATTTTGTTTGGGAACATAAATTAAAGAACACTAAATTTTCTTTGAAAAACTGGGTAAAAAAACCTCTTCATACTTCGACCTACATCAGGCAAGAGAGAGTGCTTGAGCTATCAGAGATCCAATTAGGAATGGAAGAAAGTGAAATTACCAAATCCCAGCTTTCCCTGGAACATTTCGTTCAATCTAAAACCACTCAATATTTTTTCCAAGAGGAGGAATATCTTCGTCTTAAGTCTCCAAGTCTCTAGTTGCAGGAGGGGGATAAAAACACTGCCTTCTTCCATCGCCAATGCAGATCTATATTGACTAGAAATCATATTTCAGAAATTTCCATTAGGGAGGGGGAAATCATTAAAGGTAAAGACCATCTAAAAAAGGCTGCAAGCAGTCACTTTCAGCTTTTGTTTCAAGAGGATGGTCTCTCTGCTGGTGTAGTGTCTGCAAAAAATTTGGACAATGTTCCTCCTCTTGTCATTACAGAGGATAATGTTGATCTAATGAAACTGTTCATTGAAAAGGAAATATTGGATGTCATTTGAGAAATAGAGCCAGATAAATCTCCTGGGCCGGATGGGTTTTCCTTCCATTTTTATAGAGTCTACAAGAACATCATCAAATCAGATCTAATCCACATGGTGACATCCTTCCAAAAAAAGTCCAAAGTGGGAGGGTGTACAAATTCTACATTTCTAGCTCTTATTCCTAAGGAAGACAATCCTTCTTCTTTTGATATATTCCATCATATTTCACTATGTAATTCCTCTTACAAGATCCTAGCCAAACTTCTCACCAACATATTCAATATCTTGTTAGGTAAGCTGATCTCTCCTCTTCAGGGGGGTTTTGTAAAAGGTAGGCACTTAATCGATAATGTAATCCAAGTCCAAGAATCCCTCCACTAAAGTTTCCAAAGGAAGGAGAAAGGAATGATAATCAAACTGGATATGAAAAATGCCTTTGATCAAGTAAAGCTTCCCTTCCTCTATCAAGTCCTTCTTTCTTTCGAATTTAGTTCTGAGTTTGTGGATTTGTTCAAAGCTTGTACAGATAGGCCTTGGATTGCGCCCCTTGTTAATGGTAGACCCACAGAATTCTTCTGTGCTTCACGAGGTCTTCGCCAAGGATGTCCAATGTCACCCTTTCTTTACATCTTGATGGCAAAAACTCTTAGCAGAACACTTTCAGCTGAAAAGGAAGTTGGTTACATTCTGTGCATTAAGATAGCTAGGGGGGTGGACCCAATAAACCATGCCCTATTTTCGAATGATTCTCTTTTTCTTAGAGGGGCCTCATTGAAGATTGCTCGTGCCTTCAAATAAATTCTTCAAAAGTTTTGTCTTATCTAAGGATCCTTGGTCAATAATAAAAAAAATGTTGTTTATGGTTGGAATGTAGATCATTTGGAAATTCTTTGAATTGCAAATTCCTTTGGTTTCTCTGGTTTTGATAAGTGGGAGAAGATAAAATATTTTGGGCTACCTTTAACTCTCGGATCAAGCCCTCCTTCTCTCTATCTTGAAGTTATAGCTAAATTAAAATCCAAAATCGCTTCTTGGGGTGGTGATTGGTTAACTAAGGCTAGAGAATTGGTTTTGATAAAGGAGGTACTTTCAGCTCTTCCCATCTTCCAATCCTCTTTGTTTCTTTCCCCTAAGTCTATTTCAGCTCAGATTTCCAAACTTTTCAATATTTTCTCAAAAATGGTGGCAAAGAAAACCAGAATAAGATGCATCTGGTAAGCTGGGATATCATTAAAAGACCTATTTTCAGAAGGTGGATTACAAATACGTGAACCTGGTTTGGCTAATTTGTAATTGGGAGGTAAACTCATTTGGCAGCTATATGTGGATAAAAATCACCCTATTAGTAAGATCTTTAGGATGAAATATCTAAAGGACAGCTCTTTGAGAAATTTAACAACTTCTAGCAATCCCACAGGCACAACTATCTGGAATTCTTTCCAAAGAGGAATTGATAATTCAATCAATAGCTCTATACAATCCCTAGAAATGGGAATAGGATCCTTCTCTGGGAGGATAAAATCTCAGGAAATATTTCTCTTGCCTCTGTCATCTTGCTAGAAGAGATCAAGAACTGGTTAACAAACAAAGGCCTGCTTCGTTTGGCTTATATCTATTCTTGGGACAGCGCTGGTAACTAGGATGGTTGGTCTCTTCATGACCTCCCAGTTCATCTCAGCTCCCAAAAAAAAAATCCTCTCCTCTCTTACAGGTCTTGCTCCAGTTGAGTCGCTCCCATAAAGACAAATGGGGTTGGGGTAAGTCTAGAATATACTGACCTACAAAAGGTTTCATCGAATTACAAGCTATACATCCCTCAAGCTTTCCCCCAGCGATTTGGAAATCAATTTGGTCCTCTCCCTATCTTGCCAAGGTGAATTTTTTCACATGGTTTCTCATGCACAACAAGGTGCTGACTAGCGAAAACTTGTCAAAACGTGGATTTTATGGACCCTTTCGGTGTTGTTTCTATAATTCAGCTATTGAATCATCAAACCATCTCCTAATCGACAGTGTCTTTGCTAAGACAATGTGGGATCTTGTTCTCCACGGCTCTAACATCTCTACCCTAGGCCATTCCCCTGTCACTTCCTTCTTCCTCTCTTGGATTGATTGTTGTCCTTATAAAAATGATAAATCTACTGACTGCTCCAAGCTTTGGCTTTTAATTCCAAAATTCATGTGGTGGAAGTTGTGGATCGCCAGGAACAATTAGATCTTCATCAATCAAGTTACGATGACCCCTCGGATCGTGTTTAGCAGAGTTAAAAGGTTAATTGTTGAATCTGCATGCAGTCTAAAGTCCAATACATCTCTACCCTCTGTGATTTCAATGTGGTTGGGCTCCACTCCAACAGGAATAAGAAAATTGGTCCACATAAAACCTATCATCTCCTATCCCTGGTGTTTTCGTGGAAATATTGATGCTTTTAAGTCATTGTGGATTATTTCCTCTTTAGCGACAATTTTTTTTGAAGGTGCATCCAAGGAAAATCCTAGGATCTTAGGAGCTGGGGGTTTGGTCTTTTCTCCATGTAGACTGATTGAATCTAGTTTTAGTGGGGGACTTGGAATCATGTTGAATAACCAGGCTGAATGTTACAACCTCCTCATGGCATACCGAAACGCAAAGGAGAAAGGATACAAGTCAATCCAAATTTTCGTCAATTCAAAGTTGTTGATCAAAGTTTTAAATTCAGCTGATCAATTCAATAATTTTTCCTTGAATAAAACTCTGCAAAGAATTTGGAATATTATGAAAGAATATGATGGGGTCACATCTTTTCACATTCTTCGAGATCTAAATCATCTTGCAGATGCCTTGGAAAATAAAGCATGCCTTCTGGCTCAAGGTACCCTTTGCATCAGTAGAAAATCCAGTTATTTTCACCCAATTCCGTAATTTGTGGTCCTATAAGCTGTAATTTGTTTATTTTGAGAGATTCACTCTCAAGTTGTAATAATTTATACAAAATCTAACCTTATCGAAGCATTTCTTCTGATTGTGTACTTGGTTGTTTGGCATTTGTCAAATAGACCTGTATCCCTTCATAAAAATAAAAATAAAAATTATATGTTTTGGTTTAAAAAAAAAGAAATTATAATTATATCTTATTCAATATTCATATTTTATACATTATGTTCTAAATATTATGGATTATTTAATATTCCATATATTTTAGATAATTTTATGTGTGAGTTAACTTTGTTTGGCTCATTTGGTATTAGAGCCCCTTCTTAGGCTTGATTCTGGCCTTTGGTCGCAAACCCTTCTCAGAGCTTCTTCGAAACTTTGTGTTTGGCCATAATCTTGGACCTTGTCCAAATTCCATCCTTTGGCTGCAATCCCTTCTCGGAGATTCTCCAAAACTTGGCNTATATATATATATATATATATATATATATATATATATATATATTACAATGCAGAAGTTTGATAAGGTATGCATTGAGGACAAAGCATCCTTATGAGGAATGCAATGTAATAAATCAAATATATAAATACTAAATACTAAATAATAATAAAAATATAACTAATAATTAGAAATGATTAATTATCTAATTTAACCAAAAGAAATGCCCTTTCATGTGAAAAGGCACAAGTAGACCTATTTAATTTGGTCCCGATTGTATTGTAAAAATTATAGTTGTATCTTAGGGGTGGCAGGAGAGGGGGTACAATTACTCGTCCCAATGGAACTATCGAATTGAAGTATGCTTTGGGACTTGGTAATGCAACTAATAACCAAGTCGAAGCCCTAGCGCTATTGCATGGAATTAAACAGTTGAAAAGGAAAGGTGTTATGCAATACCAAGTCATCGGAGACTCTCAAAGCCTCATCTCTCTAATGATTTCTAGATCTCTCCCCAAATAAATTTGATTAAAGTAAATAGTTTGCATAATACACAAACTTTCCTCCAAACTTCGGCTTCTTCTTTCTTCCACGTTCTCCGCCGAAATAATTCCAAGGATGAATCCGCTGCCAAAAGGGCGGTAGCGTTAAACCCAGGAACTCTTGTTTTGGATGACCACGTGGAGCTCTTGGACCCTCTCCCCTAGTGGGACTCGTGCCTTCCTCATGATAGGTTCCAGATGAATGTCCTTCTCATGTGTGGGAAGAGGTGTGTGTGTATGGAATGACACTAGGATAGGAAGATGTTGTGGTTTAAAGGTTGTGCATGTGAGCACTCTCCACCTTGTTGTAGATCATATTCAAAAGAGAGGTGAGCATGAAATATTCGGTATTATTCACACCGTGATCAGTAGCGGCGGAGATTGGAGTTATGGCTCCCGCAATCTCACAATCTAGCCACATGAGCCAAGCCCCTAGCCTCGCGTTGATAGGGAGGGAATGCCTGACTATTCGGGCATTCTCCTATATGTTCAATTTCCTCTCTTGGATCTTAAAGGCGGACAGTTTGAAGAAGCTTGACCTGTTCTCAGAAAAAGTCACTCTTTTCACATGATTATGGATTCTAGCGAGGAAAGCCAAGATTGTTTCTCGGAGCATTGGAGGGAATCCATGAGAATAAATCTGCGACGAATTAAGGAATATTTGAAGGCTTAAAAATAGAAATTGAGACACCACCAAGAGGAAACCAATGATAAGTTGGAGCCACTTGAGGAATTTTTCCACAAAACTAGAGTTGTCTAAAAAGAACATACGCAATCCACTACAACCCAACTGAAGGACCAATCTCTGACTTCTCAGGATCTTGTCAATCGGCTTCTACAAGTTGAAATTCAAATGAATGTTATGGTGTTTGAACACCGTGTTCTTCATGGGGTGGAGTAGAAGCAAAATATAGCAGAAGGGAAAGGAATCGGGCCCTCCCGCGGCAATTATCTAAGCCACTAATTCATGTATTTTCATTTTCATTTTCTACCCATTTCTATTAAAAGAAAATTGATATTCATATCTTATTCAATATTCATATTTTATACATTATATTCTAAATATTATGGATTATTTAATATTCCAGATGTTTTAGATAAGTTTTATGTGAGAGTGAATTTTGTTCATCTCACATTCCATATGTAGATTTTATCTACAAACAAGGAGAATGAATACAAAGATCAAGGGAATGTGCCATAAAACTATAGTGGAGAACAAAATACCAAATCAACTAGATTAGATCTTTTGTTGTTAGTCTAGTTTTTTAATGAGTTTTACTCATTGTCACAATTGATAACATTTGTTATCTTTATTATAGTGATAGAAAGGGAGAAAAAAAAGACAATGATCAAGTGAATGTGAAACAAAACTATAATCAAGAAAACAATATCATATCAGGTATATTAAACATGTTTATTATAGGTATCAATAAGAAGAGAAACAGTGAAATAAATGCAATGTAAAAGGTATATATAAATATATATTAGTGTTTAAAAGTTGCAATCTTAATATTTTTCTTTCATTATCGATAAGGATTAAGCAGGTCTTATACAACAATATCTAATCAAAATAAGTATTATTGATATTTGATTGAAGGTTTAACATTTTTTCATCTATGTTCTATGAAGATAATACCAGAAAATAGTGGATATTCTATCAATAGTATAAAAATTACTTTAAGTAAATATATTTTCCAACTAGTTTTTCGTTATAATTTATATAGCATGAATAAAATGGTTTGTGACTCTATTATGTGTTATTCTTTTGAAACCAAAATAAGTGAAAAGAAATTAGTTATTTTTTAATCGAATGGTATTTTCTATCAAAGCATTGATAATGATGCAATAGAAAAAAAATTGGAAGGGTTGTGGATTATAAAATAGAGAAAAAAAATCATCTTGGCTTCATCTACACGCAAAAAAAAATCTCAGAATGTGTTTCAAAAATGGATCTCGAATTTGCAATTTGGAAGTCATTTTTGTAACAAAACGAAACAAAAGCTTTCAAAAATTGGTTTCAAAAACATTACAAGTTCATTTTTTGTTTACATGGACTACTTCAAATTGCAAACAACATAAGGGGAAGAAGACAACTAACAATCCAACAAAACTTATACACACTAAACAATTAAACAATTGAAAAAAGTGTGGAAAACATGTACTCCATATGATGCAACTACATTGTTATAGTCGATTGTTCACTTGAGAGAGTGAAAGAATGTCCCAAAGAAAATTTTATTCTTGCCACTTCATTCTAGGGAAAGAACAAGGAGGATTAATGGTTGATTGGTGATCGATGGAGAATATTGAACAAATTCGCTTGAAAGTGCCTTAAGATTATTGGTGGTTATTTCATGTATAAACAAGTTTCTTAAGTGTATAATATAAATTCTTGGTGATTTTATATTTTATGACTTCAATTAAGAGTTGGGTCTAAAGTTCGCACATTTAATCATCGACCGATCCAACCTTAGCATCCCAGTGCAGATAGAACGTGTTTTGATTGATAAATATGGGGTTTTGTGGGGTCTACCGGAAACCCCCAATATGTCTGAAGGAGTTGGTTAATCTGAAAGCACCCCCTGACCTATTTACTTTACTTTTTTATTGCTTTTTAGGCTTAGTAGACTCTCTGTGAAACCCTAGTATTGGTAAGGTCGGTTCTAATTAAGCCCTTCTCTGATTCTATATTATGCATTTTATATAGACATAAATGAAATTATTAAAAGATAAATTTGAGATGATTTTATATATGTGATGCATTTTACTATTTTTTTTATCATTTTTCAATTAACTTTTATTTCATAATATCCATATAAGGAATGGTGGTTTGGTGTGCCATTACTAGAAATTAAAATATCATTATTTTGTTTATTTCTATTGAGATATTGAGTCATTAAGAGTTGGTGATTTGAATGTTAGTTTAATGTGTTCCTATAAAATATTCTTATTTAATAGAAATTAAATAATTGTATTAGGTTGTATGTAGAACTTAACATATAATTAGCTTGTTTGCATGAATTTGCATATTGCTATTATTTTTTCAACTATGATTTATTTGACCATTATAACTATTTAAGAATCAATTATTTTGTAATACCTTGGATGTTAAGCCCTAGACATATGTTATTATTTTCTTTGTTATTGTGGCACAAGGTGTCTAAACTATTGACTTGAGCATTATTTAATAAATAGGTAACTCAACATGGATAACTAATGAGAATGGGCAGCCATGGATTCCACATGTGAGGGGATTGGGGACAAGGAGTTATTGTTCTCCCTAACATTACTTGTTGGACCCTATTTTTTTATTGTTTTGGTTTATGGAGGTACTATTACACCCTCATTGGCTCTTCCCAGCCTCTTGTGATGCTCCTCATGCTCCCATGCACCCTGATTGGCTGTTTTAAGACTGCAGTGCTTGAAAAAGTATATCCCCCTCTTATTTCACCTTTTGCTATCATGGGAAAGGGAATCTATAATTGCAACTTATCTCTCATGAATTGAGTAAACCATAGTGAATTTGAGTTATCTCTCTTGAATTTCGAGTCACGCTCTTAAGAATTTCAATGACTATAGAAGGATTCGAATTGGCCCTCTTTCACTCTACTTCTCTCCCTCTTAGATTTCCAGTGCAGAGGAATTCTCTCTTGTCTAGTAAATACATTCTATTGAATAGGATATGCATTTTCTTGCAAGAATATTGAAGGCCTCGTAAAGAAGTTTGAAGACACTATAACGGGGATTGAATATTGATCTATGCTTACATAGCATGAGTCCTTCTCCCACTGTTGGTCTCTGTCTAATCTAGATTGTAAATCTTGGGTGAGCGTGGTGATATCCTGAGGGATTGTGTAGTGATGGGAGTCACAACTCACCAAGTAGTGTAGATGGAAGGGAAAGTTGATATCGTGAAAGGTGTAGTTGCGATATTCTAAAGATATTCAGAAGGGAACAACCACATGTTCTGGTCCATGTATTTTTTATCATTTATGGGTTATGAGACCTCTTCCACTGCATACATAACATCATTTATAGTAAGGAATACTTCTTTTTCAATGACAAATGTTTCTATTTGACTAAGATAGAGTTGTTTTCATGTCGTAGTGTTCCTATTGTCGAGATGAGTGCACCCTACCTTTGGTTTGAGAGTACATCGCTTGTGGATCTATTTCCTCGACTCAAGGGTGATTTTCATGTTGAAATATGCATGAGTATGGCATGTTTATGGTTGGGTGGAACATTGTCCTATTGAAGCTAGTTTTTTTATTAAGATGAGTATTTTAAAATATGTTTATTTACTACAAATTCTAATATATGTGTGTTCATGGATTCGATTTTGTTGTAGTTTACATGGTTCTAGGTGGAATCCATGATATCTGGCCTATTTATCATTTGTAGATGGCATCCTTCATATTTCTTTTTGCTTATATTAATATGGTTGTAGGTGGCAATCAATAGATCTGATTTTAACATTGTTAATATGATTGACTATAGCGGCATGTAAATCTATTTATTTACATAGTTTATGGTGGCTTACAAATCTGATTATATTAAAGTTTAAATGGCTGTAATATATCTGAAATTTCACATTTGAAATCATGTTAATGGATTGCTTAAATCTAATTGCATTTCATGCCTACATTTACCTTGCATAGCATGTGTATTAGGGAATGATATGCATTTGTATTCATGCATTTCATTTTAAAAGGTTGGATGTTTTATTTTAGTTTATCTTTGGCATGTTGGGATATCCTTATTTACCATTATTCCGCTGTCCATTACCTTGATTCATCCTTCCCCTTGGTTTTCCAATTTTCCTTGGCCTTGGATTCGGGGTTGGAGACATCACGGACTGGTATCAGAGTGAAGGTTTCAAGTCTTAAATAGTTGGGCCTTCTAAATATTTGTAACTCTATGTTATGTATTTGGAATCATGATATATGTATTGTGGAGGAGATGCGTAGTATTATAACAGTGATTGATAATGAACACATTGCATCCCCAGTTAGGTCAGTGAATTAATGAGCATGCAGTGTGGTTATTGAAATACAATGTTAAAGCCCAATTGAAATAGTGAATACCAAAGACTCGGTCAGTACAATGAAGAGGAAGCTACAGGGACAAGAGATCAGATGTTAGAGGTAAGCTACAGAGAACAAATATAGATTTCAAAGAAGGACAAATGGACACAAGAGAAGTAGTGAACCCTTAAGTTTTGAATATCCAGTTAGACAATACAAAGAATATAATGAATGGATCATTCACATTCAAGAACAAATCATGCATGATCTGAAACAATTGCAAAGAACCCAAAGAATATCTCTAATAAACAATCAGGATGCCATAATACATGTACTTAGAAGAGATTATGAAAGATATAGAAAGAATAGGTATTAATCAAGTAGCTTAGAAAGCATCCCTAAAAGATCCCAACATTAACTTTTCATAATTAATTTGGTAGCTTAGAAAGCATCCCTAAAAGATCCCAACATTAACTTTTCATAATTAATTTGGGATGACAAGACCTGTCGCTATGAAATCTGAGGGAATTTGCAGCGAACCTCTAAGCCTTACTACTAATCAAGATTATACCTCAAAACCGACTTGACCAGTCAAATCAACCTTTTTAACAATTAATTATGGTATGAAAGACAAGGTTTAATAAATCATAATGTAAATTTCCCCTACGCTGCGAAATCTCCTAAATTTTTGCAGTGTGTGCTTTACCTACCCATCATGATCCAATATGACCCTTGAGCAATTCAAAAAAAATGGTTGCATATTGACTTATGATAAATACTCATCAGTAACCTTAACTTACCCCTCATACACATTTTGGTCATGGACTCTCCAGGACCAGAAAATGAATTTTAGGACCAAATGTTTTTTTAAATAACCACACCAAGACCCTAACTAGAAACATGACTTAATTGCATACTCTATGACTAATGTAAACCTTCGAACTCAGGCTTAAAAGACTATTGAAAACTTGTGATCCATAGTGCATTACTATTTACTAACAGAGTCATACCTCAAGAGTCATTATATTGAATTGTTTCATTTGTTTCTCGAAAAATAAAAAATGAGTTGAAAGACTTTAGTGTAGCTCTCTTTGTAGAACTTTGGTCCTATAGTGATGTACTCGAAGATCTGAAAATTGTTATAAAGAACTATGAGGTCAAGTATAAAATTACCAATGGTATTTATCAATATATGACACATAATAGTTATAGGTATGAGATAGTTTTAACCGTACATTTCTACAATTTGGAAGAAGAAGAAAAAATCAAGCTTCAAAGTGCTCTCACTTTTTTTAAGACATTTCTTATGAGAATGAGAGAGATTTCAATTCTGGTTGGAATTATTGGGAATGCACCAACAATGTAGTCAGCGAAAGTGATTATTTCACTTTATGCATGGGCGGATTTAAGGAATTCCTATTGCACATATGGAAGAAGAGCTACATGCGTTGTAAAAACAAATCATAAAGGACAACCATGTTGAACATTTATAAATAGTTTCAATTGGCAAACCCAAGATCAAATATATTGCTAGAAAATTCTGGTATTGTACTTGTTTTGTTGTTACTCTAGCGATTCTTGGATTCCATGTTGTTTAGAATTCTTAATTGGCAAGTCGTTTACTATAACTACTAACAAAGAAGACTCTAATGCAGAAAATGATGATATTGTGCAACAAAGCAATAATCAATATTGTGTTAAGAATGTTGAAGTAAGTTTTGGTAACATACGAGGAGCATAGTTTGTTTTGTTGTTTCTCTTGATAATTTTAAAATATATATAATTTTCACATTTCATAACATTTTCAAATGTTTATTATAGGGAAAAATAAGAAAAAGGAATCAAGCAACATGATGGAAATGAAATGTTGGAGATGGAAAACCCACTAGCAGAAGACAATATCATATCAGGTACTTTAACTTGTTTTGTTGTTTCTCTTGTTTTTATAAATTATTTTCATAGTCATGATTTATTACATTATGTAATAAATAAAATATATAATAATAAATAATCATAAAAAATAACTAATAATCATAAATGATTAATTATCTAATTTAACTAAACGACATGCCCTTTCATTTGAAAAGCCACAAGTAGACCTATTTTATTGGGTCCCGATGGTATTGTAAAAATTATAATTGTATCTTATTCAATATTCATATTTATACACTATGTTCTAAATATTATAAATAATTTAATATTCCAGATATTTTAGATAAGTTTTATGTGTGACCACTTTGTTCGCTTGATGTGGTATTAGAGCCCCTTCTTGCGCTTGATTCTGGCCTTTGGCCTCAAACCCTTCTTAGAGCTTCTCCGGAACTTTGTTTTTGGCCATAATATAGGACCATGTCCAAATTCCGTCCTTAGGCCACAAGCCCTTCTCGGAGCTTCTCCAAAACTTGGCACTTGTCCGTTATTTTTAATGTGGGCCTTTGGCAAAAAAAAACAAAGATTCAGTCAAATTAATCTAAAAAATAAAAGAGAAAAAGAATAAATTATTTTGGTTGCAAATAAGAAGAAGAGACCAAGAAGTTATATATATATATATATATATATATATATATAAGTGATGGTTGGAGAAGATCTATGGTAAGTAGCAACGGAGAGATATAAACTGTCAAAATCCCTAGTCACAAAACTAAGAAGCTTAGGGATCTATACACTGAACCAAGCTTGATCTGTTTCATTGCAAAGGGAAACTCCCTAGAAGAATTCAGAGGCCCTAGGTGTAGAGGAAGGGCTTAGAGAAGAATGGAATGAATATGTTTCATTGCTAAAGTCTAGTTTTATTCATCTAGAGGAGGAGGAAAAAGATAAATTGGTCTAGATCAAAAATCTTGTTAATGGGGATTTCATGTCCAAACTAGGCTACAAGACTTGGTATTTGGAGCAGCATCAGGGAGTAAAGATGGATTGGTGGAAGCAATTATGGAATTCTGAAGGACCCTAAAGGCCAAAATAACCTTATGGCTGACTCTCAATAACAAGCTCTTAACCTGGGATAACTTGCCGAAAAGAGGATGGATTGGTCCAAATCGATGCGCTTTGTTATTCAGATGAGGAAATTGTTTCTCATTTGTTTAATTTTTGTTCTTATGCAAAACTTGTATGGAAGGTAGCATGTACGGAACTAAATTATCAAGGGACATTGGCGGTCTCTCTTGAACACAAAGCAAAAGCATGGTGGACAAAAATTTCAGTATGTCTATACAGTGCTTTCCCGTCACTTTTCTCTTATGGAATTTGGTGGGCTAGAAACACTTTCATTTTCAATAATAAATTGATTCCTCCTGAAGTAACAACAACTCTTATGGTACATTGGGCCAGGTAACAAAGATCCAAAGAAAAAGAGCCTAAAATCAAAGTTCTGGTTCCTTCAAATATAAACAAAGTTTTTCCATGGGATTTCTTCGACGGTGCTTGTCAAGGAGATCCTCCACTGGGAGGATCAAGAGGAGTGATTTACTTCTCAGACAAATATAAGATTCAAGCAAGGTTTGCTGCAGGACATTGCACCAATAATAAGGTAGAACTAGCAGCACTACATTTGGTCCTAAATTTGGCTATAAACAACAATATAACACAAATGCAAGTTTCAAGGATTCCAAAATGGTGGTTGACTAGGTAAACCGAAAGATTCAAATCAATGCTCCCCACTTACAACAATTATTGAACGCAATCAAAAGGTTGTTGGAATTCTTCACATGTTTCAGAGTAACTCACATATACAGAGAGTTGAATATGGAAGTAGATGGACTATCTAAGCTAGCTCTACTACTAGATCCAGGTAAACTGGAGACAGAGGAGATAACAACAAATTAAAATCAATTACTGTATGGAAAGTTGGTTTAATTAAATTATTCCAATTAAGATGTATATATGATACAGGATCATAGCTCTGAACATATGAGACATATTATTTTTTGTCGAGATATGAAGGATCTAGCCCAGATCTAAACCATGTATTTTTGGATAATCTCTATGAATGAATTATGGGATTTTTTGTGATGGGAGGATTTTGGTTCCTCGTCATGAATATAATGAGAGTTGCTCATGAACATTTTATGGTCACTCTTTATTTAGAGTGGAAGATATTTTCCTATTGGAATATATATATATATATATATATATATATATATATATATATAAAGAAGTTTTATAAGGTATGCTTTTTGAGGACAAAGCATCTCGATGAGGAAGGCAATGTAATAAATAAAATATATAAATACTAAATACTAAATAATAATAAAAAGATAACTAATAATTAGAAATGATTAATTATCTAATTGAACTAAAAGACATGCCCTTTCATGTGAAAAAGGCACAAATAGACCTATTTAATTTGGTCCCGATTGTATTGTAAAAATTATAGTTGTATCTTAGGGGCGACAGGAGGGGGAGGGACAATTAATCGTCTCGATGGAACTATCGAATTGAAGTATGCTTTGGGACTTGGTAATGCAACTAATAACCAAGTCAAAGCCCTTGTGCTATTGCATGGAATTAAACAATTTAAAAGGAAAGGTATTATGTAATCCCAAGTCATCAAAGACTCTCAAAGCCTTATCTCTCTAATGATTTCTAGATCTATCCCCAAAGAAATTCGATTAAAGAAAATAGTTTGCATAATACACTAACTTGCCTCCAAATTTCAACTTTTTTTCCATGTCCTCTACCAAAATAATTCCAAGGCTGACTCCGCTGCCAAAAGGGTGGTAGCATTTAACACGGTAACTCTTTTGTTGGATGACCATGTTGATCTCTTGGACCATATCCCCCAGCGAGAATCATGCTAGGTACCATATGCATGTCCTTCTCATGTGTGGGTGTTAGGATTTATAATCCTCCCTTGTCCAAACTATCTATTATATTATATTTTCCTAACTTAGGAGTCATTTAGTTATTATTGGGTCCAATTCGCCTAGTGAGGCCACATGTACTAGTCACTAGAGTGTGGGGAACACCAATAGAGGATAACTGGAACTAACTACACTTGCATGTATTAGTTTAGGCGCCTCCTAGACCAATCCCTATATTTTAGGATCCACTAGGAGTGTCAGCACCAACCTCCTTCAGTTGTTGGTTGTTAGTGACTAGTCAAGATTAGTTATGCCTTAGTTAGATATCCTCCAATTCAGTTATCTCCAGTTATGCATGGTTGCATGTGGGAAGGCACCAATTCTCACCTACCACTATACTTAGACTGTTTTACTTGATTGTAACTGATTGAGAGACTGGATTAGACATCTGGAGTTATCTTGTTGAAATATGATAGTGATTTAGACACTTCTAGTTATCCATGCAGTCAGTCTTGAGTTGGTAGATTCAAATTTGTCTCTCATGATTTGAATTCTCCTTTATGTAACATTGTTGTATACTATTGGGATTAATAAAGTTTATACTATAAGTTTATTAGCAATACTTGTCTATTTCCTATGAGATTTGTTTTGTTTAGTGTGTATTATTCATTCCTTTTCACTGCATAATAATTAAGAATCTGATTGCACTCATTGCATGAAGATCTAATGGCACAATAATTATAACATGGCATTAGATCCATCTCAGGTAAGCTTCAATTATGTCTACTCTCCATTGTACACCAGAAGCAGTTGGGTTTCCACAGAATTCCAACAAAGAGTGCCTTTCTTCCTCTGAATTTATTCAGAGAGGCGATGCAGGCGTGACGGACCCTGAGAAAGTGTACATGTCGATAGGGAAGGCTTGATTCTAACATAGTGTGAATGGTTTTGTTTTTGCAGTGAATTTCCACGGGTGCTACATAGATTGATTGAAGATATTGTCTGATCAATAGGAGATTTATGGATTCTCAACCTTCCACACCTCAGATCCTAACACCCTTCAATTATGTTGATTGTAGGGCAGATATGCAGATTTCCTTTTGCAACAAGGGACACTTCAGGATAATACTGGGAAGGGAGGCTGAGCCCCATCATCCAGCTGAGAAAAATAAGTTTATAAACCGCTTAGATGAATATTTTTCTTATCTATGTGCTCACATATTCAAAGACCTCCTCTTTCACATTGAAGGTTTTAGGACTCCCAAAGAATTTTGGGAGAAGCTTGAAGTCTTATTTAGAAATAAATATGAGCTTTGGGGACACATTTTGGAGAACTAGTTAATAGCCTTACATCCCATCAGTTTTCGAGACCATACAACAATTCTTTACAAAATTCAAGTCTCTTGTACTTCAATGCAGACAGTGTGGAACAGAAAGAAAGGAGGAGCAACATGTGCTCTCCATACTTAGCAAACTAGGTACTGAGTATTATGTTTTTGTCTCAATATTCCATTCTGGAAGAGATTCCATTCCCAATTGGAAGATTCCCTCACTTCGTTCCTTTGCCGAGTCCTTAATACAAGAGTAAGAGAAGTTGTTCCAGATGGGATTCATCCATACTTCCAAAAACCAAGCTCTCCTCGTGATAGACTCTACCAAAGCGCAAGCTAAAGGGACGTACAAGGGGAAGGAGCCTAAAGAGAGTTAGAAGACATCTGAAGGAGCTTTGGGCTCCAAGAATAAAAAAAGGTTTGAAAATAAAAAGTGTCCCTATTGTATGAGGGGTTCTCACTCAGAAGACTCATGCATGAAGAAGACCCTCGACCAGTTGAAAACTCTCCTTGTACAAAACAATATTTCCCTTCCACAAGGTGGTGATATGTCTAATGATGGAGAGAAGACTAAAGAATATTAGAGATGCCATGCCTTGAAGTCAGGCCTCACTCTGTAAAAGGCTTATTTGATAGATTATGGACCATACAACCACATGGTTTTTTCCATGGAATCCTTCATCACTTCCACTCTATCATGAGGACCTAGCAGTCATATGGAAGATGACTCTAAAATCCCAGCTGTTGAGAAAGTTTCAAATAAAATACAGCATGCAGAGTTCAAGAATTAAAACTAGGTGCCCTCTCCTACAACAAAAAAAATTGATGAAGATGAAGAAGAAGCGTAATCTTCCACACAGTCAATTCGAATTGAAGAAAGTCTCCTTGGAGTGACTCCTTCTCCTGCTGCTCCAAAATTTTATGATATGTATTATATCTCATCTTCTCACATGGATGACTTAGAAGAAGACATTCGAATTTTTTTTTAAGAAAAACTCTCCTTCCATTCTATGCAAAAATTCTCCAGTGATTCTTCTATTTTAAATTTTGTGCATAGTTTACCAGTGACTGTTTCAGAACATGAAGAGGAATTTGATTTATCTATCTCTAATGATGTTGTTGGTGTGAATATAAGTAATACCATGGATATTTTGGAAATAATATCAGATTGTAGGATTTATTCATTCACTCTCATTGATCTAGAGCTTCCACCAAATTCCTACATGATTGCATGCACCAATACTCAGAATTTTGAAGAAGGAGAAAATTGTGCATCTACCATCTCGGTGGAGCACACTCTTAGATCTGATATGAACCTATTTGTATCTGATATGATATTATTTGGATCTGATATGATATTATTTGGTTCATGTTTTAAGTTTCAATATCTTTCAGTAATGCTTATAGCTGCTCTCATCAAGTTTGGGGCGAAAAATCAAGTACTACAAGTCTCCTTCAAAATTGTTGATGGGTTTTGACATCATTCTACACTTTTGGATATGATATGAAGTTATTTGGATCTGATATGTTCTTATTTGGATCCGATATTATATTATTTGGTTCAAGTTTTAAGTTCCAAGAGCCTTTAGTCATGCTTGTAGCTGCTCTCATCAATTTTGGTGTGACAAATCAAGTACCGCAAGTCTCCTTCAAACTTGTTGTCGGGGATTTGATGTTAGTTTCCTCTTATGAGTTTTCTGATATTTTATTTTGTTAATCATTGGTTATTTATGAATCTATATCAGGTGATGGATCTCAATAATTATCTCTCCACAGTCCCAGGGCTTCCCTATCTATCTATTTGATCACATGCTCATCTCCTCACATAACTAGTAAAGATGGAGACATTCTGCATTCACCTGGACACTTGCTCCTAACACTTGGGGCTGATTTTATATCACATGGTTTAATGTTCAAAGATGAAATATATCATTTTCTTTGGTTTTCCTCACATGGTTCGAATTCTCAAGCACCTTTTCTCTCTCATCAGTTGATTTCAGTTGCTCTACATGGGTCCAGTTTTCATCTAGCAGTTTTTTATATTTCTGATTTAGTTAAGCGTATTATTCTTCTTCCAAAGAGGAAGATTCCTCCAGAAATAACCATTTAGTTTGCATTCAGAGGTTTGCATGCACATATTCAGGATGATGCTGCATAGAAGAACGAGAATANGGGGTTTCCCATGATGTTTTCCCATATTTCCTCGGTTTATTAAGCAGCATTTTTTTATCTTTTAAAATTTATATGGGTGAATTTTGGACTTGTTTTCAGGACCCACATTTGTCCAAGTTAGGATTTATGGGGGGTGTTAGGATTTATAATCCACCCTTGTCCGCTAGAAAAATGGCGATAGCGTTAAACCCAGGAAATCTTGTGTTGGATGACCATGCAGATCTCTTAGACCCTCTCCCCTAGTGGGACTCGTGCCTTCCTCATGCTAGGTTCCAAATGCATGTCCTTCTCAGGTGTGGGTGTTAGGATTTATAATCCTCCCATGTCCAAACTTTCTATTAGATTATATTTTCCTAACTTCGGAGTCATTTAGTTATTATTGGGTTCACTAGTACCATTGACTCCACTTGGCCTAATGGGGACACATGTACCAGTCACTAGAGTTTGGGTAACCCCAATAGAGGCTAACTGGAACTGACTGCACTTGCATGCATCAGTTTAGGCACCTCCTAGACTAATCCCTACATTTTAGGAGCCACTGGGAGTGTTAGCACCAAACTCCTTCAGTTGTTGGCAATTAGTGACTATTCAAGCTTAGTTATTCTTCAGTTAGATAGTCTCCATCTTAGTTAGTTCTATTTATGCATGGCTACATGTGGGAAGGCGCCAATTCTCACCTTCCACTGCAGTTACACTGGTTTGATTGATTGTAACTTATTGAGAGACTGGATTAGACATCTAGAGTTATCCTATTGAACTCCGATAGTAATTTAGAAACTTCTAGTTATCCATGCAATCATTCTTGATTTGGTAGATTCCATTTCATCTCTCATGATTGGGATTCTCCTTTATGTAACACTTTTGTATACTGTTGGGAGAAATAAATTCCATATTGTAATTATCTTAGCAATACTTTTTGGTTTCCTGTGAGATTTGTTTTGTTCAGTATGTATTATTCATTCCTTTTCACTACATAATAATTAAGAATTTGATTGCACTCATTTCCTGAAGATTTAATGGCATAATAATTCTAACAATGGGAAGAGTTGTGTGACAATGGGACGACACTAGAACAGGAATATGTTGTGGTTTAAAGGTCGTGCATGCGAGCACTCTCCACCTAGTTACAGATCGTATTCAGAAGAGGGTTGAGCGTGAAATATTTGGTACTATTCACACCATTCTCAGAGGCGATGGAAATTGGAGTTACGGATCCCGTAATCTCGCAATCTGGCCACATGGGCCCAGCCCCTGGCCTCGCATTGATAGGTAGGGAATTGTCGACTATTTTGGTATTCTCCTGTATGTTGAATTTCCTCTCTCGGCTCATGAAGGAGGAAAGTTTGAAGAATCTCAACCTATTCTCAGAAAAAACTCACTCTTTTCACAGGATTATGGATTCTACCAAGGAAATCCAAGATTGTTTCCTAGAGCATGCAAGGAAAACCAAGATTGTTTCCCGGAGCATGCGAGGGAAACCATGGGAATAAATCTGTGATAGATTAAGGAATATTTTAAGGCTCAAAAATGGAAATTGAGACACCACCCAGAGGAAACCAACAGTAAGTTGGAGCCACTTGAGGAATTTTTCCATGAAACTAGAGTTGTCCAGAAAGAACATGAGGAATCCACTACAGCCAGCTGAAGGTGCAATCTCTGACTTCTCGGGATCTTTTCAATTGGCTTCTACAAGTTGAAATTCAAATGAATGTTATGGTGTTTGAACATTGTGTTCTTCATGGGGAGGAATAGAGGAAAAATATAACTGAAGGGAAAGGAATCGGACCCTGCCGTGACAATTATTCAGGCCACTAATTCATGTAAATTAATTTTCTATTGGGTTAGTTTGTCTGTCTCTTTCAGTTTTATGCTAGTTGGACTATATTCAGAATTACTATTTACAAGTTTATGTCTTTATTAGAGCACTTGCGTTCCATTTTGTCTGTAATACCTCTACTCTCTCTTCAGTTCGGATGTTTTGTCAGCCTTGTTATACTTAGCCAAATACTTTCATTTGGCCCTTTGTTGTTAATATAAAACTTCTACCCGTTTAAACTAAAAGAAAAATTATATTCATATCTTATTCAATATTCATATCTTATTCAATATTCATATTTTATACATTATATTCTAAATATTATGGATTATTTAATATTCCATATATTTTGATAAGTTTTATGTGAGAGTGAATTTTGTTCGGCTCACATTCCATATGTAGATTATATCTACAAACAAGGAGAATGAATACAAATATCAAGGGAATGTGCCACAAAACTATAATGAAGAACAAAATACCAAATCAACTAGATAAGATGTTTCGTTGTTTGTCTAGATATTTAGTGAGTTTTACGCATTGTCACAATTGATAACATTTGTTATGTTTATTATAGTGATAGAAAAGGAGAACAAAGACAATGATCAAGTGAATGTGAAAAAAAACTATAATCAAGAAAACAATATCATATCAGGTACATTAAACATGTTTAATATAGGTATGAATAAGAAGAGAAACAATGAAATCAATGCAATGTTAAAGGTATATATAAATATATATTAATTTTTAAAAGTTGCAATCCTAATTTTTTTTCTTTCATTATCAATAAGCATTAAGTAGGTCTTATACAACAATATCTAATCAAAAAAGTATTATTGATATTTGATTGAAGGTTTAACATTCTTTCATCTATGTTCTATGAAGATAATACCATAAAACAGTGGATCTTCTAGAAATGGTGTAAAATTCACTTAAAGTAAATATATTTTCCAGCTAGTTTTTCTTAATAATTTATATAGCATGAATAAAATGTTTTGACTGTATTATTTGTTATTGTTTTGCAGCCAAAATAAGTGAAAATAAATTAGTTATTTTTTAATTGAATGGTGTTTTCTATCAAAGCATTAATAATGATGCAATAGAAAAAGAAAATGTGAAGGGTTGCGGATTACAAAATAGAGAAAAAAATCATTTTGGCTTCGTCTACCATTGCAAAAAAAATTCTTAGAATGTGTTTCAACAATGGATCTCAACTTTGCAATTTGGACGTCATCTTTGAAACAAAACGAAACAAAATCTTTCAAAAATTGGTTTTAAAAACATTACAAGATCAATTTGTGTTTACATGGACTACTTCAAATTTCAAACAACATAAGGGAAAGAAGACAACTAACAATCCAACAAAATTTATACACACTAAACAATTGAAAAAGTGTGGAAAACATATACTCCATATGATGCAACTACATTGTTATAGTTGATTGTTCACCTGAGAGAGTGAAAGAATGTCCCAAACAAAATGTTATTCTTGCCACTTCATTCCAGGGAAAGAACAATGAGGATCAATGGTTGATTCGCAATCAATGGAGAATATTGAAGAAATTCTCTTAAAAGTGCCTTAAGATTATTTGTGGTTATTTCATGTATAAACATGTTTCTTAAGTGTGTAAGATAAATTTTTGGTGATTTTAAATTTTATGACTTGATTCTATATTGTGCATCTTTATATAGACATAAATGAAATTATTAAAATATAAATTTGAGATGATTTTATATATGTGATGCGTTTTACTATTTTTTATCATTTTCCAATTATCTTTTATTTCATAACATCTATATAAGGAATGGTGCTTTTGTGTGGCATTACTAGAAATTAAAATATCATTATTTTGTTTATTTCTATTGAGATAATCATTAAGAGTTAGTGACTTGAATGTTAGTTTAATGTGTTCCTATAAAATATTCTTATTCATAGAAACTAAATAATGGTATTAGGTTGTATGTAGAACTTAACCTATAATTAGCTTGTTTGTATGAATTTTTACATTGCAGCTATGATTTATTTGACCATTATAATTGTTTAAGAATCAATGATTTTGTAAAACCCTGGATGTTAAGCCCCGGACATATGTTATTATTTTCTTTGGTATTGTGGCACAAGGTGTCGGAACTATGGACTTGAGAATTGTTGTTATTATTATTATTATTATTATTTAAGAAATAACTAACTCAACATGGATAACTAACGAGAATGGACGGACACGGATTACACATGTGAGGGGATTGGGGACAATGAGTTGTTGTTCTTTCTAACATTACTTGTTGGACCATATTTTTTATTTTTTTGGTTTATGGAGGTACTATTACATCCTTTTTTATGTTTCTTGTGACCCTCTGGGATAGTGTGCCCTCCTTGGCTCTTCCAAGTCTCTTGTGATGCTCCTCGTGCTCCCATGCACCCTCACCGGCTATTTTCAAATTGCAATGCTTGAAAATTATACCCCCTCTTGTTTCAACTTTTGCTATTATGGGAAAGAGAATCTATAATTGTAATTTCTCTCTCATGAATTGAGTAAACCCCAGTGAATTTGAGTTATCTCTCTTGGAATTTGAGTCATGCTATTAGGAATTTCAATGACTATAGAAGGATTTGAATTGGCCCTCTTTCACTCTACTTCTCTCCCTCTAATATTTCAAGTGCAGCGGAATTCTCTCTTGTCTGGTAAACACATGCTATCGAGTAAGATATGCATTTTCTTGCAAAAATATTGAATGCCTCCTAATGAGGTTTGAAGACCCTATAATGGGGATTGACGATTGATATATGCTTACACAACATGAGTCCTTCTCCCATTGTGTGTCTCTGTCTAATATAGATTGTAAATCTTGGGTGATGGTGGTGATATCCTAAGGGATTGTGTAGCGATGGGAGTCACAACTCACCAAGTAGTGTAGATGGAAGGGAAAGTTGATATGGTGAAAGGTGTAGTTGCGTTATTCTCACAATGTTCAGAAGGGTATAGCCATATATTCTGGTTCATATATTATTTAGCATTTCTAGGTTATCAGACCTCTTCCATTGCATCCATAACATCATCTCTAGTAAGGAATAGTTTTTTTTTCAATGACAAACGTTTCTGTTTGATTGAGATATAGTTGTTTTAGATGTGCCAGTGTTCCTAGTGTTGAGATGAGTGCACCCTACCTTTGGTTTGAGAGTACCTCACTTGTGGATCTATTTCCTCAGCTCGAGGGTGATTTTCATGTTGAAATATGCATGAGTATGGCTTTTTTATGGTTGGGTGGAACATTGTCCTGTTGAAGCTAGTTTCTTTTCATTAAGATGAGTATTGTGTCATATGTTTATTTACTACAATTTCTAATATATATGTGTTCATGGATCCGATTTTTTGGTCATTTACATGGTTGTAGGTGGAACCCGTGAGCTCTGGCCTATTTATCATTTGTAGATGGCATCCTTCATATTTTGTTTCTTATGTTAATATGGTTGTAGGTGGTAGTCAGTAGATATGATTTTTAACACTGTTAATATGATTGATTGTGGTGGCCTGTAGATCTGTTTATTTACATTGTTTATTGTGGATTAATTATCCTGTTATATTAAAGTTTAAATGGATGTAATACATATGATATTTCATGTTTGAAAACATGTTAATCGCTTGCTCAAATCTGGTTACATTCCATGCCCGCGTTTACCTTACATAACATGTGTATTAGGGAATGATATGCATTTGTATTAATGCATTTTATTTTAAAAGGTTGAATGTTTTATTTTAGTGGCTCTTTGGCATGTTGGACTATCCTTATTTACCCCTATTCTGATGTGCATTACCTTGATTCATCCTTCCCCTTAGTTTTCCAAGTTTCCCTGGCCTTGGATTCGGGGTTGGAGACATCATAGACTGGTATCATAGTGAAGGTTTCAACTCTGCAACAATTGGTCCTTCTAAATATTTGTAACTCTATGTTATGTATTTGGAATCATGATGTATGTATCGTGAAAGAGATGTGTATTATTCTAACAATGATTTATAATGAACACGGTGCATCCCCAGTTAGGTCAGTTAATGAATGAGCATGCAGTTTGGTTATTGAAATACGATTTTAAATCCCAGTCAAAATAGTGAAGACCAAAGACTCAGTAAGTACATTGAAGAGGAATCTATAGCAATAAGATATCAGATTTTATTGGTCAGCTACAAAGAACAAAGATGGATTTCTAAGAAGGACAAATGGACACAAGAGAAGAAGTCAACCCTTAAGTTTTGAATATTCAGTTAGATAGTGTAGAGAAGATAATGATCAATGGATCATTGACATTTAAGAACAAATCATGCATGATCTAAAAAAAATTGCTAAGAAACCAAAGAATATATCCAAGAAACAATCAGGATGCCATAATAAATGTACCAAGAAGATATTATGAAATATATAGAAAGAATAGGTATTAATCAAGTAGCTCAGAAAGCAGTCCTGAAAGAACCCGGTATTAAATTTTCATAATTATTTTGGGATGACAAGACCTATCTCTACGAAATATCAGGGAATTTGCAGCAAATCTCTAAACCTAACTACTAATCATGATTATACCTCAAAACCGACTTGACCAGTCAAATCAACCTTTTTAACAATTAATTATGGTATGAAATATAAGGTTTAAGAAATCATAATGTAAATTTCCCCTATGCTGCGAAATCTCCTAAATTTTTGCAGTGTATGCTTTACCTACCCATCATGAGCCATTATGAACCTTGAGCAATTCAAAAATAAATTATTACATATTAACTTATTATAAATACTCATCAGTAACATTAACTTACCCCTCATACACATTTTGGTCATGGACTGTCTAGGACCAGAAAATGAGGTTTAGGACCAATTTTGTTTTAAATAACCACACCAAGACCCTAACTAGAAACATGACTTAATTTCATACTCTATGACTAACATAAACCTTCGAACTCAAACTTAAAAGACTACTGCAAACTTGTGGTCCATAGTGCATTACTATGTACTAACAGAATCATTCCTAAAGAGTCAGTATATTGAATTGTTTCATTTTTTTCTCAGAAAATAAAAAAATAATTGAAAGACTTTAGTGCAATTCTCTTTGTAGAACTTTGGTCATGTAGTGATGTACTCCAAGCTCAAAAAATTGTTATAAATAACTATGAGGTCAAGTATAAAATTACCAATGGTATTTATCAATATATGACACATAACAGTTATAGTTATTATATAGTTTTAACCATGCATTTCTATAATTTGGAAGAAAAAAATCAAGCTTCAAAGTGCTCTCACTTTTTTAAGACATTTCTGATGAGAATGAGAGAGATTTTCAATTCTGGGTGGAATTATTGGGAATGCACCAACAATGTAGTGATGTGAAAGTGATTATTTCACTTTATGCGGGGGGGATTTAAAGAATTCCTATAGTACATATGGAAGAAGAGTTGCATTTGTTGCACAAATAAATCCTAAAGGACAACCGTGTTGAACATTTATAAATATTTTCAATTGACAAACCCAAGATCAAATATATTGCTAGAAAATTCTGGTATTGTACTTGTTTTGTTGTTACTCTAGCAAATCTTGGATTCCATGTTTTTTAGAATTCTTAATTGGCAAGACGTTTACTATAACTACTAGCAAAGAAGACTCTAATGCAGAAAATGATGATATTGTGCAACAAAGCAATAATCAATATTGTGTGAAGAATGTTGAAGTAAGTTTTGGTATCATACCAGGAGCATAGTTTGTTTTGTTGTTTCTCTTGATAATTTTAAAATATATATAATTTTCACATTTCATAACATTTTCAAATGTTTATTATAAGGAAATATAAGAAAAAGGAATCAAGCAACATAATGGACATGAAATGTTGGAGATAGAAAACCCACTAGCAGAAGACAATATCATATTAGGTACTTTAACTTGTTTTGTTGTTTCTCTTGTTTTTATAAATTATTTTCATAGTCATGATTTATAACATTCTGTAATAAATAAAATATATAAATAATAAATAATAATAAAATATAACTAATGATCATAAATGATTAATTATCCAATTTAACTAAATGACATGCCCTTTCATGTGAAAAGGCACAAGTAGACCTATTTAATTGAGTCCCGATTGTATTGTAAAAATTATATTTGTATCTTATTCAATATTCATATTTTATACATTATGTTCTAAATATTATGGATTATTTCATATTCCAGATATTTTAGATAATTTTATGTGTATGTTAACTGTGTTTGGCTCATGTGGTATTAGAGCCCTTTCTTGGGCTTGATTCTGGCCTTTGACCGCAAACCCTTCTCAGAGATTCTTTGAAAATTTGTTTTTGGCCATAATCTAGGATCTTGTCCAAATTCCACCCTTTGGCCACAATCCCTTCTTGAAACTTTTCCAAAACTTGACCCTTGTCCTATTAGTTTTTTTATCTAAAAGAATAACAAGCACAACAATACATCAAAGATACATAATATACACAAGACAAAGAGATTTTCATCGGGGAAACCATAAAGGATAAAACCCCGCAAACTTGCTCAGAATAGTTCAATCACAAAGATAAGATGACAATATAAAATAACCCAAGAACAATATCTTTGCAGCAGCTCTTTGTCCCTTCTCTTCCTCTCTCTCCTAAAGTGCGCATGAGAGATCAAGTGAAGTGTGTGACAAATGAGGAGGGTGCCTCTCTAATTATATTCTTCCATTGAGTTAGTTAACTCAACCACTAGTTCGCCCAGGTTATTTTTGGGGTGACCTACCTAAGAATACACATATATACATTTTTCTTTATTTAACATGGGGACTATTTCCCCAACTTACAATGGAGGATTTATCTCAGTGACCATACACAATGATGACATCCCGTAAATGGGTAACACACATCCCCAATAGGGATAAAACAACATACAATGATGATATACATCAGAATATCTTTCGAAGTTTCAAATACAACAACACTCCCTTTTAACTAGGAAGGTATTCTCTCGCCACAGTCATTAACAAATCTAGTCATCATCACTGAGTCGTCATCATCATTGTTTCCATTGTTCTCATCTTATCCAATATGTCACATTTATCTATCATAGGAATTTTCTACGGAGACAACCCTTTTTCATGCTAGATGTAGGCCTAGAACTCATCTAGGTCTTCATCATATCCACGAGCAAGCCATCGCATAGGTATAGACTAGGACCATTCTTTACATTGCCACTGCAATAACCTCTATCTCCTATTGTCTTCTCACCATATCATCATGTAGGTACAGTCCAGGACCTTCTTTACATTTCCATTGCAACAACATGTGTTTCCTACCATCATCTCGTCGTCATCGCGTAGGTAAATTCCAGGACATGCTTTACATTTCCACTACAATAACCTGCATTCCCTACCTTTATCTTTTCAGATCCAGATCATCTCTTTTGTCCTGCACAAAAGAAAAATAAAGCACACAAATCACAGCTCAGGAGTAGACCACCTTCGTTCTATCAACATAGGAACATGTCATGATGTCACCAAGATAATCCTACATCTACCACTATGTGAGAACCTACAAGGAGCACAACTCAGTGCATTATGTCTCTGCACGGTCAACCGGCATTCTATTAGTAGAACTTCCTAGGTGCACCTCTTCGTGCTTCAAGACCTTATCATATCAACATGGGAACTTCATATATATCATATATATAGTAGGATTAATTATGACCCAACTTCCTACTACACCGAGACCTTTTTATGTTCTTTTGGTCAAGCCCAAGGGATTACATCTGAACAACCTGTGTCCTGGATCTTTTCCGTTCAGACTACCTTCGGGACATATTATGTTCGAGTAACATGCATACCATGCCAGGGCTCAGTATTTACACTCAGACAACCCATGGGGAGTATTACGTCCGAATAAACTATGTACCATGCCAGGTCTCGGTATTTACATTCGGATAACCCGTCACAGGACTGATTACATCCGAGAAAACTGCTACACCAGGATTTTCCCGCTCAGAAAACTTGTCTCATTTCTCATGTGAGATATGATGCATCAGCTAGTTCTAGAATAGAACACATCAGGACTGATTACATCCAAGTATAACCTATGAGCTTCATCGGGACTTATCCAAGGATAACCTATATGACTTATCCAAGGATAACCTACAAGACTTATTACGTCTGAGAAACCTATGAGATTCACCTAGTTATGCTCAGACAACCTGTCTTCTCTAGATATGCTAGAAGTACCATTATGGATCACGCCATGTCTTCCCTGAAGTACTCGAGCTTCACTTTGGATATTTTTAGCATAGAATTACATCGAGATTGATTACATCCAAGGATAAACTACGGGCTTCGCCATGATTGATTAAATCTGAGGATAACCTACAGGACTGATTATGTCTGAGCAACCTACGAGCTTCGTTGGGATTTTATGCTCAGACAACCTATCTCACCAACTATGCTAGAACTCATCACTCCCTCTTATGAGAGGTATTGATCTGGATCACATACTAGAGCTTCACTTCTCCTCTCTACATCATACAAAAAATGCAATTCAGATCAATCAAATCAAATAGTAGCTTTCAAAAGAAACATACTACTTCACAAATAGTCAAGCAAGTGGCAACATATTTTTCCTTGGTTCTACTCAACTCCATGCAGGACTGCATCCTACCAAACCAATAGACCATACTAGATCTCAAACTGAAGAAGCAACCCAAAGTTCTCTTCTTCTCAATGTCGCTACCTTCCCAATTTGAATCAACATAACCGTGTAGGTTAGTCTTCTTATTCGTATCATACTTGATCCCATACTCAACTGTACCCTTTAGGTACCTCAATACATGCTTTGCAACCAAGTGAACATGTCTTGGATCCGTTAGGAACTGGCTCAGGGTGTTCACAACAAAGAATATGTCTGGTGTCGTATTCATTAGGCACATCAATGAGCCAAAAATATTACGATACATCATGGCATCAACCTACTGATGAAGCATCACACAAAATATTCAAGTTTTATGCCATAGGTGTAGTTATCGCCTTGCAGTCCAGTATTCTAAATTTCTAAAGAATCTCCACTGCATACTGTCCTTGACCAAAGAAAATCTCATTTTCATTCTACCACACCTCCATGCCTAAGAAGTATTGCATCATCCCTAGGTCTTTCATCTTGAACTCTATAGAAAGTCTCTTCCTTGCATATTAAATGAGTTCCTCTTCGCCTGTCAAGAACAGGCCATTGACATATAACAGGAGCATCACTGGTATTCCGACTTCAACCTTGAAGTAAAGTTTTGAATCCAATTTACTCTCCGTAAATCCTAGGGCCATCAGTAAGTTACCCATCCTGTTGTACCATGTCAAACTTGAGGATCTTCTGCAGTCACTCCCTCTATATTTTGTACTCTATGTATAGAAACATTATGTACTGGAGTGACAAGTAGCTTCCTCTACTACTGATCTTCTATGTATCCATCTAAGGTCACTAGATACCAAGATCCTATTTCTTTAATTTTGTTGAAAAGTTCCTATTGCACCCATTTGTGAGCTTGTCGTCCTCTATAGGATTTCCTCTTCAACCTTGTAGCAAAGGTTAATATCTTCATCACTCTAGGTAATATTCAAGCTACTCATGTCATTGTGTGTGCTATCCCATGGGTGCCTTCTAATCCCATACAAGGCCTTCTTTAATTTGCACACATGAGTCTTCTTGTCATGTGTCTCGACTCCCAGTGACTGCTCTACGTACACTTCCTCCTCGATTACACCATTCAAGAATGTTGTCTTGATGCCAGCTGGTGTATTTCCCATATCATACTTGTACGTATGGATCTATTGAATTGTACCTCGTAACTTGTTCAAACGTCTCCTCGTAATCTATGCCTTCTTTCTGTGAGAAGCCTCGTGCTAGGACTCTTGCCTTGTATCCCTCGATGTTGCCATCTTTTGCATCCTAGATCTTGTACATTCATATGAAAGATACTATGGACTTCCCTTCAAGTCTCAGACCTGCATCCTAGACATCATTCCTCTTGATCAACTAGTACTCTTTTATCATAGTCTCCTTCTCTTTCTTCTTGGCTACTTCTTCATAGCTAGAAGGATATGCATCAATGATGTCGCTCAATAGTGTCACATAACCGGAGTGTGCCTGAGGCCTCTTAATTTCTTTGGAAGTCTCGTCACAATATTCTTCATCTTGGATGATTTCTTGTTCCTAATATGGTATTCATCTCTTGAGGTGGATATACCTTTCTCTTTATCTTCTTCTGAAGCTCTTCTTTCACCACGGTGTCTCTAACCCAAGAAGCTTCAGGTTCCTCTTCTGAACTGTCGTTACTTGTACTTCGGAATTATCTACAAGTCAAGTTCAGTTACATAATTAGAAACATCTCATAATTTCCAAAACATATTAATAGTGACAAATATATATGTCACATAGCCATGCAACTATTTTAGCCAATGCTACAACATTCATTCATATCACGTACACATACAGTAACTTCTAGATTCCTTCTACCCCAATGTTATTAAGAGTGTGTAGTACTCCTAATATGTCAGCAAAGAGTTTTTAATCTAGATAAATGGAATTATGTACAATATCATTGACTTCTTACCCATCATGTGCAATTCAATAGTGTAAGTGCAAACACTCAAACATGCATAACACATCAACTGAATCTAAACAAGTGCACAACCAAACAATATCATGAAATGACAATTGAATACTTATTTGTATTTGTTTGGTGGGTAGACTCCTTCTTGAGCCTTTAGCTTCATCATCTTCTTCATTCACAACTGCATCATTTCTTATCCAAATGTTGAGATGGATAAGAGGTTCTTCATGAGTTGAGTCGTTCATATTCCTCATCACTTGAGCAATCTTCTTTGAATCATGAGATATTGATCTTTGGTTGCTCCCATCTTCTCTTCTCTTATTATGAGTCAAGATTCTTCTTGTGTGCACTCTTCCTAGAGTTTGTTAAAGGTAATCAAATTCCTTCTAGCACACATTCCTCGAATGAATGAATCCCATTCTCTTGGGAGGACATTCAAGGTGGTTATAGAAATCTCTTCTTCTTCTTCGATTGCTTTGTCATAGCATTAAACACTTAGTTTTGGTGTCTTCAAAGATGAGATATGAGGAATGAGATGATATTCAATAGAATCTGCAATTTAAAATTTAAAATTTAAAATTTGGAATTTAAATTTTTTATTACACATAAATATGGGCCTCTTCAAGGAGATATTTGCAATGTACTCCTTTTCTTAAAACAGTGGTGGGAAGCTTCTGGAACAGGAGGCCTTAGTTTTCCAATTTCTTCTACATAATTGTCTGATATTGCTTATGCTGTATATATGAATTTCTAGCTCCTTACAGTCTGAAACTTCACACTGAGATAGCATGATATGTATTCTTTCTAACCCCATAGGTTATAGAAATATATTCTCCAAGTGGCACCTATGCTAAGTTTCCAAAGGAGACTATTTTGGGGACTGTTCAGCATAGAGAACTTGTACGGACTGCCACGTGTCACTGTTTCACATTCAGGGTCTGAAAAGTGGACCAAAGAAACTACATTATATGCCCTACCTGCAACATATTGTGAAAATTCCTTTGTACCTTCCTAGCACGAGATATAGCAATTATCCCTAGGTCACATGTTTATGGCTGTATTCTGGAGGAGGACGGAACCATGATTTGGAGGAACCATAGAGTCTTGAAGTATAGTGATTCTGAGGCTGAAACTTTTACACAAGATACAAAAATAATTTCTCTTCGGCCTGTGAAATTTTTGGCTTCTACTAATCCTCCAATATCACGTTATAGTGAAGGTTCTAAGATTGCTAAATTCAGTCTTCTAGCTTTTTTTCAGGCATCTGTTAGAATATAATCCGTCGGGATTATAATATTGTAAATAAATAAATAAATAGTTAGTTGAACAGTTACATAGGAAGGTGAAAAGGTTGATGAAGCTCAACCGTCACATGTAATATATAAATGTATGCATTAGCCATGAATAATATTGAATCGGGAGTTATACCTAACAAGTGGTATCAGAGCTTGGCTATTTTCCATAACTCCTGTCTGCTGCATTTCAGTCCTGGCATTCTACTTGCCAGTCCATTGCCAGACTTCCTGCTCCGTCAGTCTTCCATTTGCATGTGTTTCTCTTTGCCAGCCTGTGCGCATTCATTTGTATGCATTATACTCTTCTCATTTGCCAGACTGCTCTCTTACTTTCGTAACTCAAAATCAATTCACATCCCGCTTCGTTGTTTAACGTTGAGCTACCACCGTTGCACAATCTGTGTGCTATGAAATATTCACGCACCCAATATGAATTTCCTTCGTAGTGAACTGTTGCAAACTCTGCTTGCCTTTCATTGAGGATTGAGGTCCACTCTGATGGTGCGGCTTTCATGAAGTCGTCCACTACTTGGCCCACAGATCCGAAATCAATTTTTGATTCTGAAGTTACTTTTTCATTATCCTGCGCGTCATCTCGATATAGTTCAGCTTCAATGCTTGCAATAACATCATCATAGCTAGATGGTTTCTTTCTATTTTCATTAGCCCCTTCGTGACTTGAAGATTCACTGAGTCTGTCAAAGAGTGAAAGAGCCTCCTTGCAATTGTCAAGCGCTAAAAAAAAAACCGATCAGCCTTGCCACCGCTAGAAGTGAATTTAGTAAAGTCGAAAGTTTGGAAATGCACAATCTGCAGCGAGTGATCAAAACTCTCCTCCTTTGGTGATACCTTGAATGCTATAAAGTATAGAACGATAGTATTACTGTGTTGAAGACTCTATATATGTATGTATAATCGCACTGCCTGAAGTGTTGGTGTGACTGATAGACTGTGTTGATATTGGCTTGGAGATGCATTGATATTGATTTGAGATTGCGTTGATATTGGTGTAGATGCGTTGATTTGAGACTGCGGTAAACCCTATTTTTTTGTGGGCTCCCTTTGGTGTATTGAAACCCTAAACTCCAGAATGTTGCGTGTGTTGAGTATATCTGCTGGTTGGAGACTGCATTGTGCTTAGCTACATATTGGAGAGAGTGTGCTTCGCTACGTATTAGAGAGAGTTGATATTCTTTCAGAAGGCGATGTGTGGAGCTACGTCCTGAGTCTATCAATACCCGAATTCGTTTCATTTGGATATGAGACCTTTATTGCGACTGAAGACCGAGTTGAATACTGCTTCTAGAGTGTGAAACTCAGCTCGTATTCTGCAACGTGAAGACCAGCGTGAAGACCAGCATGGAGGTTTCGACCCTTCCCGCGGCCTCTCATTTGTCCAAACTCAAACTTCTCTCGTTGAAGACTGAAGACTAATATACTGTGTGCATATTGCGTTGAATACTGAAGACTGATATATTGCGGAAGATTGATATATTATGTTGTGACCGATATGTCATATATTGTGTTGTGATTGATATATATCATATATTGAAGACTGATTACTACGCTGGAGAAATAATGTATGCTGCCTGTGACTGATATTTGATGCGGCCTGTGATTGTATAGACTGCGTTGATGACTGCATTGTGATATATGAGACCATTGAAGACATTCACTATGTTGTGATTTATGCGAGCTATGAGCATGGAGGTAAAACGTTTTTGTTCATTGAAATACAAAAACCCTAATTTTTGCCCTAATCTTTTGCACTAAAGAGTGAAATAGTCTGCAAAATTTCTTATGCGAGTGGCCTCTCGTGGTTCGAGTTTGTAAAGTTGTGACTGGTATTTTCATATGGTTGATGTGTATTGAAGATGCCCATGACTGCTTTATTAAAGCTTTGAGTTAGAATGTATGTGAGTGCTGGGTTTTCTCCTTTCGATTTGAAGTTGTGCTTTGAGCTTGAGTGATAGATACAGCAGAATACTATTGGTGTTTGTTGTAAATTACTTCCATTTTCCTGAAGCTGCTCATATCCACCTGAATATTGTAATCGAGCTGGTGCTCTCCCTCAAGACTGCTTGTGAAGTGCATGGAGGCCGAATCTAAATATTGCTGCAAACATCCACTTGAATATTGAAGTTGTGATCACATTCTACGTGAAAGGAGATTGTTGAGACTGCCCATCATGTTGACTGCATAAAGTTTTGGATTTTGAAATCTGCGAAGAGCTGAGATAATTGTCGACTGTTGGTTGTAATATTTTTTCTGTCATTGTACCATTTTTAAAACTTGAAGTTGAGATATTAACATTGTAAATCACCTTGGCAAAGACTGTAGACCTGCAAGGTTATTGTTTTTCTATTATCTCATTCTCTTTCTCATATTAAGTTCATTATTGTAAATTACACTAACAATTGTAAAAGATGCAATCTATAGCATCTGTAGTTGGTGTCACTCTCTCTGGCAAAGAGAGAGGCAGAGGAAGAAGAAACTTCTGAGGTAGAGGGGGCAGAAGATCAGATTTGCAGTGCAAGCGTTGTGGAAAGACTGGGCACACATCAGACCAGTGTTGGGCTTCATGGGACTCCATCAAAGACAAGCATAACTAGAAGAAAGATGACAGTAAAAATCAAGATGCTAGTAAATCTTCTGATTATGCTCATTGTATTGTTGCACATTGTAATCTTGGAATTAATGAAATGACTTCACTTTCATCTTACAAAGATTGTTGGCTGCTTGATACTGGTGCAACATCACACATGACATTTAGAAAAGACTGTTTTGAAGAACTGAATGAAACAATAGATGGCATAGTTTACTTTGCAGATAAGTCAAGTATTAAACCAAAGGGAATGGGCACCATTCGACTGAAGATGCCTGGATTCCCTGATTTCTTGTTGAAGAATGTTCTTTATCTTCCAGAGTTGCAGAGAAGCCTGCTGTCCTTGGTGGAGATTCAACAGCAAGGCCATTCCATCCACATGTTTGATGGAATCGTAGAAATAAGAAAGTCCTCTGACAACCAAGTCATTATGACTGGATACT
>LPNX010307481.1:624085-655299 GCA_001517045.1 Pseudotsuga menziesii | reverse complement strand
GGAAAGAATACACTTCAAATGCTTTTGAAGATTATCTTCGCCAACATGGAATTGCACATCAGACTACCGTTCCCTACAATCCTCAACAAAACGGTGTAGCACAAAGCATCCCGACGAGGAAGCAAATGTAATAAATACAATATATAAATAATAATAAAAAGATAACTAATAATTAGAAATGATTAATTATCATCTGTGAGATGTACGGCAGTTGGCGGCGGGTGTTAAAGACACTCCTAAGCTGAATGGTTGTCGGTTTGAAAACCCGCAGATACCAAAAATCCACCCATGTTAAGGGTTGGTGCGGTCCAGGCCGGGTGCGATCCCTAGGTGATTTTGATGGCTTGGATTCCCTTGGTTCATGGTTTCTTAGACAAAGGAAAATCCTGCAAGTCAATGGTCCCCAAGCCAACAAAAAAATGATTAATTATCTAATTTAACTAAAAGACATGCCATTTCATGTGAAAAGGCACAAGTAGACCTATTTCATTTGGTCCTAATTGTATTGTAAAAAGTATAGTTCTATCTTAGGGGTGACAGGAGGAGGAGGGACAATCACTCATCCCGATGGAACTATCGAATTGAAGTATGCTTGGGGACTTGGTAATGAAACTAATAACCAATTCGAATCCCTGGAGCTATTGCAGGGAATTAAACAGTTGAAAAGGAAAGGTATTATGCAATCCTGATTCATTGGAGACTCTCAAAGCCTCATCTCTCTAATGATTTCTAGATCTCTCCCCAAAGAAACTCGATTAAAGAAAATAGTTTGCATAATACACAAACTTGCCTCCAAATTTCAGCTTCTTCTTTTTTTCCACGTCCTCTGCCGAAATAATTCCAAGGCTGACTCTATTGCCAAAAGGGTGGTAGCGTTAAACTCAAGAACTCTTGTGTTGGATAACTGTGTGGAGCTCTTGGGCCCTATCCCCTAGCGGGACTCGTGCCTTCCTCCTGCTAGCTTCCAGACGCATGTCCTTCTCAGGTATGGGAAGAGGTGTGTGACGATGGGAGGACACTATGACATGTAGATGTTGTGGTTTAAGGGTCATGCATACAAGCACTCTCCACCTAGTTAAAGATCGTATTCGAAATAGGGGTGAGCATTAAATCTTCGGTACTATTCACACCATGCTCAGTGGTGGTGGATATTGGAGTTATGGCTCCCGTGATCTCACAATCTGGCCACACGAGCCCAGACCTTGGCCATGTGTTGATAGGGAGGGAATTCCTGACTATTCTGGTATTGTCCTGTATGTTGAATTTCCTCTCTCGTCTCTTGAAGGTGGATAATTTGAAGAAACTTGAACTATTCTCAGAAAAACTCACTCTTTTCATAGGATTATGGATTCTAGCAAGGAAAGCCAAGATTCTTTCTCGGAGCATGCAATGGCAGCCATGCGAATAAATCTGTGATGGATTAAGGAATATTTGAATGCTCAAAAATGGAAATTGAGACACCACCGGGAGGAAACCAATGATAAGTTGGAGCCACTTGAGGAATTTTTCCACGAAACTAGAGTTTTCCAAAAAGAACATGAGGAATCCACTACAACCAAGCTGAAGAAGGAATCTCTGACTTCTCAGGATGTTGTGAATCAGCTTCTACAAATTGAAATTCAAATGAATGTTATGGATTTTGAGCATCGTGTTCTTCATGGGGTGGAATAGAAGCAAAAGATGGTGGAAGGGAAAGGAATCGGCCCTCTCGCGAAAATTATTCAGGCCACTAATTCATGTATTTTAATTTTTTGTTGGGTCAGTTTGTCTGTCTTTTCCAGTTTTATGCTAGTTGGACTATATTTAGAATTACTATTTACAAGTTTCTCACTTTATTAGAGCACTTTTATTCCATTTTAACTGTAATACCTCTACTGTCTCTTCGGTTCGAATGATTTGCAAGCCTTGTTTTACTTAGCCAAATACTTTCATTTGGCATTTTTTTGTTAATATAAAACTTCTACCTATTTCTATTAAAATATATATATATATATATATATATATATATATAGAGAGAGAGAGAGAGAGAGAGAGATGTATGTATGTATCTTACTCAATATTCATATTTTATACATTATAATCTAATTATTATGGACTATTTAATATTCCATATGTTTAAGATAAGTTTTATGTGAGAGTGAATTTTGTTCGGCTCACATTCCATATGTAGATTATATCTACAAACAAGGAGAATGAATACAAAGATCAAGGGAATGTGCCACAAAACTATAATGGAGAACAAAATACCAAATCAATTAGATAATGTGTTCCCTTGTTTGTCTAGTTTTTTAATGAGTTTTACTCATTCTCACAATTGATAACATTTGTTATGTTTATTATAGTGATGAAAAGGAGAACAAAGACAATGATCAGGTGAATGTGAAACAAAACTATAATCCAGAAACAATACCATATCAGGTACATTAAACATGTTTATTATAGGTATGAATAAGAAGAGAAACAATGAAATCAATGCAATGTTAAAGGTAAATATATAAATATGTATTAATGTTTAAAAGTTGCAATCCTAATATTTTTCTTTCATTATCGATAAGCATTAAGCAGGTCTTATACAACAATATCTAATCAAAAGAAGTATTATTAGTATTTGATTGAAGGTTTAACCTTTTTTCATCTATTTTCTATGAAGATAATACGAGAAAACACTGGATCTTCTATAAATAATATAAAAATTACTTAAAGTAAATATATTTTCCAACTAGTTTTTCTTAATCATTTATATAGCATGAATAAAATGTTTTGACTGTATTATTTGTTATTGTTTTGTAGCCAAAATAAGTGAAAATAAATTAGTTATTTTTTAATCAAATGGTGTTTTCTATCAAAGCATTGATAATGATGCAATACGAAAAAGAAAAATGGGAAGGGTTGCAGATTATAAAATAGAGAAAAAAAAATATTTTTGGCTTCGTCTACATGCAAAAAAATTCTCAATATGTGTTTCAAAAATGGATCTCTTGACTTTGCAATTTGGATGTCATCTTTGAAACAAAACGAAACAAAATCTTTCAAAAATTGGTTTCAAAAACATTACAAGATCAATTTGTGTTTACATGGAATACTTCAAATTACAAACAACATAAGGGAAAGAAGACAACTAACAATCCAACAAACGTTATACACACTGAACAAATAAAAAAAAGTGTGGAAAACATATACTCCATAAGATGCAACTACATTGTTATAGTTAATTGTTCACTTGAGAGAGTGAAAGAATGTCCCAAAGAAAATGTTATTCTTGCCACTTCATTCCATGGAAAGAAAAAGGAAGATTAATGATTGATTGGCGATCAATGGAGAATATTGAAGAAATTCTCTTAAAAGTTCCTTAAGATTATTGGTGGCCATTTCATGTATAAACAAATTTCTTAAGTGTATAACATGAATTCCTTGTGATTTTAAATTTTATGACTTGATTCTATACTGTGCATATTTATATAGACATAAATGAAATTATTAAAATATAAATTTGAGATGATTTTATATATGTGATGCATTTTATTATTATTTTATTATTATTTTTTAATTAACTTTTATTTCATAATATCCATATGAGGAATGGTGGTTTGGTGTGTCATTACTAGAAATTAAAATATCATGATTTTGTTTATTTCTATTGAGATATTGAGTCATTAAGAGTTACTAATTTGAATGTTATTTTAATGTGTTCATATAAAATATTCTTATTCCATAGAAATTAAATAATTGTATTAGGTTGTATGTAGAACTTAACATATAATTAGCTTGTTTATATGAATTTGCAAATTACTACTATTTGTCCAGCTGTGATTTATTTGACCATTATAACTGTTTTGTAATACCCTGGATGTTAAGCCTCGGACATATGTTATTATTTGCTTTGTTAATGTGGCACAAGGTATCGAAACTATGGACTTGAGCATTATTATTATTATTATTATTATTTAATAAATAACTAGCTCAACATGGATAAGTAACGAGAATGGGTGGCCATGGATTCCACATGTGCGGGGATTGTGGACAAGGAGTTGTTGTTATCCCTAACATTGCTTGTTGGACCCTATTTTTTATTGTTTTTGTTTTATGGAGGTACTATTGCACCCTATTTGATGTTTCTTGTGACCCTCTTGGATAATGCTCCCTCCTTGGCTCTTCCAAGCCTCTTGTGATGCTCCTCATGCTCCCATGCACCCTCACTCACTATTTTAAGACTGTAGTGCTTGAAAAAGTATACCCCCCTCTTCTTTCACCTTTTGTTATTATGGGAAAGGGAATCTATAATTATAACTTCTCTCTCATGATTTGAGTAAACCCCAGTGAATTTGAGTTATCTCTCTTGAACTTCGAGTCACACTCTTAGGAATTTCAATGACTATAGAAGGATTCAAATTGGCCCTCTTTCACTCTGCTTCTCTCCCTTTAATATTTCCAGTGCAGAGGAATTCTCTCTTGTCTGGTAAATACATGCTATCGAGTAGGAAATGCATTTTCTTGCAAGAATATTAAGGCCTCATAATGAAGTTTGAAGACCCTATAATGGGGATTGAAGATTGATCTATGATTACACAACATGAGTCCCTCTTCCATTGCTTGTCTTTGTCTAATATAAATTGTAAATATTGGGTGAGGGTGGTGATATCCTGAGGGATTGTGTAGCAATGGGAGTCACAACTCACCAAGTAGTGTAGATGGAAGGGAAAGTTGATATGGTGAAAGGTGTAGTTGTGTTATTCTCACGATGTTTAGAAGGGCACAACCATATGTTCTGGTTCATACATTTTTTAGGATTTTGTGGTTATGAGACCTCTTCCATTGCAGCCATGACATCATTTATAGTAAGGAATACTTTTTTTTCGATGACAAACATTTCTGTTTGACTAAGATACAGTTGTTTTCATGTGGCAGTGTTCCTAGTGTTGAGATGAGTGCACCCTACCTTTTTTTGAGAGTGACTCACTTGTGGATCTATTTCCTCAGCTCAAGGGTGATTGTCATGTTGAAATATGCATGAGTATGTCATGTTTATGGTTGGGTGGAACATTGTCTTGTTGAAGCTAGTTGATTTTCATTAAGATGAGTATTTTGTCATATGTTTATTTACTATAATTTCTAATATATATGTGTTCATGGATCCTATTTTGTTGTCGTTTACATGGTTGTAGGTGGAATCCATGGGATGTATCCTATTTATCATTTGTAGATGGAATCCTTCATATATTTTTTTGCTTATGTTAATATGGTTGTAGGTGGCAGTCAATAGATATGATTTTTAACACTGTTAATATGATTGATTGTGGCGGCCTGTAGATCTGTTTATTTACATTGTTTATGGTGGCTTATAGATATAATTATATTAAATTTTAAATGGTTATAATATATCTGATATTTAATGTTTGAAATCATGTTAATGGCTTGCTCAAATCTGGTTGCATTTCATTCCTGCATTTACCTTGCATAGCATGTGTATTAGGGAATGATATGCATTTGTATTCATGAATTTCATTTTAAAAGGTTAAATGTTTTATTTTAGTGGCCCTTTGGCATGTTGGAATATCCTAATTGACCCTTATTCCAAGATGCATTACCTTGATTCACCCTTCCCCTTGGGTTTCCAAGTTTCCTTGGCCTTGGATCCAGGGTTGGAGACATCACATAGTGGTATCAGAGTGAAGGTTTCAACTCTGCAACAATTGGGCCTTCTAAATATTTTTAACTCTATGTTATGTATTTGGAATCATTAAGTATGTATCGTGGAAGAGATGTGTAGTATTATAACAATGATTAATAATAAACACATTGCATCCCCAGTTAGGTCAGATAATGAATGAGCATGCAATGTGGTTATTGAAATACAATTTTAAATCCCAATCGAAATAGTGAAGACCAAAGACTCAATAAGTACAATGAAGAGGAAGCTACAGCAACAACAGATCAGATGTTAGAGGTCACCTACAGAGAACAGACATGGATTTTGAAGAAGGGAAAATGGACACAAGAGAAGCAGTGAACCCTTAAGTTTTGAATATTAAGTTAGACATTGTGGAAAGATAACGAATGGATCATTAACATTCAAGAACAAATCATGCATGATCTGAAACAATTGCAAAGAACCCAAATAATATCTCTAAAAAACAATCAAGTTCCCATAAGACGTATACCAAAAATAGATTATGAAGGTTATATAAAGAATAGGTATGAATAAAGTAGCTCAGAAAGAAGCCCTGAAAGATCCCCAGTAAGATATAAGAAGAGAAGGTTCACACTGAATGAATTGGTGGGAGAACTAAGAAGAATCAAACCCCCAACCTTTGATGGAGAAGTGAAGTAAGGTGAATATGTTGAAGCTTGGTTGTTGGGACTTAGAAATTTCTTCCTACTGCATCGATACACATCAAACATGGAAGCAAGGGTATTCATATACCATTTGCAAGGTAAAACATCCATTCGGTGGGATCATCGAGTAAAGCTGAAAGATATTGAAGAATATAAAATCTTTTGGAGAAATTTCAAGAAATACTTCTAGAAGGAATATCTCTTAGAGCACTATTATGACAAGAAGATGGAGGAGTTCTTTGAACTCAAGTTCGGTAGCATGACCATGGAAGATGTGATAAAAGGTTCCTAGAACTCTTGAAGTATGTAGATTTTGTAAAGGATGAGAAAGTAAAGATTCAAAGGTTCGTCAATGGTCTACTATATTTCTATAAAGATAGGATCTAGTATGACAAACCAAAGACCCTTAAAGATGTCATTTGGAAGCAAAATCATTTATATGATCAGAACAAGAACAAAACTCCATATCAAAAGGACTGGAAATATAAGAAAAGAAACAAGTATCCATTCAAGTATTCAAGCAATGGAAATGGAAATATATAGAGAAATAAAGCATTCAAGTATCCATCATTCAGAAACAATAATAATTCCTATCAGGAAGAGCAAATAAAAACCAATGGGAATAACATTCAAACAGAAATACAATACCACCTATTGAATGTTGGATATATTGGGAGAATCACTATGCCAGGTAGTGTCCACACAAGGGAAGTACCATTAACAACATTCAAGAAGCCTCAATTGTTGGTGATGTTGGAAGAAGTATTACAAGAATCTATGCAGTATTGGATGGTAGACAAGTTGATCATCAGTACCAGATGATTGAGATAGCATGTAAGATTGCTAATAATGTACCTATAGATATTCTGATTGATTCTACAGTTAGCCATAGTTACATTAATCCTAACATAATTGAGAGAGGTTACTTAAAGAAAATCAAGCTTGAGACAACGAGTCTAGTGAAGTTGGATACAGGTACTAAGAGGAAAGTCACAAAAGAGGTGGGAAAAAGTCCTTTTGAAATTAATGGTCTAAATACCTTTGCATACTTGAACATCATACCGTTAGGTTCTTATGATGTATTGATCGGCATGGATTGTTTGGATGCAAATCATGCCATACTTGACTATCATAACAACGCTTATACTTGTTTGGATGAAGAAGGCATTCAAGTGAAAGTGAGAGTTATACCGAGACCCATATCTCTAAGATAGATCACAGCTTTACAGTTGAGAAAGAGTTTCAGAAAAGGTTTTCAGTTGTATGTAGGTCATGTGGAGGCCAAAAGAAGGAAAAGAATCATAGTTATAAGACTGCCTAGTGTTACAATAATTTGCAGATGTATTTCAAGAATTGTTAGGAATGCCATTTGAGAGAGAGAGAGAGAGAGAGAGAGAGATTTCAATATTGATTTGGTGCTAGGTGTGACACTTTAATATAAAGCACCTTACAAAATGAGCACTCCAAAATTTAAAGAGTTGCATATGTAGTTAGAAGATATATTGAAGAAAGGTTACATAAGACCCAGTGTGTCACCTTGGGGAGCTCATATGTTGTTTGTAAAGAAGAAAGATGGAAGTTTGAGACTCTGTAGAGATTACATACAATTGAACAAAGCAACAATCATAAAAAAGTATCCCTTGACAAGAATCGATGGCTTGTTTGATCAACTGAGAGGAGCCAAATTATTCTCAAAGATAGATCTGAGATCAAGAAATGACCAAGTCATAATCAAGAATAAATACATCAGAAAGACAACATTTAGGATGAGATATGGTCATTATGAGTTTACAGTGGTACCTTTTGGATTGACAAATGCACCGAAAAATTTATGTGTTTGATGAACGGAGTTTTCATAAAGTATTTGGATAAGTTTGTGATTCTATTATTGGATGACATCCTTATCTATTCCAAGTCAAAAGAAGAACATGAACAGCATCTGATATTGGTGATGTGAGTACTCAAAGAACATCAGTTGTATGCCAATATAAGTAAGTATTAATTATATCATAGTAGAATCCACTACTTGGTCCACATCATATCAGAAGAAGGCATCTTAATGGATCCTAAAAAGATAAGAGCGATAATGGGACGATAGACAACAAAGAATGTATCAAAAGCAAGATATTTCATGGCGTTGGCAGGGCACTATCGAATATTCGTTGAAGGTTTCTAAAATTTATCTCGTCCCATTACATTTTCACAAAAGAAGGCTGTGAAGTTTGAATATTGGACGTCCAAGTGTGAAGACAGTTTTCAAAGACTTAAGGAAATGCTTACCAATGACCAGTTCTGAAGAATACAGATCCTGATGAAATCTTTGTAGTATACATTGATGCATGTAAGCAAGTAATTAGTGGAGAGTTGGCTTAGAATGGCCATGTAATTAGTTATTAATCCAAAAGGCTAAAAGAACATCAACATAACTATGGCAGTTATGATCCTGAGCTTGCAGCCATTGTTCATGCCTTGAGGATTTGGAGACACTACTTGATGGGTAAGAAGTTTGAATTAAGGATTGATCATGATGGTTCAAAGTTTTTGTTTAGCAACCTACCTTGAATGTAAGACAAAGAAGGTGGATGGAATAGTTGTGTGAATATGAATTTGATATCAAGCACATCAAAGGCATGGAGAATAAGGTAGTTGATGCACTCAGTAGGAAGATACATGTGATGTATGTAGAATTTATCAATATTGGTAAATTATTTTTGAAATATAATATCATTGAATCCAATGCTACGGATGAACATTACCAGTAGGTAAGAGATGTATTGCAATAGCATAAAGTACCACAGAAATTTGAAAAGTATAGGTTGCAAGAGAATGGAATCCTCATGAACAAGGACAAAGTTTATGTGCCAAACTCTGGATATATAAGGAAGATGGTTCCGAAAGAGATGCATAATGTGCATCATGTTGGGAATTCAAGTTAACAGAAGACAGTAGCAGCAGTGATGAATTAGTATTATTGGTCAATAATGAAGAATGATGTTTCAAAGTACATAGCTAGATGCATGGAATGTCAGAAGGTTAAATTGGAGCATCGACATCCAGATGGTTTGTTGCAGCCATTACCAATACCTAAAAGGAAGTTGGATGCAGTGATGATATATTTCATCACAATTTTTCCTAAGACAAGACTATATAATGATGTTATCATGGTGTTGGTGGAAAATTTGAATAAAGTTGCACACTTATTCTAGTAAAGACAACTCAAAAGACAACTAACATTGTAGACATCTACATGAAAGAGGTTTCCATACTGCATGGAATTATGAAAGTTATAGTGTCAGAAATAGATGTAAAGCTTACTTATAACTTTTGGAAAGGATTGTTTGAAGGATTTGACACAAATTTGACATGAGTACAGCATACCATCCTCAGACTGGTGGTTAGATAGAAAGAAAAAATTAGGTTATTGCTTATATGTCGAGAATGTATGTGATGAATCAACCATCCAAGTGGGAGGATTATTTGCACTTGGTAGACTTTTCCTATAATAAGCGATATAGTTACTCTCTGAAGACGAGTCCTTTTGATGCATTGTACTAGAGGAAGTGTAATACTCCTATCAGTTGGGATAATACAATATACATGATCATCATTGGACCTAAACTTGTGAAGGACATGGAAGATCAAGCAAAATCCTAAAGCAAATCAAGACAAACAAAAAATATATGAAGATCAAATTAGAACTGCCAAACAATTTAAAACTTGGAGATCATGTATTTTTTAAAAGTTAGACCTAGGGAGAGGTCCTTGAATTTAGGAAAATTTTCCAAGCTAGCTGCTAGATACCATGGACCCTTTGATATCTTAGCTGGTATATTTTTCGTTGCACATGAGCTTTCATTTCCTCCTTGCATAAAAGTGAATAATTTATTTCATGTATCTTTGTTGAAAAAGTATATACATGATAGTAATCCTGTGATTGATTGGAATGTGATTCATGTGGAACTACAAGGGGGTTTTCTCGTACAACCAGTTTCTATATCGGGCAGAAAAGCCAAATTGTTATAGAACCAAGATATCGGGTAGGTAAAGGTTTAACAAACCCATTAATGTCCTGAAAATGTTGCTTGGGAGCTGGAAGATGCTATGAGGGAGGCATACCCTCATATTTTTTGAATTTTTGTGTTTTGGCATGTATGTAATAAGTATGCATCGAGCACAATGCATTGTTTTAATGGGCAGGGGGATGCAATACCTCGAATGTCAAGCCCGGGACATATTTAATTATTATTTTGTTATTGTGGCACAAGGTGCTAGGACTGTGGACTTGGACATTATTATTATTATTATTATTATTATTATTATTATTATTATTTAATAAATAACTAGCTCAACATGGACAACTAAAAAGAATGTGGGGCCATGAATTCCACACGTGAGGGGGTTGGGGACTAGGATTTGCTTCTCTCCCTAACATTACTTGTTGGACCCTATTTTTATTATTTTGGTTTATGGAGTTACTGTTGTTTGTACAGCATCAGGAGTCATTCTCCAAACTTGTGAGTAATATCAAGTCGGACTTGTGAGTTATATCAAGTCAATTCTTGTGAGTAATATCAAGACTAGACTTGTGAGTAATATCAGGTCAAGTATTCTCATAGAAGGTACCCTATGAGAATGGATCTCCAATTATGGAGATGATATTGTGTTGTATCAAGATTGAAGTCTTGTGTTTTATCAAGAATGTGGACCTCCATTTGTTGAGGTGGTTATACTATGTGATACATTACTAGTCATGGTCATTGAGTACTATGAGTCTCCTTTAGGGATTAGATACCCCTAGATTGAATTACTTTAGTATATGACTATATGGAATTGGGTAATATATATTATCATCAGTATGTATGGAATAATTCTTATGAGTATGATATGATAAGTTGGATAAATAATACACATATGTACCATGTATTAGTTATTTAATGATAATGAGATAAAGCATAGAGAAAGAGAATTTGAATTGCCCAAGCAAATGTCTGAGTGAACTCAAGTTATAAAGCTTCAGCAAAATATGAATTCCTCAATCAATGACTCAATTAAAGCATCAATTAAACTATTAATGAATGTAATCAGTTAAGAAAGAAGATATTAATGTTCATCAATCAACATGCATCAGTTAACTAAAGAGATCCATGCAAAAGCTAAAAATAGAAATTGTGCATGGATGACACTAAGAGTGAAGAACTGATGACACTTAAGTTAGCATGTTAACTAAGTGATCAGCAGTTAGTTAAAGGTTGAGTTCAAGTCAATTAACATTCAATTCAATTCAATTAACATTCAGTTCAAGTAAGTTAACATTCAGTTCAAGTAAGTTAAAATTTAGTTCAAGTTGGTTAACATTCAGTTCAAGTCAACTCACTTTTAGTTCAAGATAGTGAACATTATGTTAAAGCTAATTTAGGAAAGGAAGGGCGCTAATGTTTGTATGGATGGGGTTCTAGTTAGCTCCTCCTTATGAATACACTATGTGGCGCTCTTAGTGTGTTTACTGAGCCTCCTATGCACTAGCTTTTGCATGCTAGGGTTTTTGGCTTGTTATTAATATGCTAGGCATATGACAAGTTCAATACAGTTGCATACAGTTGTTTTTGCAGGGTTACATTTGTTGGCAGGGGTTTTGGACACACTAGTTGTCCAACATCGTGAATGTTGCGCAAGCTCAAGAGACACCACGCAAGAGGAAGATTGGCGCGCAAGCTGAGAATAGAATATTTTGTATATTGTGTGTCGCCTTTTTGTACTTTGGACCATATTTTATGGATATTGGTCATTATTTTGTAGATTCAGTTAAGAATTGGCTAAGAGTTAGTTAGAAGTGGACATTGAATGTAAAGGGGAAAGCCTTTAAATAGAAGTAGAATTGAAAAGGTAGGACACTCATACACTTATATAAAGAGACAGACACTCACAGAGAGAACTTGTGAATTGTGAATTGTTTTGAAACTGTGGATTTTTGCGCAGAAGTAATATCATGAGATGGGAGTTGATCCGAATTGTTGTTTATTTTATATTTTTTTGTCTCATTGTTTTCGCAATCCAATGACAAATTATTATTGAATATGTGACATGGATCTATGATGCGATGCTTTTTGCTTCTAAATGATGTTATTTTTCTAGATCTGTTTGCGCATAAGTATGCTACTGTGGTTATGCATGGTCGATATGACCTGTTACAAGAAATGATGAACGGTCCCGTTAATTGTTGAATAAATGGTCAGATACGTTAGATAAGTGGATGAATTGTCGATGCACATAGTCCTCCTCTATTCTTCAGAAACTTGGTTTCGACAGCTCTCCCTCGAACATCTCGGGTGAGACTGCATTCACTTCACCGGTGTTGTCGAACAGGGTAAAACTTGTCTGGGCCGGTGCTTAGGGATATTATGGTGAGTTGGGCGTCGACAGAGTGGGAACCCTTGTCAATTGGTCTTTGATGGAAGGTTTGCACCAATAAATGGTTTCGTTGTTGGGACCTTGGCATGGCTGAAAGGAGGATATGTGGCATCTAACAATACCATAAATTCAATATTGGTTGATCAGAAGCTACGAGAATTTGTTGAGGCAAAAAACCAAAACCTTGGACTGAAAACAAATAAGTGGTTGTAGAGGTACATATACAACGATCCACACGAGTATTTTTTCTCTGAATTTCCCATTATATTGTACGAGTGGTTAACACGATTCACTTATAAGAAGAAAAAATTTCGAGGAGAGCCAACGCCCTGGACCCCTGAACTGATCCAGGAGTTGTAGGAAACTGACAACAAGGCACCACGGGCTGTTGAAGTATGGCTGGATAGTATCCTAGAAGGGTATATCATTGAATTCGTAGTTGACACTACCAAGTCCTATAACGAATCATAAAGGGAATTATTCAATGGACCACGACGTAGGTTCATGTTATCCTTGCAATTGTCAATTAAGATGCTTGTATGTGAAAAGGGCATACTGAAGATGCACCTCGAGTAGTAGAACTCTGGTGTGTGGAGGTTGTGGATACCACGACAAAAGGGGCGAGACAAATGGAAATATAAGAGGTAGATGGGTGCAAGTTTTGACAAGACTGTGAGGGAAGCCGAGGAAGAAAGTGGTATTACGAGGGGATGAGCAAGGTTTCGATAGGAGAAGAGGCAGAGGACAGGGGAAGGTCCTGCTGCGATCGAAACGCAAGACCGTGAAGGAAGACTACACAAGACGAAGAAACCCTACAGTGATGAAGAGGACGACCAGACCTAGGCTACACCCAGAATACCAGTAAGATCAAACCCTAGCAGCAACGTTCCCACACCTCCGTGCACTACTCCGTGCTCGGGAAAACACACGAGTTCCACATTGACTTGTCCGATGTGCCAGTAGCATTCTAGTAGTATATCAGCGTCTCTAGGAAGGAGACAAAGCATGGCGAGTGACGAAGCCAAGTTAACTTTGTTCCATAGAAACGGGACCAACGATCCTGACAAGTACTGGTTTCTATGCGAGGCAGTATGGACTGTTAAACAGACCGCATATGATCAGGTCAAGAAGGGACGATTGGCGACCACTCTTCGGGGTCGTGCGCTGGATTGGTTCATGAAATTTATACAATTTCCCTAGGGGACCCCTGCGAAGACATTAGACGAATTCAGGAATGGACTAATTGTAGAATTCAGAAATCCAAAATCTGAAGCGTAGTACATTATAGAGTTAAAGGAAATTAAGCAATTTCCTAATGAAACTGTTTGGGACTTCGATCAAAGATTCAAAACATTAATGGCAAGAGTCAGTTTCAAGATGAGTGATGTTCAACACAAGGAATCGTTCATCGTAGCATTGGTAGCTCATATTTGACATCCACTGATGCAGCAAAAGATCGTGACATAGAGCAAGGCTCTGGAGAATGCAATGAATTTGGAGGATTCACTCATTGGAGACAGTACAGCTGGTATGAACCAGATTCATGCACAACTAGAAAACCTGACGCTTCAGTTACAAGACATGAAGAAAGGGACAGAGAATCATCAAGATCTCTGGTGCATTTGATGTCGCACGGATGGCCACCACCTCAACCATAGTATGTGTTTCCACTGCAGATGCAGTTTATACCATCGTAGCCGCAACAGCATTTTGTGTTGCAGCCACAATATAATTAGATGCAGATGGCTCCACCATAGCAACAGTATGTTCAGGAATCACATTATGTTCAGTAGGAATCGAATCCCTCGCAGCAGCAATTGACTCAGCCACAGTACCAGCAACAAGGAGGATTCTGCGAAGGATTACGAGGTCATGGAGGAGGTTTTGGTCGAGGAGGAGGACGGGGTCGTAGAATGGCCCAATGTTACAATTGTGGGTTATTCAAACACTACCAAAGAGACTGTCCATCGTTGCAGGCATAGTGTACATATTGTACCATGATTGATCACACAGTTGAGAATTGTCCATAATTGATCACAATATGGCAGGCAGGAAATGTTCCGCAGTTGCAAAGTTAGAATCAGTTGCAAGCTAAGACCCAAAACCAACTGCAAAACCAGAATCAGTTGCAGAATTAGGCCCATAATCAAATTCCACTTCAGAATCAGAATGTGAATCATCCTATGCATTCTCCATTGAATCAGAATCCATCATGGAACTAGAATCCGTCGGTGAACCAGAGTTAGGGGTTGACAATTGCGATGATCTCAGAAGAGCCCAGAACAACGGATGCCGATGTTTCTATCGTCACCTACAGAGGTACAATGACTAGAGAGGATGGCCCTCGTCTGCAGGTTTGATTGGCTGGGAAGAAGAAGGAACCATTTGATATCGCTACTGAAAGAGATACATTCTTTGAAGCTCAGGATGCGATTGAAAGAAATCCTGGTAAGTCACCTGTTTACGAAACTCCCTTTGTTTTTTATTCTTCATTGGAGGCGAGACCATCACAGCAGTATTATACCTTGCAAAAACAAATTGAGAGTTTCTTGTCGCTAAAAAGGGATCTCGATGCTCTTGTCGAGATTGAGAATATGTTGCATCGACAGGGTAAGGAGCAGAAGGACTCCGCAGTGAACTCCTTGCATAAAAAAATATGGGAAAGGAGATGCACATGAACATTGAGATTGGGGACTCTGAAGTAGATTCATTCATTCTGGATCTCGGCTCAGATGTGAATATTCTGACAAAATAGACATTGCATAAAATGGGGAGGCTAACATTGGGTTGGTCCCCTGTGCAGTTGCACTTGGATAATCAGGCCAAAGTCCAACCCACTAGACGTGTGTCGAACCTGGTTGTGGATTTTGAAGGTATGAAGACCTATGCCGAATTTGATGTGATTAAGTTGTCGATGGTGAAGGCTCCTATCCCGCATTACTGGGGATTGGATGGGAAAACGATAGTATGGCAATGATTAACTTTAAGAAGTGGATGGTGACATTTTAGAATCAATACATCATATTCATTGCTCATGTGGATCCAAACGAAGGGCGGAAATATATCGAACCAGTGAAAGATGAAGTTGTCAGGGGATGGGATCATGCTTACAACATTTCTAAAGACTATATCCACCCCACGGCTGATGGAGAACTTGGTTGGCGCAGCGCTAGCTCTCCGTCTTTCGATTCTGATTATGCGCTAAAACACTGGAAAAATCACATGCACGAGGTGTCAGTCAGGAAGTGTGGTTTAATCATGCAGTCATTGCGTCGTGTCATGACTGAGATTGTTGAATTACTGATATATGAGGGACTTCCCAAGCTATATGTGTTCCTCATGGAGTTTGAAGAAAAATTATTCAAACCTCAGACATTGTTGGCACTGGAGGAAGCACAAAAGTATTCGCCAGTACACTGGTGGGTGACTCATAAGAAGACAATTAATGGATGGACGTAGTGTCAACGGCTGATGACAGTTCGCTTAGGCAATGCAGAAATATATCATGCTAGAAGGTACAATGGGTGGAATGACCCCAGCAGTCATTTGATAGAATGTCAGAGTCTATGGGCATCGTGACCAAAAGATGAATGGGTCCATGCCTTCGTTCACACCTTGGACGAAATGTTGAGGTCATGGTATGTATCAGCGGAGTTGTGTAGAGAAATAACTACGTGGGAAGAGTTGACGATTTTCTTTGCTAATACCTTCAGTTTTAAGGATAACAATCCCGATGTCCATAATGCACTTCAAATTATCCACTATTTGGTGTTAAAGGTAGTACCAGTCGCATATCCAGTGGACCCACATGTGCATTGCCATATGCAGTCAATGATGGAATTTTATAATGTATCTGGTGGACCTGAGGATGATGATGAGTTACAGAATATCAATATTCCTGAAACAGAAGGGAGCAGGGATGTCACAGCACCAGATATACAGGCTGATCCCATGAGTCAGCCGCTGAATATTAGAAAAGTAAACATTGGGACGGAAGAGAACCCAAAATTTGCAAGTGTTGGGGACTATTGGGATGAAGAGACCATAGAAAAGGTCATGGATCTGCTGCATGAATTTCAAGATCTGTTTTCAAGGAAGTTCTCGAAAACAAAGGGGATTTAGGGGAGATGAAGATTCCACTAAATACAAACATGAAACCAGTAAGGCAGAGACCATATCGCCTGAATTGGCGATACAAAGAGAGATTCAAGGTTGAGCTCGACATGATGCTAGATGCTAGAATCATTGAGCCAGTCGAAGAATCAGAATGGATCATCCCTATGGTGGTCCAAGATAAGAAAATGGGAGAAGTTTGAATTTGTATCGATCTGATAAAATTGAATGATGCCTGTATGCATAATCCATTTCCAACACCATTCACAGATGAAGTACTTGAAGGAGTCAGTGGACAGGAGATGTACTCTTTTATAGATGGATTTTCTGGTTATCACCAAATAAGGATCGCAAAAGATTGACATAAAATGACATTTGTTACTTAATGGGGTTGCTTCCAATACACAGTGATGCCTTTTGGGTTGAAAAATGCACCTGCGATCTTTTCTCGGTTTGTTGTTGCTGCATTCAAATATTTTATTCATAAGTTTCTTCAAGTTTACATGGATGATTGGACAATGTATGGTCTGACTAGGGATCACCTGGAAAACCTACAACTGATGCTAGAAACATGTCAATGGCATCAGATTGCGCTGAACCCTAAAAAGTGTATCTTTTGCGTACCTTTTGGGATATTGTTGGGTCACATTATTTGCAAGCAAGGACTGTTGGTCGGCCCTGCGAAGATTGCACCAATGTTGAGCTTACCGCCACCTACGAATGTGAAGATGCTTAGAGCGACACTAGCGTACACCGGATATTCTCGCACGTTCATCAGGGGTTATGCTGCGATTACATACCCTATGGAGAAATTATTAAAGAAAGATGTCACATTTGTATGGAGTCAAGAGTGTCAAGGAAGCTTCGACACACTAAATACCAACATGGCTTCAGCGCCAATACTTGTGTTCCGAGATTGGAACAAGGAGTTTCACATCCATGTGGATGCATCGTCTGTTGCGTTGGAAGTGGTTCTAGTGCAAACAAGAGAAGGGGATCTAGATCACTCGATTGATTTCGCTAATCGGAAGTTGTCATTTGCTGACAAAAACTATACAACCACAGAGAGAGAAGGTCTGGCGATGGTGTATGCGCTACAGAAATCCAAGCATTACCTCTTAGGTGGTCATTTCAAGATGTTTACAGACCATTCTGCTTTGAAGTACCTAGTCAATAAGCATGTGACGTTGGGGGGAAGATATGTTGTTGGCTACTTCTCTTCCAGGAATTCGATTTTGAGATAATTGTGAAGTCAGGTCATTTGAATGTTGGCCCTGATCATTTGTCCTGAATTGAGACGAGTCGGGAACCCACAAACATTGAATAAGGATTTCCTTATGCGCAGTTGTTCAGAGTCGACATCGAAGATGATTACTATGACCAAATAATCCAATTTTTGGCAACAAGAGTTGCACCAGAAGATTTCACAACAAGCCAGAAGAATCAGTTGGTAGTCAAGGCTTCATATTTCCAATTGATTGTTGGACAGTTATACAAAATTGGACCATATGATATTTTGCGGCGATGTGTCCTACCGCATGAACAAGGGAAGATTTTGGTGGAATCACATTCGGAGGTCGCCGGTGGACACTATGGAGGTCATGCTACTGCAAGGAAGGTGCTTCACGTAGGGCTCTGGTGGCCCACTCTGCACAATGATGCGACGGATTATGCATGGACTTGCGATGTCTGCCAACGCACTGAAAAACCCTCATAGTGGGATGAGATGTCACTAGTACCACAAGTAACTTTCTAGCCTTTTGATAAATGGGTCATGAATTTTGTGGGTCCAATCAACCCACCTGGGAAAATAATTGGTGCCCAGTACATAATCACAACAAACAGACTATTTGACGAGGTGGGCAGAGGCCGCACCAGTCATGGATTGCACCGCTACGAGAGCAGCAAGATTCATTTTTCATAATATTGTGATGTGGTTTGGATGTCCCAAGATACTGATGAGCGACCAGGATATTCACTTCATCAACTGCACGGTAAGTGCACTGACAGAAGAGTTGCAAATACAGCACAAGAAAAGTACTGGAGCATGCGCTTACTAAGGTATGTAATGCTAACCGCGATGACTAGGACTTGAAGATCCCAGCAGTGTTGTGGGAATATCGCACCACTTGCAAGAGGTTGATGGGGTAGACACTATTCAAATTGGTATATGGACAAGAAGCAGTCATGTCTAGGGAATAAATTATTCCCATTCTGCGCATTGCAGTTGCGATGGGCCTGGATAATGAAGCAGCACTAGAGGAGCGGGTAGAGCATTTGATATAGCTTGAAGAGGACCGCTTTATAGTAGGGTTCCAACAGCGCATCGAGAAGGATCGACAAAAGGCTTGGCATGATCGCCACATAAAGAAAAAACATTTTAAGCAAGGAGACTTGGTCCTGTTATACGACAGTAAGTTCATGAAGCATCCAGGTAAGTTACAAATGCATTGGTTAGGTCCATATCTTGTTAAAAAAAGTACCTCAGGAGGCACATTTCAACTGCAACAGTTAGACGATGCAACACTACCAAAGCTAGTGAATGGTAGCAGGTTGAATCCCTAAAGGACGGGCCCAGAACTGCATAGTGCGTGACGCATTGCGGCGAAAAAAAAACTAGCCAGATAGATGATGGATGAATGAAAGGCACACCAAGAGGAGGTGGTCGCATGGGAATAGGAGTTAATAACAAAATTACGAGGTCATGCTACAATAGCTGCAGGGCTATGAGTAGAAGTCACATCAGTAATAAAGGAAGACAATTAAAGTAGTTAACTAGCGGTGCTTGTAGAAGTGGCATGTAATGATGGAGGATCCAACCGTTGGGTTGGAAGAACCGACGACAGATTTGGGTAATTAATGAATGATCTGGTCATGATGGTTGAGTTCAAGTTAGAATGATGAAGTATGAGGTGATTTGTCTCTATAAGAGGAAGATTGATGTGTTCGAAAGACACCATTGTGTAAAGTTGAATTGCGTTGAGGTGCAGAGCTACCGATTTGTTGAGCGAGCTCTTGAGAAAAGATGAAGAAAGTTGATAAGTCTAGAGAGGGGAAGAGCTTATTAAGTCTTGAGGAGAATTGGTGTGGATTCCAGAATGCAGAGTAACCAAGACACCATTGAGATTTCGAGTGAGCGAGATTCACCACTCATACCATTTTCAATTGAAGAATAAGTCGCTAATATGCAAGATGGCTCGTCGAAGGGGAAGAGGAAGGCACAGAAGCGTAGTTCTCTAGCATCTCAGAAGATACGGACTAGAACGGCCACAAGGGCATAAGGGGACGACACAGCACAAACAAGGCGGTTGAGCCCTAGACTTGTGGAATCTTCTACTAGAGAAGGGGTGTCTATCAAGGACATCCCGACTACATCCCTCCTAATCATCCTGGTGCACAGGCCAAGAAGCCCACGAAGAATAAGAGTTACCAAATCAGGATGTCGGCGATACCACAGGGGATGTTATGCACTTTTGATATAGTTATTGCACTAATGCAGCTGAGGTATGAATACCATGACCTACTTGCATTAGAGGATGTCACAAAGGATCCGTATCGACCAATAGTATCAGTAGAAGGTGCCCCGATAGAGCGCATTTCGCATGACTGGCCGAGCGGACTGAACAAATATGGAGTACTTAGGTTGATCAATATGCCGCACTTTGGGCGACCAACTGAAACGAATGCGTGTGTGAAAGAAATTTTGGCGTGTTTTTATGGTGGGTACTTATGGTTGGATGAGCCAAATGAAGTCACGGTGGATTTGATCTCAGAGATAACGAGGCTGCCCAAGGATGGGCCAGACCCCTCACAATATATCTGCAGCAAAGATAATGATAGGAAGTTGGAAATGACTCTAAAGAAGCACTATTCTCTAGAGCACGATGGGAGGGCATCCCATATTGATAGCATCAATTATCGCATGGTCCGTATTGGTGCCAGGATTTTGGCTAGTAAAGTTGTAACGAAGAACCACTCGGTGCAATGTAATTCTGGAGTGATTGCATGTGTTGAGTTGTGTGCGCAAGGCGCACAAATGAATTGGTCCCTTTTTGTTTTGAACCAGTTAGTGGGGGATGCAGCACCGCACAGGCAGGTGCAAGATCATTTACATACAGTTGGCTACTCATTTTGATTGCGCTAGTAGCTTGGATGGAACCAAATGATGACCAACGGATGGACGTCAAAGCAATATAGGCATGCACGGGTGCGAGGTCTCAGAATTTATGGAGGGTTAAGGAAGTAGAGAGAATGGTAGATCGCTCGATCCAATTTTGGATCTACTGGGAAGCACTACAGGAGGCAATGGTAAAATTTCCAACACTGATGCAGGAAGTCGGGACAAAGTATCAGAGGATTGTGCATTTTTCAATTGGACCCAATATTATTTACGTTCACGCATGGCAGGACACCATTAAGAAATGGGTGCCAATGAGGTACAAGGTGACTGATGCAGAGCTGGAGGGAGTAATTAATAGTTGGCCCATGGAGTGGCAAGAACTAATCAATACAACAGAAAACCCAGTGGATGCACCACAGGATCCCGTGCGCAAAGATGACCAACAATCTGTTGATGAATCATCGACAGAGACACCTACTGACCCAGAGGCGCAGTGCATACTCTAGGAAATAAGAGAAAAGAGGCACATGGATCAGGCACCGAGCAGCAACACTGTATCAGCGATGGAAGCACAACTTCAACAGCTGGTCAAAGTTGTTAATGATGCGACTGATGCAGCCGCAAAAGAAATGAAGAAGTCGGCACAAGAAGGATTCTTTGAGGTAAGAGATAAATTGGATTGTGTTTATAATTTTGTTTTAAAAAGATCACTAGAGAGCGTAGTTGTGTAGGAGTACGCATCGATTAGCACCAAGATGCGGGATAGGAATGTGCAAACTCCCCCGACTACGATTGACGTCAGACGGGAGGACTTGAATACCACCCTGCAGTAGCTGCAAAACATTGACTTGGATATCAACAGGCTGTCTACCTAGACTTTGGCATCCATGCAGTAGGTCTCCAACTAGGATTTGACTGATAGACAGAAGGATATCAGCAACCAGTACTTGTGGTCGCATGAGAAAGAAGAAGCAATGCAAAGATAGGTAGAAGAGTTGCGTTGTGCCAAGGAAAAGATGATGGAAGACAAGGCGCAGGAGATAGAAGTATTGAAAAGAGCACATGAATAATTGAAGATGAAGACTGTAGAGGAAATCAAGGAGTTGAAGAATAGCTGAGTTGAATTCGAAGCGGAAGTAGCAAACACCTAACAGCATGTCTTAGAGAGAACCGCAGAGCTGGATGCAATAGCCAGAGCGAAGAAACCTGGAGCTGTTATTGTGAAGCTACAGAGTGATACCAACATTTTGGAGGCTTTGATACACCCCTTCATGCCACCAGAATAGATCAACGTGAGGAAGGGCAAGACAAAAGAGTTGGAGACACAGCTTGAAGAGTCAAAGCAGGACGCCTAAAAAGTGACAAATGCCGCAACACAATTTTGGGGCACCATAGTACATGATAAACAACTGGAGCAACTAACTACACAGCTATAAGAAGCATAAGGGAAATTGGAAACTCTAAAGACGTCACTCTAAGCGATGCCATTCACATTGCAGATCACCAAGGTAGCATAACTAAAGGAGTTGCAGCAATGGATCGTAAAGGCAAGAGAAAGGCAGTAGTGACGCAGTGCACAGTTAGACAAGTTCCAAGAGATTGGGGTGCAACTATCGGTGAAAGCGGTCTTTGCGCTCTAGGCAGCCCAAGAAGGTAAGAAAAATGTTACTACGAAGATGGTTGAGAACCTTCTCAACCAAGATCTAAATATGAGCCAAGAAATTACTGAACGGGTCAAGGAGCAGGTCAAAGTGATTACTTAGAAATTTGGAGATTTCAAAGCCAAGATTGCTAAGTATTCCATCTCCAGCTAAGCATGGCTCGAGGGCGAGCCACAAGATTGTGTTGGGGGGCTATTGGAAGGGGTTTTGAACACACTAGTTATGTAGCATCGACGATGTTGCGCAAGCTAAAGAGATACCGCGCAAGACGAATATTGGCGTGCAAGCAGAGAATAGAATATTTTGTATATTTTGTGTCACCTTTTTGTACTTTGGACCACATTTTATGGATATTGGTCATTATTTTGTAGACTCAGTTAAGAATTGGTTAATATTTAATTAGAAGTGGACTTTGAATTTAAAGGCGCAAGCCTATAAATAGAAGTAGAATTGCAAATGTCGGACACTCATACACTGATATACGGAGACAGACACTGACAGAGAGAACTTGTGAATTGTGAATTGTTTTGAATCTGTGGATTGTTGCGCAGAAGTAATATGATGAGACGAGAGATTATCTGAATTATTGTTTCTTTTATCTTTTTGTCTCACTATTTTTGCAATCCAATGACGAATGATTATTGAATATGCGGCATGGATCTATGATGTGATGCTTTTTGCTTCTAAATGTTGTTATTTTTCTATATATGTTTGCGCATAAGTATGCCGCTATGGTTATGCGTGATCGATATGACCTATTACGAGCAATGATGAATGGTCCTGTTAATTGTTGAATAAATGGTCAGATCTGTTAGATAAGTTGATGAATTTTCGATGCACATAGTCCTCCTCTATTCTACGAAAACTTGGTTTCGACAACTCTCCCTCGAACATCTCGGGTGAGACTTCATCCACTTCGTGGGTGTTGTCTGGCAGGGTAAAACCTGTCTGGTCCGATGCTCAGGGAGATCGTGGTGAGTTGGGCGTCGACCGAGTGGGAACACCTATCGACTGGTCTTTGTTGGTAGGGTTGCACCAACAACATTTTATCTTTCTTCTCTACTACTAAGGTGATATCTCTTTATTGGGAAATATGTTTATCTCTTGTAAACCATTCTTTGCAAATATATCTATCATACTCAAAGAATTACTAGTTTTTTCATCCTCTATGTTTGGAGGGTTTTCCCAGTGTATATCTTATCTCTCATGGTTGATTGATTTATATGGATTATTTACGGAGCTAATTTATGTGGTTGATTTATTTATGAGATTCGTATGTGGCTGATGTAAAGTTTCAAATATGGTTGATTTAAGATATTCGTAAGTGTTGAAATTGTTTGATAAAAGTTTTAAAGTTCAATCGTCTCTGATTTTTCTCAAACATCAACAGTTACTATTACACCCACTTTTATGTTTGGTGGGACCCTCTTATCTAGTGTGCCCCCCTTGGCTATTCCAAGCCTCTTGTGATGCTCCTCATGCTCCCATGCACCCTCGCTATCTATTTTTAGCCTGCAACCCTTGAAAAGTGTAACCCCCCATTGTTTCACCTTTTTCTATTATAGGAAATGGAATCTCTAATTGTGACCTCTCTCTCTCATGAATTAAGTAACCCCTTGGTGAATTTGAGTCACTCTCTTGGGAATTCGAATGGTTATAGAAGGATTAGAATTAGCTCTATTTCACTCTTATTCTCTCTCCCTCTCTCTCTGAGCTCTCCGATGAAGGGGAATTATTTCTTGTCTAGTAAATACATGTTGTCGAGTAGGAGATGCATTGTATTGCAGACAGATTGAAGGCCTTATAATGAGGTTTGAAGACACTTCAATGGGGATTGAATATTGATCCATCCTTACACAACATGGGTCTTTCTCCCATTTCTTGTCTCTGTCCAATATATCTCATAAATCCTAGGTGAGGGTGGTGATATCCTGAGGTCTTGTGTAGTGAGGGGATTCACAACTCACCAGGTAGTGTAGATGGAAGGGAAAGTTGATATGGTGAAAGGTGTAGTTCTGATATTCTCATGGTGTTGAGAAGGGCACAAACATATGTTATGTTTCATATATTTCTAAATATTTATGGGTTGTGAGACCTATTCCATTTCATCTGAAAATTCATTTCTAGTAAGAAATAATTTTTGTTTCATTGAAAAAGGTTTCCATTTGACTAAGATACAGTTGTTTATGTGTTGTAGTGTTTCTAGTGTTGAGATGAGCGCACCATAACTTTCGGTTTGAGAGTACCTCTCCTATGGATATATGCCATCATATCGAGGGTGATTATCATGTTTAATGGTGCATGAGTATGGCATGTTTATGGCTAACTGAAACATTGTCTTGTTGAAGCTAGTTCCTTTTATTTAACATGAGTATTTTGTTATATTATTATTTACTACAATTGTTGATATATATGTGCTCGTGGATTTTATTTTGTTGTCATGTGCATGGTTGTAGGTTGCAGCCATGATATCTTATCTATTTACAATTTATATCGCAATAGATGGCAGCCTTCATATCTAGTTTTGTTTATGTTAATATGGCTATAGGTGGCAGTTAGTAGATCTGATTTTTAACATTGTTAATATGATTGATTGTGGTAGCCTGTATATTTTCTTTACTTACATTGTTTATGGTGGCTTCTAAATATGATTATATTAAATTTTAAATGGATGTAATAAATATGGTATTTCATGTTTGAAATCATGTTAATGTCTTTCTCGTATATGGTTGCATTTCATGCATGCATTTATCTTACATAGCATGTGTATTGGAGAATGATTTGCATTTTTATTCATGCATTTCATTTTAAAAGGTTGAATGTTTTATTTTAGTCGCTCTTTGGAATATTGCCCTATCCTAAGTTACCTTATTCCATTGTGCATTATCTTGATTAATCCTTCCCCTTGGGTTTCTAGGTGTCCTTGGCCCTGGATTTGGGGTTGGGGACATCACAGATTTGAATTGTGGTTTAATGTGTTCTTATAAAATTTTCTTATTCCATACAAATTAAAAATTTGTACTAGGTTTATATAGAAATTAACATACAATTATAAATCAAGATATTACGTAGTGATTAGATTCATATATTTATTGAGTTGTGTTGTGTTTCGTTTTAGAAAGCTTCTCGAAGTTTCGATTCCTTCTATGGGATCATCCTCAAGAGACATCAACCAAATTAATCAACCAGGTATTATTAAATTATAAATAATGATGCATCGTTTGATAATCAATGTAGATAATCATGAATTGTTTTCATGTCGATTAGGTATGAGGATATTTCTTGAGTGTAGTAATTTCTTCTAAGATTCACTTGTCTTCGTTCCCTCGTCCCTGTTGAGACAACCTTGGTTTATTTTAATTTCCATTTTATCCCTTACCTTCCTCTTGGTTAGATGTTCTTATTTAGCAATTAATTTTGTTTTCCGTAAACAAATATGGTGGCTTGTTTTATGTGAATGTTCAACTAGGGGTGATTTATTAAACCTATCATGTATTAGGTCAACCCTGTGCTCCTTTAATCTTACTTCTAAGGATCTATGTGTGCCTCAATACATAATCTTCTAAATGAATAGGGTATGTAGTAAACTCCTTTGTGATATATAGGCTTGATGGGGTCTTTCGAAGAGCAACATTCTTTTAATTGAGTTGGGAGGTGTGAAGGTTACTTAAATTTTTCTTCTTTTGATAATTTTCGCTAATTTGTTTGTCGTTCCTCTTATGTAGGATAAGGAAATCAATTCTGCATTATTGTCATCCTGCTCCTTTATTAACTTAGTACAAAATTCCATGGCTTCCATGACAGCCTTGTTGAATTGTTCTTTATTATATTGAGTATTTACAAAGACCTCTAAGAGATGCTCAATTTCTGACTACAAATGTTCTTCATCTAAAACTCTAATTGCTTTGGTCACTAAGATGTTGATTACACCAGTCTTTTGGGGAGGAAAATAATGAGAGTTAGAAAGCAAATATCTTTATGTGTGTGTATTTTTTCAATAAACCTAGTCCATGCTTGAACCATCATCATTTCTAAAGATTAATACATTAAGGAATGAAATTTAATTATCTTTGTCAAATTCCATTGTAAATATTATGTTATCATTACAACTATTGAAGTGGGTGAATAATTTCTCCACATTATCTATACTTTGAATCCATACTACATCAATATCACCAACAAACCATTTTGATCTCCTGGGTTTGATGGGGGAATGATTCAATTGCATTTTTCTCATATTTTTCCAATAAATATTTCCAACTACTAGGGATAATGGAGACCCCATTGCCACACCTTCTCTCTGCTCATGAAATTGGTTTTGGAAGGTGAAATGTGTTGAACATAAGAATACCTCAACCAATTTTAGTTTTGTCTTCATCAATTATTTATCTTAGCAACTGGGACCTTCGTGTAAAGAGAGACTACATCAAAACTCACTAAAATGTCTCCTAGTATAATTTGTCTTTATTGACTTCGTTTATGCATTGTGTAGAGTCTTTTACAAATGAGTACGTAATCCCAACTAGAGGTTTGAGCTTTTTTGCTAGGAATTTAGTTAACCTATAAGTCAGAGAGGCTATCATATTTACAATAAACCTAAGAGGCACACATTCCTTATGGATCTTCGCCAAGCCATAAATTCTAGGGTTTACACAGTCTTTGTGATACATTTTTTTTCTTTCATCTAAGCCTGAGCGTTTTATTGTAATGGTTACCTTTTTTCATAATTGATTTACTTGGATCATTGACCAACTTTTCACAACTTCCACGTGATAAATGTTCACTCATTTTTCTTTTTTAATCTTTACTGTTCATAATTATGATGGTGTTACCTTGTTAGCTCTTATATTTTTTATTTGTTTGTTTTTTATTAGATTCTTAAGTGTGATTGATTTGTTCTTGTGGATGTTATTTTTAGTTGGGTGTGCTCTTCTACTGGTAACAACACATTCCTCGTGTATCTCCTCGGGTAGGTATGACAGGATTTCATTCATCATGGCTTCAATGCTACATATGAGAAGTTTTTTAAAACAGAACATAACACATCTCCTTAAATATCTGAACATATAATTAGTTTGTGTGCTTGAAATTAACATAATATTATTAGTTTGTTTTCTTGAATTGAGACACTATAATTATATTTTTTAATTTCTACTTAACTTTCCAAACTCCCTTTTATATAAATGAAAAAAATTGACAATATCTAGCAATTGGAGTTTTGAAATGTTTTTCAATTTTGTGTTCCGTTGTCATTAATTATTAAAGTGTTTAAGCGGAGATATGTTAATGTCATAGAGGAGAATTAATACCAGTCAAAAGAATTTGTTGATATTTGAAATAGGAGTATTCTTCTCATCATAATCCAGAGATGAACCAAGTTGTCATGTTTGAAGAGAATCATATTGGGAGTTTGATGACAGGTCCTATTTTAAGGCTTTTTAATCATAAATATTAAAATATTGCTTAATATAATATGATTGCGATATGGATATTAAATTTTACTGACATGTACATTTGACAACTACTTGAAATCAAATATTGATATACAGGACTTTTTATTCACGTGGGATACGTCCCACTGTCATTTCCAACAAAATTCAAAAAAGGCATCATTTTCAACAAAATTCAAAGAAGGCAGTACAATATAATTTTATGAGAAAAATGTAAGTGGCGTGGTCTCAATATGGAGATAAATACAAAGCATCAAATTATTGCTAATAGATATCGGTCAAGGCAATCCTTATATACTGGACAGACTTTTCCTCGGGAGGGAAGCCTGTCCAATGGACACCGTTGGATTATACTGGACAGACTTTCCCTCGGGAGGGGAGCATGTCCAATGCACACCGTCGGATTTCTCATCCAACGGTGTCCATTGGACAGGCTCCCCTCTCGAGGGAAATCCTGTCCAGTATATAAGGCGCTCCGATACGTCAAAGCCTAGTTTTCAATTTATCGGACATTGGTCAAACCGTATCTTCATAAACTGTATATTAATGGATAAACGTCATTTGTAATTTTTAAAATAAAAATTCATGTATGTAAAGTTGTGTTTCTTATAAAAAAATTAACTGATAATAAGTGTTAATTCAACTATTAAAGCTAATTGGAGATGTATCATAAATTAATGTATTTAAACTTTTTTTTAATTGTAAGGCATTTTATTTTTCTTTCCATAACTTTATGAGAATTTGCATTACTAAATCAATTATTTATAATTGATAGTATCTCATATAATTCAACAAGATACAGAGTTAAATATTGACTTTTATTTACTTATATGCAATAATATGAGGGTATATTGAGATACATAATTTTTGCAATAAAACTATTTTTCTAAAAAAAATAGAATTTCTTGATAATGAGTGTTATTGGAATATTCAAGTTAATAGATGAATGACTTCAAACTTTTTAAATTGTAAGGTCTTTGATCTCTCAATTCAACTTTTCTAAATTTGTATTTTTAACTTAATTATTTCTAAAAGGAATTGTAAGCTAATTGATACTTCTATTAGTAATCAAAAAAGGATTTATAGATAATCATAGATTCAAGTTTATGGTCGACCCAAAGGAAACCCAAACCACATTTAAACAAAGCTTTGGAACTTTTAGTTCTATCTACCGAAATAAGGGTATAAACAATGCTAAGATTAATCCTATAAAGAGTTTCTATATTTTGAGCATATCCACTACAATAATATTAAAAAAAACTTGAAGAACCTAGTATTTGTCTAAAACATAATCTTCAAGAGGATGGTTATCTAGACTTTTCTTTGCACTGGTGCTTGGAGGTTCCTCAAGGAAAAATTCCATCTTTGTAGTCGCTTTGTAGATGGCATCTAAATTTATCTCTATCATTCTATTATGGGATTGAATTTTATTACTTTTCTCTATAAATTCCTCCATCAATGAGACTAATGAATTTCTTTCCTCCTTTGTTGATCCAGGAGGATATTGGTGGCCACCCACCTATTCCTCTTGGACCCCCACCTCTGTTTATTTTAGTTTTCCAGTTTCCTTAATTGTAGCACAATTTACTATTTTTGGCAGTTTTCGGGTCCTAAACTTCCGAAGCCGTTTTGAGACCCTAAACGACGTTTTTTTGGCATCGAATAGTCGGGCAAATATGAGTCTGTTCCGAACTTCATATTTTTTATTTATGTATGTAGTCCTTAAACAGAGCTTTCTAACGATGTATCATGCGCGTCAAACTGAGGTAGTATGCTAAAGTTACAACCCCGGGAAATTGATGTACCAAGTTACCCAACGGGGCCCACATTAAGGTGTTTCCCCTCCTAGGGTTAGGTTTTTGGATGTGTAGGGTTTTCATTGTTTCTCAATAATATATATGCCTTCGAGCCTCATTGTAACACAGAGTTCAGAGGCATGTATCCGCCACATCTCTTCTCAGAGATAAGCTACCAGCACTCTAGCTAGTTTATTTCCATTCTGTATGTAAACAAGTTTCAGTTATTGATTAATGAAATGAAGTGTTATTTTCGCTGCATATTTGTTTCTATGGTTATTTGTGTATTCTGTTGCGTTCCTGCATAAATCCTCCTGGATCATTTGTGTCCAACAGAACCTTTTCTAGCAAGGTTTTGATCTGCCAATATAAGGCAATAGTTCTAAAGTGTTTCATCTCCCGAAATCTAGTAATCCCAGCATCTGAGACAAGGCTCCCATATTTTCATGCATCTCGGTGTCTTGGGTAGAGTCATGATCAATTTTGAGCCATTCCTCATTCCCTACTAGCTCTCTTTGAATGTGGGCATGGGTTAGGCATAAGTAAGAGGTTTTGTTGAACTAAATTTTATTACTTTTCTCTATAAATTCCTCCATCAATGAGACTAATGAATTTCTTTCCTCCTTTGTGTCCAACAAAACCTTTCCGAGCAAGGTTTTGATCTGCTAATATAAGGCAACAGTTCTAAAGTGTTTCATCTCCCGAGATCTAGTAATCCCAGCATCCGATACAAGGCTCCCATATTTTCATGCATCTCAGTGTCTTGGGTAGAGTCATGATCACTTTTGAGCCATTCCTCATTCCCTACTAGCTCTCTTTGAATGTGGGCATGGGTTAGGCATAAGTAAGAGGTTTTGTTGAATTTTAGTTCAACAAATTTATTTTGTACCCGTAGGTCACCAATTGGGCCTTTTTCTTTATGAGGGTCTTAGTTTTGAGGGCCTTTGGCCATGTTCACATCGAGGGAAGCAAGTTGAAAGAGGGTTTTAGAATCAAAGTTAGAGGATATAGGTTCAAGGTTGAAATTCCATGGGAAGGGAAACTAGGGATTGTCCCAATGAGAGGATTAAGTAATTACCCAGTGTTTAAGGCTAAAAAATTAGAGAGGATAGGATGGATATAAGTCTAACAAAATGCACAACCTCAGATCTGTATCATCCTCAACAGAACCACTTACCAATGTTATTTGAAACTAAATGAGAATTATAACAAAGTTTAGTAATCTGAGACCAACCTGATTAATATATGCATGCATCCTGCTTGGTTGTGTTGTAGTTGCATTGATGCAATCCCCATTAACATTGAGTTGATATTCTTGTAGGATCTGTTGGGA
>LPNX010307481.1:453762-614680 GCA_001517045.1 Pseudotsuga menziesii | reverse complement strand
TGGGCATCACGATTTTTGAAAGAGAAACGCATTGTGTTTTCAATTTGTGGGATCTCTGTGTAAACACTCTCGTTGGTGAATGATTATCAAACTTTAGTTCTATAATTTCTTTCCTGTGCTTGGAGTAAAGCTTTGGAGGGCCCCCATTGTTGAGCTCTCGCACATTTTTCATTTGCCGGTGTAGAAATCAATGAATGCAGCGATTTCCCTTCTGTGCAAGCGTTGAATACATTGGTATGGTTTCTTTGTAAGTTTCCAGTTCATAAATTGCAGCATAGGTTCAGTTCATCTCTTCATTGATTCTATTTGATGCTCTGTTTCTTCCCTTTACAGTTCAAATTATAAATTTCATTGTGCTGCATACCACCCACGATTTTGATAAAATCTGTTTTATTTAATGGTTGAGACTGAATGCGTTGAAGGAAAATCAAGATTTAATTCATTATATATTGCTGAGAATCCAAATGAGTAATGGTAAAGAACATTTACAGATTATGAAGAATGTCTTGTAAGAGAAATTAATTAGTGAATGTGTCTTCAGCGCTGGTAGAACTCTGTGATTTGAGCTTAGGTTTTAGATTTGTTATTGTTTTTCTTTTCTTTACTTCAGTCTTTCATGTTTTCACAAATCAACCACTGTAAGTTTAAAAAGAAACAATGAAATCACCCTTGTAAGAGGATTTTGTCTCAGTAAGCTGCAGTGTTTTCGTTTCTATCAGTAGATTCATTTCCAGTTAGCTAAATTCCAATTGAGTCCAGCTTCTCTGTCCTAAACTTGGATGTGTCTCGAAGTTCACAAACCCGGATTGATTTTAAATTCAAGTTCTGATTAACACTGATAGATCAGAGCCCAACAGGATCCATGATGGTGATCGTCAATCTCCCCATATCGACGAGTTTCAGACATAATTATCTTGGCAAACCTACAATTTCCAGGAGTAAACTCCTGTGTGAACCAAGTTAATGTTAAATTTATATTCCAATCTACCTAATGACAGTGATTGTTAATCTCCCATGGCTATGATATTCTAGATGATTATCTCTACAAACCTGCACTGGCCCAAACTGAATCCATACATTAACCTCAATAACAATGAATTGATATTCCTATTTACCTCATGATGTTGATTGTTAGTCTCACCAAAGAACTAAGCATCTAGCATGATTTCCTCTATAAAATTCCTTCATACGTAACAAAACTCAAAATTTAAGCTCAATTAATTGTCCTAGTGATATATCGTGTGGCTAGGTGGTATCATCATTGAAGCATTAAGTGGAGGGGAGAACTACCATAGGGTTGAAATATATCTTGTTAGATGTCCTCTTGTAGGGTCAACCCCCATCTTTTCATGCACATGCCTGGTGGACACCTAATCCAGGGTGCCTAATTCTTTGTAACTACAATCATCTCATATAACCTAATATTAAGGTACAAAGTATTATTGGTTTTTATTTATATATAATATGCATTAATATTAGTGTATAAATGTGATGTATATTTTGAAATAAATAAAAAAAACATAGAAATGAAATGCATTTCTTAAAAAACATAGAAATAATTGATAATGAGTGTTAAGTGGATGATTCTCGCTCACTGGTGATGGGTCATAAATACGTGCCTCTGTAACTTTTGCACTATACCACATTTACTTTTGTCATTCATAAAATTTTGTAATTTTCTTTCTTAAATTAGTTATTTGTTATTGAAATTATCTCGCATAAACATTCAGGGATATGGATCATGGATGAATGACTTTGAAAACATAGTTAATCTTGAACATTAATATCATAATTAAGAATTTATTATAGTTACACTAAACATTAATAATTAATAATCAAAGAGAATGGGGACTTAATATACAAAGTTAAACTCAAATCCTTGAAGTGTTTCAACCTATATCTCTTCTTCATTTAAAATTCATATCATGTTTTACTCCTATAATTTGTTAAAAACAATGTTCATCCATGGTTGGTTTTTCTATAATTGGTTTTTAAATCAAATTGGAAATACTACACTTTTGATCCCTTCCATGTGTACATGTCTTCAAAGACCCTTGATTCCACTACTTACTTTCAGTATTGGTTCTCAAAGGCCACACACTTATTTTAGTCCATGCTAAGCATCTCAATGAATCGACTTTTCCCATTTCAGCACTCTATTGATGCGCTTGCTCAACTCCTATAAGCAAGATAATAATTAAGAAGGGTCGATCAAGAAAACATTAACAAGAAGTATGGCATCACTGTTAGTACTTGGGCATATCCCCCTGTGACCCAATATGAAATTCTTTGTATACAAATTCATGGAGCTTTATAGAGACCTTCGTATTGTTATACCAACTTAATAATACACTCAACTATTAAATGCATGCACTCGATATGGTACTTCTAGACTAGTTCCTGGTTTGTTCACATAAGATTTGAGTGAGGATAGATCAAATCTACTCAAGCCTCTTTAGATACTCGGCTGAAAGGTACCTATCCTTANGCCACCACCACCACCACCAAACATTGCCAAGATTATCACCTCCTACCTAGTGATACCTAAAGGTACTAAGAGGTAAGAAAAGAAAGGCCAAAAACATATCACTAACTGAAACAGTTCAAGGCAAGCACCCTCCCTCCACTTACAAGACCTCAAAACAGTGTTGTTAAATTATTATAGTACCCTTATTTACTATTAATTCAATCAGCAACTCTTCCCCTATATGTGAGGAGGAATTTGGAGCCATTAGGGACCAAATTCAAATATGTATGGTTTATTGTCCACAACTATATCTCAGTATTGGATGTTAGACATATTAGATAGTATGTGAATCATCTCAAATGAATTAATTATATAGGATTCTTTCACACTTCTTGTAATGCACCCACAAGTTACACAACTACAGAGATAAAAAAAGATATAGCTTAAAACAAACATAGAGCATTACAAAAGCTCTATAACTAGTTTATAATATATATAAGCACAATAAGTTTCGCAATACCAAAAAATTTAGTAGAAACTTGGTTAACTATAAATTAGAATTCTTAATTAATGATTAATTTAATTAATCAGATAGTTAAATAGCATTATTACAATTCCCGATTAATTATTTCCACCTTCTCGGCTTTACCGTGCCTTTTTGACATTTCTGACATCGGGAGTCGAAAACTAAAACACCAATGAAAACATAACTAAATAACATTGTTGATTCCAACATTTCGATTATGCAACTCGGTTCTTCCAACATTAGACATTGGAAGTCGGAACGAGCCAGAACTTCATTCTCAATAGACAACCACTTATACTATGAAACGAGAACTCGACACGGTTCTCGTTTCTCTCTCCTAATTTTAGTAGCTATTATTACCTCCTTTTCAAAAAGGGTTGATACCAGTATCACACATTTTCATTTCAAGGCATTTTTTTGGGCCTTTGAATCATCTTTGTCATAAATTATTTTTTATTTCTATTTTCAAGTATGTTTTTTTTTAATTTAACAAAATAACATACATTTAGAAGCAATTTATAATGAAAACCATATACATCTTGCAATTTTCTTTAAAATAAGACATTTTTATTGACAAATTGTAAAAAATCCAGAAAATAAAGACATTTAGAACCATTTTGAATGGATTTCAAGAGTTTTTTTGGTATAAAAAGATACTATTTCATAGTATTTTCCAAAAAATGATGATTCACATAAATTCAAGAAAAACTATACCATATATTTGTAAATAACATTAGAAATGTTAGAGATTTTCTTTTTCTCACTTTTTTTTCACATAATATGGTAGAAATTTTAGATTAATTCCTGAAAAAGTATATGATATGGTAGTTGTTAAACTTGCACAATCTTGGTTTCCTTGGGGTATTTGAGGATGTTGAATCCATTTATAGATTCAAAAAAAATGATTTGGACACTTCACAATTCATATTTGAAAAAAAAATTAACCTAATTCCAATTAAAACTTCACCAAAAAGTAAAAAACATCTAAACAAATAGCCTACTCGTATGAACTTATCCAACTACAATAAATATAAAACAACAACATTTATCATTAATCTTAATTACGAAAGACAAATTATAAATGTTATAAATTACAAGTACATTTTTAATACCGTGACACAGCCCAAGGAATATGGAATCATCAATTAATCTTGCAATTCATCTTAGCTAAAGTTGTAATAATTTCCTGGTTTCTATCACAGACTTAAGGTATAAACGAAAAGGTTCCTTCTCCAAAAACTAGTTTGAGGTTGCTTGCAAAAACCTCATACTATTATACAAATGTTTTTTAAAGGCGTCATTAAAATGGCGGCTCTCTCTTACTCCTTAGAGAATCAAAGTTTATTGGAGGATCTATGGACAATGCAGTCGATCAACTGGTTGATCAAATTGGTTGTAAACCACATATCATTCATGTTTGTACTCAAATCGCCCTCTTGAATATTCGCAGAAGTGCACGATTCGGTTTCAAATGATCGATGTGGAATATCATGTATTTATGTAAGGAGTAGTCTAAGGATTCTACGATTTGGGCCGAAAGCAGGCCTTCGACGACGGTTTTCGGGCCAAGTCATTTTCCCTACCGACATCCAAATCCTTCTATTTTTTCCATTACCATTCGCCGGAAAAGAATCCTCCATTCAGCACCTTGCATTTCATTTTTGGGGGGAAGTTTCCAAAAACATTGCAGGGCGTAGAGGTCACCTTCCTTCAAAATTCTAAGCGACTTCCATAGATCTTATATCTTTCTTTCATGCTACTTCATTTGTAATTATGTAATTAGAATGTAAGATTAGAGATATTAAAAAAGAATAATCAAAGAGATATATACAAAGCTCGTATCTACATTATTATTTTTCTGTAAGAGGACTTTGTTAATCCAATACTTATTTTATTTTGTATTGTTATGTAGGACAATTCAAAGAACAAAGTCTTACTAAAGGGAAAAGAACTTTATTAATCGAAATTCTTATTTTATGTTTATGGGTTTTCTATAGTTTAGAGACAAATCAAAATCCTAAAGCATGTAATTTGGTTGTTCAATATAGCAAACAACTTTACATTAATATGAATTTGTCAATTCAGATATAACAACCGACTTTAAATTAATCAGAATCCTTGCTAATGAATGAACAAAGTTGCATCCCTCTCGAGAAGCTCGTAACAACATTTTCTTATTATTAAATTCTAGCTGATTCCATACTTGTAAATGTCGTATGCAAGAATAAATTAAAAACATGATTTATGTTAATTTTATTTATTTAGAAATAAGGTGATCAGGATTATAATAATATCAAATCTATCTTCAAAATCTTTGATGGATATTGTTAGGTGTAGATAATTTAGGTTTATAGTAATTTTATTTATTTAATAATTACGTCAATGGGATTGTAATAAGATCAACATAGATCCATCTTAAATGTGACTTATCAAGCATCCAAAGGTATCTAATTTCTTGAGGTGTAATTTTATGAAATATAATTATTTTTAATCTTAAATATTAAATATTTTACATGTACATAAAAAATTTAAACCTCACTAAAATTGACCCCTTTCCAAGCTTGAAATATCTACCTTTAAAAATAGTTTTTATTTTTTAAATGTATTAACTTTTAATGACTTTTATTTGGTTATAAATTTTTATTTTATAAATTTTAATGACTTTATTATTTTTGTAAGCTTTCTTTAAATTTTATTTTCTTATTTTATGAGCCTACATGATTTTTCTTTACTATTTTTTATTTTTGGTACATCATGCTAGGTTTACCTTAAGTTATGTGATAACATCTCCTCCATACTGAGTTGTAGAACATCTTCCTAATAAAATTTTATGTTCAAAATATTTGATGAATGTTGTTAGGTTGTAAATTGTGTTAAGTTCTTATTTTTTTTCCTGGAAAAAAAAAGCGTAATTTTATTTCTTCAAACAAAAATACATTTTGTAGATACACTTGATACAAAGTGTATTTCATTGATAGCGTAAAGCTTTTGTGATGAAAAACAAAATCATCCAACATAGGACCCATCTCATAGAAATGATGGCCATAAAAAAACTGTCTAATCCAAACTTGTCCAAAAAAGGAACTATCGACTGTCAAAAAATATACAGTCTTTTGGTGCATAACCCATAAGGTTCTGTAGAGTAGCTAAAATAAACTGTGAGAAAAAACTTTGCCCCCTTATTACAATAATCCAAAATCTATGTAAGAAAACTGTCAGAAAGTTCAACGCCCATAAGATCAGAGCAAAAAACAAAATATATAACAGAGTATAATATCTGCCTCATAATAGTAGTGTGATGTAGACAACAGCAAAATGTAAATCCATTCAATAAATGGTCTATGAAAATAATCAAGAATGCCATTGGTGTGCTCTTTAATCTGCCACTGACCCATTACCAATTGCAATCCCGCCTTTGAAGCTAAGTTCGTTGCCCCGTTGTTTTCCCTGAAAATATGACAACAGGTGAATTCATCAAATGTGTCCAGGATCTCTCTAAATGTAAGAAGGATGTTCTCAAGTCTGATATTACTGCAAAGTTGTGTTCCATTCATCCAATTTATAACATTTGATTAATCACCCATGAAATGTAGAGTTTTAACACCCTTCTCTGCTGCAAAGACCAAAAGGAGTTTAAGGCTCATAATTTCCACAAAGTTATTACTGCCTTCCCCCAACCTAGCTGATAACTCAAAGAAATGAGTCTCTGATAAATATAAAAGAGCGCCACCCCCACAAATGTTATTCTGTGTCGCTCCATCAAAGAAACCCCACGACTTCGACCTGTCTAATTCCATAGCAAGCACTTCCCTCTGTTTGCTAGCCTTGATATGTTGTGGATAAGCACTAGGATAACCACACGCGTTACTGGCAATAATAGCAGACGTACTGGCTTTATCTTGGAAGGTAAATTTGTTACATGCCATCCACACACCCCAGAGAACCAACAAAGGCAAAGCCTTCGTCAATCCCAATTCTGACCCCGCCTTCCAATCTAACCGAGCCTGTAAAATGGTATTCCCCTCCCACACATAGGGAGCCCGCAAAATTCTCACACATTCAACCCAAACCGCTTTTGTAAATGCACATTGTAAAAATAGGTGATGCACTGATTCATCTGCACTCTTGCAAAGAATGCACCACCCAGGCCCATTAAAATTTTGACGCTGAAGATTATCCCATGTAGGGACCCTATTCTCCAAAACGCACCACGGGAAGAATCTGTTTTTTGGTGGACTGTTGATCTTCCACCACCTTTCTGGTTCTCTATGGAGAATTTCAGCACTGAATTTTAGATAACCCCCCTTTGGTGTATAGACACCCCTTGGATCCACACCCCAAACTAAACCATATTATCTGTCTCTGATCTGAATAAGAGCTCGATTCAATTCACCAATGTACCATCCCAGTTCTCTTTCATCAATAGCATCGAGACCAAAAGACGATGTCGGAAACCAGGATTGAAACCAACGTTGCCCCTGTCCTGGAGCTGCAAGTTGAGAAATATATATGATATCTTGCTCTCTCAGAGCCTCCACCATTCGAATGGGAAGTATATGATTTTGATTGCTTCCGACCCATGGATCCACCCCAATCCAAGCTCGCCTCCCATTTCCCACATTCCACGTGAGATTTGAGCCAATAAGTTCAAAAGATTTCATAATTGCTTTCCATATGACAGATCAACCAGCATGAGTTTTCCTAGGATTTTGAATCCATTCTTCCACAGATTCTGGAGCTAGGTACTTTTGAATCATAACCTGTGACCAAAGATTTTTCGAACTGATAAGTCTCCAGCCCCCCTTTGCTACAAGCACCCTAGCAAAGAGAAAGATGTTCTTTGGGCCCCAACCACCTAGACCTTTTGAAACTGCTATCATTTCCCAGCGGACCCAATGGGTCACCATAGCCTTCTATTTGCCGCTCCACAAATTATCTAGAGCATATTCGTCTTGCCTTTTCCAAAATGCTAATCGGTATCCAAGCAAGTGACATCCAATAAACTAGAATAGCTTCTAGCGCTGATTTCACCAGGACCAGACGGCCAGCCCGTGATAACCACTTATGACTCCAAAGTTTCAGTCTTTTTTCCAATTTATCAATGAGCCAATACCAGTCATGTTTTAGATAGTCATTTGGTTTTAGGAAAAACCCTAAGTATTTTAAACCAACATCCAAACCCATCGACGAGAAAGGAAAATTATTCCAAGTTCCCGAGTTTCCTCCACTGTCAAAAGATGAGCAGTCACCGAAGACTTACCCTCATTAATCTCCATCCCAGTTGCCAAAGTGAAGAGTGCCAGCATATCTTTTAGAGTATGAGTATCTCTCACCAATCCTGAACAGAAAATAAGGATGTCATCCACAAATAAGAGATGGGTCAAGGATAGAACTGGTTATAATTGTATGCCCAAAAGAGATCCCTAAAGTTTTTCTTCCATAATGACCCTGCTAAGACCTTCAACCACCAACAAAAAGAGGAGTGGTGATAACGGAAAACCTTGGCATAAACCCCTCTCAGCATGAAAGAATGGGGATTTCGCCCCATTAATCAGAACTGAGAAAGACTGTTTTGATACAGCTCATGACCCATCTGATAAAACCAATACAGAAACCAGGATGAGTCAGAAGCATACGAATATATAACCAGCTTACCTTATCATATGCTTTGGATAGATCGATATTCAAGATGGCCCCTTTTAGCTTTTTTGTCTTCATGTTGTGCATACCCTTCTGAGCCACTCCAATGGCCTCATGAATCGGTCTCCCCTCAAGAAACCCAAATTGTTCATTAGAAATATGTTTGGAAAGAATGTTCTTGAATCTGCAAGCAATATTCTTCGTGACAACTTTATCGACACAATAGCATAAAGATATTGGTCTAAAGTTGTTTAAAGTTGAGGGATTATCGACTTTTGGGATTAATGCAATGAAAGTTGAATTGAAACTGGCTGGTAACTTCCCTAACATCCGTGTATCTTCCCCAACTTTCAACAGATCGCCCCCCATAAGTTCATATAAACCCAGAAAAAATTCAATAGTCCACCCATTCGGCCCTGGACTCTTATCCTTCTGAAAGCTGGATAGAGCAAGCTTTAGTTCCTCTTCACTAATAACCTCCATCAAGTCAGCATTGTCTTCTTCATACACAAACCTGGGAAAATTCTGCGCCACACTGACCGCAGCAAGTGTTATCTAGGGCGGAGCCTTGAAAAGGTTCTTGAAGTGTGCAACCCCAATGCGTGCCTTATCCTCAAAATAATTTTGAGCAACCCCTTGCTCATCTTTCAGACTCCAAATGGTGTTGAAGGATTTCCTCCCCCTAGCATACGCATGGAAGAATTTGGTGTTGTCATCTCCACTATAAAGCCATAAAGCTCTACTTTTCAATCGCCAAGTCTCTTCCCTGTCCAAAAGTAATGTTTTTCGTCTACCTTCAATCCTGGAAAGGTGAGCCTTCGATTCTTGGCTCAGCAGGCCCCCCCCGCAATCCGAATCCAGAATGGAAAAAATATCCTCCTCAATTAATTTCAATTCATTGTCTTCACGCCTTCTCTTTTCCATCGCCCATTCCTTAATAGCCCCTTTCACCCTTCAAATGTTTTCTGCAAATTGAAAAACAGCTGATCGCACACCTTCATGGATAATAGGAATCCATAAGGCTAAAACTATATTTGTGAAGGTTTCGTCCTTTAGCCATGTCTTATTGAACTTCAAGGGGATAGGAGGCTGTGAAGGACCATTATGGAGTTCAAGAAAGATGGGAAGATGATCTGAGAGCCCTCCATATCCAACCCACTACCTAATATAACGAATCCTATCCACCACGTGGTCTGTCACCAGAAACTTATCCAACCTCTTAGCCACACAACCATACTCGCTTCTATTGTTCCTCCAAGTAGGCTTCAATTTAATGGGCTCATTGTCGAGCCAGTTCCTCTCAACCAGCGTCTCAGTGAAAAAATCAGTCAAGATGTCGGCCCGTGCATGAGGTCTCCAAACCTTTGCTTAACCCAAAGAAAAATTGAAATCTCCTCCTAATATCACCAACTCTCCCCTAAGGAGAGGATTATTGGAAAGGCCTTACCAGAAAGGAGCCCTATTCAGGAAGGGCCGTATATATTGACCACTGTGAAAGTGGTTTTTAGATCTAATCGCTGGACATTTAAGCCCAAAACATATTCCATACCCCCATAGCGAGGTAACTTCAATGGTTCTCACATTCCATCCCATAGCCAGACGGCCCGAGCGACCTCTAGCATCCAGCGTTGCAAAAACCCAGCCATGGAACCAACTCTCCAATCTTTCTTTCACCACATTTCCTAAACCCAAAGCCTCCTGAAGTATAATAATATCTGGGTGCTCCAAAATCACCACCCGTTTGAGTGCCGATCTTTTATGGGGACCAGCCAGACCCTGCACATTGAAGGACTGATTTTCATCTTCCCTTTCTAATGAGAACACACCGCTCTAAGCGCACTTCAATGGACTGTTGTTTTCCTTCCACCAGGTCTTTCTTTGCTCTGGATTGAGCCTTCGCCAAATGAGACCGACGGCGACAAACTCTCGTATCAGCACCTACCAGAAAACTGCTGTGCAGCACAGCAATCGACAAAATACGATGCATTTAGTGACAACCGGACGGGACAGGAAGGAGCGGGGCGAGGCAGATCGTGTTAGTTAAACTTGCTTTGTGAGCTATACCATAACCACCCATTCGTCGAAGCTCCAGAGTAGAGTATCGGCTCTGGCGAGCTCCTTCTTCTACAGGGGAAGGCTTATTTCTTGGTTATGGCGGTGAGCGTTACTTTTATGCTGGCTTTTGTGGTTCCATGACACGGTGCTGCAATTTAAGAGGTGACTTCAGGGTGAGCTTTGTGGTCTTGTTTCGATCTTCGTTCATATTGGGCTTCCTTTTTCTTTTGCTTTTTGGGTTGGCTCGCTGCTCTGCTCTGGCTCTTGCCACTGTTGCTACAGAAATTATTGATCAATAAGTCAATCAACACACGATTGATGGTGAAAGAACTGAAAGCTATCGCTATTATCGGAGGGTGATTCGTTTTCTTTCAGACATTCAAATTAATACATATCCTGTCGAACCGTATTTACTATTCTTAATTTTTACTTTGAATGGGGGCGTTACTGTATTTTCTATTCTTAATTTTTACTTTGAATGAGCGTTCTCAGATGCCAAAACTTGCTTTAGTGTTAAATGGTTAAGAACAGTTGTCGTGCTTTAGCTTTTATTTAAAAAGGTTTTCTGGGAGGAGAATAGTTTAGCTTTTATTTTAACAAAAATGTTATATTATACACTTTTAATTATCCTTTTTTTAATTTCCTACATAACTTTTTAAAATCTTCTTAGTATAAAAGGGTCATCCATTTTTGAATTTCTTTTAAGTTCAGTTTGTATTAATAAATGCTACCACATTAAATGGATGTAGCTTGGATGGTTGGGAGGAATGAATGTTACCCTCCCCACCCAGGTTCTACTCTTGTAAGTGACATGATGCTCTTGTGGAGCCCTTTGTAATGTGTGAATGATGAGTTGACCATACCTTGATTCAGTTTGAATATTAGGTGTTTCTTTTAAGTTAAGTTTGTATTAATAAATGCTGCCACATCACTGACTTGGTCCCATGCCATTTTAGTCATGTACTAAAATACCATATAGTTATTAAATAAATAATGAAATCATTTGTCATTTAAAGATTGAATAAATTTTATTATAATATTTATTTTTAATATTATTGTAAATTTGTAAATGTCATTTTCATCTTTTGTAGGATGATTGTCTCACAAAATGGTGAAGTTTATTTTTTAAAGAAAAATCAATTCAATTAGTTGACCTTTAGCAAAGAAACTTGGTGATGCTACATTTTAATTAATTTGCATGAAAATTAATTCATTAATACCAGCACATATAGGAGACCACTAAATTTTGAATACTTTTTGAAACTAAGCATGAAATGATGAAGCTGTGAATACATTTTCAATACTTTAAAAAAAATGCAACAGGTATGTTTATTTATATTTCTACTTTGATATTAATTAAAACATGTCATTTGCAGAAAGAGTGGACTCATTTACAACCATGCAATTAGAAGCAAATATTTTTCCACATCTTGATTTTATTATGCCAATTCATGAAAAGGAATGATGCCCTCTTATCATATTTCCACCAACGGATTATTCAAACCCACGGAATGTTGCGAAGTAAAATTTTGCTTAGCAGAGGAGATTTTAATGTGGCACCCAGACTTTTAGGCATTAAATAAAGTCAAAACTACTAATTTAGTGCCACGTAAATAAACAAGGTATTGCCAAAATCGAAAGGAGATAAAAACGTTGCAAAAGGAGGATATCGTTATCATTTCTCTGGCCCAGTTGTTGCATTATTGAATAATATTACGCCATTCATCTCACTTGGCTGTATTTTTTTTTGCCTGAAATTGTGAGGTTTGAGTTATCATGAAGGGATAGGTCAGAAGATACTTCATCTGTTTACTTTTTCAAATAATTAGTATTTTAGCATGGGACCAACAGAAGCTTCTACCACTTATCTCCAGTGGTCGCAATCATTTTCATGTTTAAATCGACCTTTAGTACAACACTTAATTAGTGGTTTGTGCAACTTATATGAGTTGAAAAAATCCATAAATGCAGTAAAATTTTAAATAAGACATAAATCCATAAACATGTATATGTAGTAAAATTGTAAATAAAACACACTATAAGATTTGATGGTGTGCATTAGAAGTGATTTTGTTGTAAATGGATTGAGCTTAATGTAATGTTGTGGGGGTTTAGGGGTTAGGGGTTTATTTTTTATTATTATTATATCCGGTCCTTCCTCTAGAGAAAATATAAATTCAGATGGAGTGTCAGAATCCATGGCTGAATTTGAATAATTTCACATGGAACATTTTAGATGTTTTTTTATAAATATGATGTTTGTAATTGGAACTCTAAAAGATTTTTTTAATATTTATATGAATCATTTGTTCTTGCATGGTCTAGTATAGGATTTCATTATGAATCATATCATAATTTCTTTGATTTTAAAGGGTTAGAGTGGTGAAATTATTGATGGAATGTTTGTTTTTGTTTAATATCCAAGTTTCAAAAAAGTTGTAATTTATCTCTTGACGAAAAAAATCTTGTTCCAATTTAGGGGTTGATTTTAAAGTTTTTGTAAACAACAGTATGGGATGTTTAGGCCATGGCTCTATTTTTTTCCCCGAAAAAAAAACGTGTATACTGGTATCAACACTTTTCTATTTGGAGGGTGCTTTTGCTGTTTTTTATGCAAAAATCATCATTTTTATGGCTAGAGTTCTCGTTCTTAGTATAAAGTTCTTGTTTCATAGTATAAGTGGTTAGACTTGTTAATCTCGAAAGTTGGTACATAATTCTAACCTATTAAAACTACCATTGTGATGTCGATGTTCTAACCTCGAAACTCAAGTCTCCCGACGTCATACCTCGAGCATCGACAATAAATGGAAAATCATTCCCAATTGACATGTCGATCCCGATGTCAACACCTCAACATTGAAACCTCGGTGTTAACATTTTAATACGTCAACCTCGATGTTGACACATCAGTATCGACACATCGATAATAAAATCACTTTAATGACTCCTTGAAGTGCAAGGTTTAATACAGACATTTTTAAGAAAATGAACTAAGGCGTGATTTAGGCTTGAAACTTAATATGTCTCCTGCCTTCTCTCGAAACTGAAGCCTTATTCATTTAGGAATGTGTCAATTTCTCTTATTGACACATGAACATAATGAAAATGAGAAAATCACTAAGGAAAGACTTGCAATATACAAGATTTCAATGAGACAAAACTCAAACAAGTTTAATAGTTTGTCTAAGTGAAGCAACCTCAAGTTTGATAACTTGATAAAATTATGCTTCTTAGCCTAAAGTTATTTAATGGAGTTTCCGACAAGACTTGTTGTCTTAAATCTCATTCACAGTAACCTAAGAAGCAAAGTTACAATAAACATTAAATTCTAAAACATTTATAAAACAATTAATTGTTATGTTTATGAACAATTTACAGACTTTGTATACTTCAGGAAAGAATTCCTTTAACAATTTTAACAACCTTCTTCAGGTACTAGGTATTTATAGGTTATAACTAAGGAATATCCTCCTTTAACCTGCAGTACCCTGAATGAAAACATTCAAGCCCAAACAACTGTTAGTAAACATTTCCCATTAATTTTTCAATCATGAAATAACTGTAAAACTTGAACGAATCACGCAATTAACACATTCATTCATACTGAAACCCATCAACATCCTTTGCAACCCCATTGTATTAACTATCAATGTCCAACCAAGGAATCACTCGTTCAATTACAATCTTAACATGCACAATGAACAAGTCGCATTATCAATTCCTTATCAGGTCATTAAATTTGTCCATCAATTTGTCATTTAATTAACTACCATTCACTCATGAACAACATACAAATTTTGCTTCGTCACAAAACAAGATACATAATCACCTTTTAACCCTCACTTAATCCCTTAATCAAGTTTAAGTTTAATTAAAAAGGTTTAGTCTTACTTAAGGACATAAGGTCTTATTTTAGGTATTTAAGGTTATAACAATTTATAACATATCTCCCTAGGCCATCTACAACCCCCTCACTATCTCTGGTGAATACATGAGTACCTAATATTCTCAGTGTCCTGCCTCAACCACGACCAATTGTAGATTTTTATTAATACTAAAAATATACAATGAGTTTTAGCCACTTGGGAACTCATAGTCATTTACATAAATACATTTATCATACCAACGACTTAGGCCAAGGGTGTTACATTCCCCTCCCCCTTAAATTTTACACCATCCTCGGTGTTTTAATGTCCAAAATTAATGAACAAAACTTTCAAAATTATTTACATATATATAGTCTTCAAAATAGATGGGGATACTCTTCCCGCATCTTGTCTTCAATTTCCTAGGTCACTTCCTCAAGGCTGTAATGGGTCCATTGGACCTTTACCTATCATATGGCCCTGTTCCTAAGAGTCTTGATTCTTCTTCCCAATATGCATATTTGTTGTAATTGGATTTCCGCTTTGGGTTCCACCTGTATCACATACTAATAAAGTATATGATTATAATCATAAACCTAATTTTTCAACAATGAAACATGAAAAACATTGTGTACCTTAACCATAGGAGGTAGGGCTATCTCATAAGCCACTACTCCAATTCTGCTCAGGACCTCAAATGGTCCATAAAATATGGAAACCAACTTTTTATAGTTACCCAATCTTAATGAACTTTTTTGCCTTTAACCTTTAGGAACACTTTGTCCCAAACAAGTAACTTTCTATGCATTCTATCTATACTTGCATGGCTCTTCGGTTAGTCTTGTGCTATCTTCAAGTTATGTTTGATCTTGGTTACTTGTTTTTCCATATCCTGAAGCATTTATGGCCCAACAATGAGTATCTCTACATGTTTGTCCCAATTCACTGGAACATTATACTTCCTGTCATAAAGTGCTTCAAATGGACTCATATTCAATGATGTCTGGTAACCATTGTTGTAAGCAAATTTGTAATGTCCCGGTTTTGACCCCGTTTGCATGATGTATATAATGTAATTAATCGTGGTGAGGAGCTAAAGGCGAAATCCCCGCCATCGATTTGGTTGTGTATGTTTCGGCAATGGGGATAGTTGTCGATGGTATGCCGTGCTATTTGGCACATTATAATTCGGCATCATGTAAATACGCACATCAATTAAAACTAAAACCACAACCAGCTACGGCAGTGCAACGTTGAATGAAAAGGGCATGGTTCCAAAGGATAAGGGGTGGGGGATGTCAAACCTTGGTTATGGGGGAAAAACCCATGTGGTACCACCTTGTTGATTTGTCACCTTTCTTGCCTCTTCCAACCTCTTTATTGTTTTGTTGAGTAGTTGAGCAGTTATGGCTGCTGGTGGTTGAGGCAGTTATTGTTTTGGAAGTGGGGTGGCAGGACTGTCAGTCCCTTGCCCACATGCCCACTCTACCCACGACTGCCTTCACTCCACTCTCCCTCGACTCCCTTCTCGCCATGGTCTGTTGGTTCCTCGCGTTATGTTGTTCATCTACGCGCAAAGGAGGTTTGACTTCCTCACGTCGGTTCACTCCCAACGCAGGGGTGCGCGCAGCAAGAGGTCAGGTCTGTTTTTCCTCACTCACAGGCAGTGGTTCTGCTGGATCCTCACGCAACCCGGAGAGGAGCTGCTAATCGATGATCATTCATGTTCTTCCATAGAGTGGAATCGGGTAGGTTTTCCCCTGTGTTTTGCTGTTGGGTGCAAGTTTTCCTCACGCACAAACCGTTGGAGTCGTTTTCCCCTGTCATGAGTCGTGCTCACTGATTGCGTTCTGGGACTGTTGTCTTCCCCGCGTGTTTTGTTGGCTGTGGTGTCCAAATTCGTTTTGGGCCACTGTGGATTGCCAATCCATTGGCTGTGTTCTTCCCTGTCCATGCTGGGAGTTGGCTTCTCCTCTGTTTGTGGACTGTGTAAGTTGCCCAGCCGTCACCTAGGGGAATTGTATGTGCTGTGGGCTGTTGATTTCCAATCTGTGGCTGAGTTTCCCTGTTTTGGGACTGTGGATTGCTGCTATCATTCATTGTGTGTTTGTGGCTGCTGGAGTACCTTGGTTTTGGGTTGCAGCTGAGTTGTTTTGGCCACGTTAGCGCCAAGAACAACTCTGAGTTGTCTTGTGGACTTGAGCCGTGTTCATATTTGGTTGGGACTGTCAGTCGGTCATCTTTACCTTCTTCACAGGGCTGTGAAGGGATTTTTTTGCTGCGTGTAAGCAGTGGGTGGTCTTCAGACGGTGCTAGCTTGGCCGATTGTGGAAGGCCTGGTAAACCTAGCGGTGTTGGTTTGGCTGATTGTGTCCCTCCATGTGTAAGCCTGCATTGACCCTTATCCTTGGAGGAATCATGCCCAGCTCGGGGGTGGCAGCATTGCTGAGAGATTGATGAGCAAGCTGGCCTATGGTTGGGTGGAACGTTGCAGCAACGTAGCTGGTTGCGGGATTCTCCATCAAAAGATAAGTGCTGCTGGTTATTTTATCTCTGCAATTAATCTACTATTTCATGAATCATGATGAACATGTAAATGTTGGAATGTATACGTTTGTTTCCGCTGTATGATTGAAGAATTATGCATCTGTGTATGCTTGTATGCTTATGCATCTTTATATGCATCCTGTAAACTTTTAATTTCAGCATTGATTTATCCCTGTTTATGTTCATGGGTTGTTTTCCCGATTTCGTATTCGGTGTTCGTTGCGTCCTCTTCGCCGGTCTAAGGGGATGGGGACGTGACAAAGTGGTATCAGAGCAAAGTTTGCAACAATGGGCCTCTATGGGCCATGAAGGTGCAATGACAGACACAGAACTTCTTCCTGCCCAGCAGAAATCAGATTGGAAATTTCAAGAAAATCGCTTAAGTGTTGACAGTCGGAACACTTAGTGGTTCAGACTTCCGATATGGTGGAAGGATTTAGCGTCTAATGAGCCGTCGTTGCGGCTGTCGAAAGGGTTAGATCGCCGACACGGTAGTGATCCGATTGCCGACAGGCGGGAAGTTCCAAAAACAGGTTTTGCCTAAGTATTGGAGCAGTCGGAAGAGTTAGTGGAAAACTCCTCTGAAACGACGGAAGAAGATAAGGTTTCGCGTGCCGTTGTTGCGGGTGGAGAAATGATTAGGCGTCCGCCGTTGCAGATGGAGAAACGATTAGTCGTCCAATGGGCAAGTTCTTCGACGCCATGAAGAAGCATCCGCTGTTGCGGAAGCCAAAGTCACTTGGCTTCCAATGATAAAGACCGCCGACGTCGGAGCAGTTGGAGAAAGCCGCGAAAATTTGACTAAGTGTTCCACCTCGGAACAGTTAACGGAATTGGGCTTCCGCCGTTGTGGAAGAGTTGGCGAAGTGAACTTTCGCCATTGCGGAAGAGTGGGTGAAGTTGACTTCCGACGTAGTGGAAGAGTTAGTGGATTGACGTCCGCCATTGCGGATGAAAAAGCAATCAGACGTCCGATGGGAAAGCCCTCCGATCACCGACGCCGTCAAAACGTTTAAGGGCTCGAAAGCGTTGACTGTCGAAGGAAGGAAGTGTTAGTGCGTCCGCCGTTGCGGAAGCCAAAAGCGCTAGCCTTCCGATTTGGAAATACCGTCGACAGCGGACGCAGTAAAAGAAAGTTCGAAATTTTTCTAAGTAACGAAAATATTGGTCGCCGGAAGAAGAAAGTGAATGAGCGTCCGCCGTTGCGGAAGGGAAAGTGTTCCGAGAGCCGCCATTGCGGAAGAGAAAGTGTTCTGAGAGCCACCATTGCAGAAGAGAAAGTGTTTCGGGAGTCGATTCTGCAGAGGAGAATTCTGAGTTTTTCCGTGGAATTCCTTTCCAGCAGATTTTGACTGTTAATCAGGGGAATTTTGAGTTGTTTTTCAGTGTATTTTCGGGACTGAAAAGGGAGAAAGTGGCAGCGATCTTATGCGCCAAATTTCACGAAAATCAATGAATTACCAAAAAACAAAACAAAAAACGAGGGCACTGCCCTCAACCCGCCCTGCAGTGGCGCCACAAGGGGGCAAGCCCCCTTGACCCCCGTCGTCCCTTGAGACGGTCGTTTTTGTAAAATGAAAATCCTATGTTTTGGGCAAATTAGTAAAACCCAAAATTCATGAAACATGAATGGTGCAACAGAAGTGAAGTGGCTGAAGTTGGCAACCAAAATGCAGCTATGTGTAAAATGCAAAGATTTGGTGAAAGCCCTCATTCTTAGAAGTGGTGTGGTTTTACACCCGAGGTCGGAATGACGCATGTGAATAGGCGTTGGAAATCTTATCCAGCACGGAACAAGGATAAGTGACCAAAATTTGAGCATGAAGCAGCAAAGTGCTAATGATGGCCGCTGCTATCAAATGGACAAATCTGGACAGTTGCATGCCCAGGGGTAGCAAGGACTATGAAGTCAATCAGCTGCCGTATGGAAGAGTAGTTCCATACAAAGATGAAAGACTTAAAAAGGGAAGTTTTCCTTAAAACCCTGTCTTGCTGATTGTAACTACATTTCCTAAGTTTATGCTTGAAATGCATGAGGATATGTATTGCATGCATAGGATATTGCATGTTGGTAAGAATATTGGAAATTATATATTTATAACGAACCACTAATGATAATCATTGCTTTGATGTTGGCATTAGTGGCAAAACCAACGATGACATGGACCCGGATGAATGTGTTGCTGATGCTGATGAATGAGACCAGCAACCCTATGGAGAAGGGGTAAAGCAACAAGTCCAGGATAAAAGTTGGTGAGAAAATGTTGCAATCTCCTGCAAAGGACCAACCAAATTGGTCATGTCAAGGGTGTAAGTAAGACCCATGCAGGTAAGAGTTTGCTTATGACAAATTCCATGGATTGGTATAGGTAAGAGACCTCATACCATGTGGATGATGGAATATAAAAAGGTGCCATGCCTATATATATGTTGATGATATTGATTATACTAATGCATCCTATATGAATTAGTCATGGCTAGGCCATGCACAGTATATTGAATGAAAGATAGCATGAATGGATAGGCATTCGAAAGATTTTATGAATCTTGTAGTTATGCAATGGATGTATGCCTATGAAGGGTGTGAATGACTGATTGCATGAGTGTAGGTGCAATGTTGTGATGTATTGCATAAATGCATTGAGATGAATGCATGTGATATGCGGACTAACTGATGATTGAAATGATGAATTGAGGACATTTCAGAAACCATTTCAGAGGTTGCTATGAATGCAAGATAGTCATGATCAATAGGCTGCCAGAAATGCTCTATGGAAGAGCAAGGTGGTATGAATGATACACTGTGAAGTAAGGAGTATCTAAACACTTCATTTAATTGCATGAATGATATGACTATACCTTGCAATGTTAGTATGATAATGATTGCATGAAGAAAATGAGTTTTGGTAATGTTGATGTGACTAACCGCTGGAAGTATACAAATTTTATAAATTCTGAAAATGCTTCAGTAATGGTTGTAGCAATGAAAAGGTTATATGCATCCAGACTTACCAAGTGTTTGGTTGATTGAAGTTCATGTTTCAGGTAGATTATTTCGAGCATGGAAGTGAGAGGTAAGCCCCTGACCACTGCCAGAATCTACCATACTGTATGCATAATAGGTTGTTAAAATTCGAATTGTGGATTTCGAGTTTAAGAAATTGCTGACAACTACTAGTCAATACTGGCTTGCATAAGCTTGTGTTTGGTTGTTTGAAGCTTATGTTTCAAGTAGATTATTTCGAGCATGGCAGAGAGAGGTAAGATCCTAACCAATGCCAGAATCTACCATACGATATGCATAATCGGTTGTTAAAATTCGAATTGTGAATTTCAGATTTGAGAAATTGCTGACAACCACTAGCCATTGTTGGCTTGCATAAGATTATGTTTGGTTGATTGAAACTCATGTTTCAGGTAGATTATTCGAGCATGGCAGTGAGAGGTAAGACCCTGACCAATGCCAGAATCTACCATTTATGAGAAGAAGTCTCATGGTTGTGAAAGTAGTTGATATGCATAATAGATTGTTAAATTCGAATGGTGGATTTCGGATTTAAGAAAGTGCTAACGACTACTAATCACTGTTGGCTTGTGTAATATTGTGTCAGGAGGGACGCATCGTAAGTGGGTAATCATGTTATGATAGTAAGCATAAAATTGTAATGGGCATATTAGTGCTGCTTACAAGAGACCCACAATTGAGCAAGTCAATTTCTGTAGTAGATAGAATTGCAATTTCTTATTGAATTGATTGCTAATGTCATTGCTTGGTTATGGAACGCTCAAGTTGGATTGTGGGGTCAGGTAATGATTAACTGTTTGGCTATTTGATGAATGTGTTAGGGGTACACACTGTAGGAAGACCATGTGTGATGGCCTGCAGAAGCCAAACTTCACGGGAAGGTTTTCCCTTATCTTGGAAATGGGTTTCGGGTGAAACGCCATTGGACATTTTGAAAATGTCTCATCTGCACTGCATTTTTGGTAATAACATGAGTGAGATGGTAGGGGTTATGTCGATAAGACATGTGAGAATGTGAACTGTAAAAAAGAGTTGGGATGGCTAACTGAGGGACTGTTAACTCAGGGAAGGAGCCTCCATTCCTCCTTAACAAAGGCATACTGCGACGGCAAATGGATAAGTGTTCTGTGACCTTTGCTATGAATATGCATGTTTAATTATTAAATTCCATATGCAGAACATGTCTTGATTTAATATCCATTATGATCGATTGCTTGAATATGAATAGGGCCTACATGGCACACACCGGAGAAGAGTGCACACTTTTCCGATGTTGAGTCATGAAAGGGTTGTCAATATTGATTACACCCTAGGGAGTGGACGCACTCCTGGTGTCTCAATACTTGATAGTGAATGATGAGAAATATGATTATGATTTTTAAAGCAATAACGCTAATGAGTCTGCTTGTATTGCTTGTGTTGCTTGTGTGGACAGGCTAAAGGTAAAAGGTAAAGGTAAATGGTAAATGGTTGTTGTGAGGGGTTGCGGAGTAAGGGTTATTGTTGATATAAGTGTATGTCGGTATAAGTGTATGTTGGGTTGTTATATGCCTGAGGATCCATAGTAGATCCTAGACCTAGAAATGGTCACGGTAAAGTTCCAAGCCCAGTTGACATGAGAATGTACTAGCAGGACATTAATTATTTGATGTTGTGGAGCAGCCGGCGTGCTGACCTAACATCTAAGTCCATAGGTGATCCCAAGGCTTGCAAAGCGAAGCAGGATCCTGTGGACGAACGAGGAAACGCACAATACAGATAAGTATTGGATTCTTTTGCTTATGAATATACATGTGTATATGATTTGATTATGATGTTTTATCTCTAGAACAAGATAAAACTGATGAGAATAAACAAAACATGTGAATCTATTCAATGTTTGGATATAGGTATCGCTGGGAGTGAGGACTATGAGAGCATCCTAGAGATGCATGTGGACATGTGACTGTCCTGGAGAGCTCGGAATGAGTGGTAATGAAAAAGGTGCTAGTGAGACCGTGAGGTTCTTAGCAGCCGAGACAAACCATGTGGAGAGACTCCATGGTTTAGAGGTCTAGAATGGATCGAAGACACTAAGTGTCACGACCAAGTAGGATTGGTCCAGCATTCACGGTGAAGTGAAAGAGGCTGAGAGCATGAAAAGCCACAGTGATGGTGTGGGTTCCAAGATGGAACAAAATAAAGAGGGGAAAAACTCTTACTGCTCTCTCTTGCCTTTTGATTATATATATATATATATATGCATTGTGAAAACAAAAGATTGTTGAATGCATGTATGATTGAGAATGAAATGTGTGTATTTGCTTAAGTAAAATTGTGAATGCTGGAATAGTTAATTCCCTGCCCAGGAATGGACATGAATGAGCTCATGTGCATGTTGGGGGAAGGGATGAAAAATATGAAAGCCTCATTGATGAGACTTGGGCTGTCATGCCAATTGGGTAATTAATTGACTGATTTTAATGTCTGCATTATGCTTGGTCTGATAGAATTTCAATGGTGCATCTCACAGGTGAGAAAAGTGAAACCAGGTGGTGCACATTGATCATGGCAGCAAATCAAAAGTTGTTGGACCTGGCTGGAAGTCTCCTTCAAATGATTGCCAAGACCCAAGAAAATATTGGGGAGATGCTCAAGATACAAAGAAGGCGGAGTGAAATGAACCACCAGATTTTGCAAGACTCTATTAGGTTGCAAAGGGAGGTGAAAAGCCTTCTGGGAGCAATCAGCCAAGGAAAGGAAGGTGGATCAGCAATGGGACAATTTTCCAAGCGATCCGATAAGAAACGGTCCAGGCATGAAGACTCAAAGGAAATTGAGCAGGTAAAGATGAAGCAGCCAGTGAAATGCTGGAGATGCGGAGGCAATCATTTATGCCGGGACTGCCCAAGGAGGGAACATGATGAAGGCAATAGCCGCAAAGTTCCTAGACTTCGGGATCAGCTGGAAGCTGAGAACCAGTAGGAGAAGTCCATGGAAGCCGAGGGGCTTGGTCTTGAACGTTCAACATAAATGATTGAACGTGGGACAGATCTGCAATTTTGAAATTTTGATGTGCAACTGTATATGTATTGTATATATGTAATGGAACACTGAGGACGGTGTTATTCCAAGGGGGAGGGGAATGTAATGTCCCGGTTTTGACCCCGTTTGCATGATGTATATAATGTAATTAATCGTGGTGAGGAGCTAAAGGTGAAAGCCCCGCCATCGATTTGGTTGTGTATGTTTCGGCAATGGGGATAGTTGCCGATGGTATGCCGTGCTATTTGGCACATTATAATTCGGCATCATGTAAATACGCACATCAATTAAAACTAAAACCACAACCAGCTACGGCAGTGAAACGTTGAATGAAAAGGGCATGGTTCCAAAGGATAAGGGGTGGGGGATGTCAAACCTTGGTTATGGGGGAAAAACCCATGTGTTACCACCTTGTTGATTTGTCACCTTTCTTGCCTCTTCCAACCTCTTTATTGTTTTGTTGAGTAGTTGAGGAGTTATGGCTGCTAGTGGTTGAGGCAGTTATTGTTTTGGAAGTGGGGTGGCAGGACTTTCAGTCCCTTGCCCACATGCCCACTCCACCCACGACTACCTTCACTCCACTCTCCCTTGACTCCCTTCTCGCCATGGTCTGTTGGTTCCTCGCGTTATGTTGTTCATCCACGCGCAGAGGAGGTTCAACTTCCTCACGTCGGTTCACTCCCAATGCAGGGATGCACGCAGCAAGAGGTCGGGTCTGTTTTTCCTCACGCAGCCCGGAGAGGAGCTGCTAATCGATGATCATTCATGTTCTTCCACAGAGTGGAATCGGGTATGTTTTCCCCTGTGTTTTGCTGTTGGGTGCAAGTTTTCCTCACGCACAGACCGTTGGAGTCGTTTTCCCCTGTCGTGAGCTGTGCTCACTGATTGCGTTCAGGGACTATTGTATTCCCCGCATGTTTTGTTGGCTGTGGTGTCCAAATTCGTTTTGGGCCACTGTGGATTGCCAATCTGTTGGCTGTGTTCTTCCCTGTCCACGCTGGGAGTTGGCTTCTCCTCTGTTTGTGGACTGTGTAAGTTGCCCAGCCATCACCTGAGGGAATTGTGTGTGTTGTGGGTTGTTGATTTCCAATCTGTGGTTGAGTTTCCCTATTTTGGGACTGTGGATTGCTGCTATCATTCATTGTGTGTTTGTGGCTGCTGGAGTACCTTGGTTTTGGGTTGCAGCTGAGTTGTTTTGGCCACGTTAGGGCCAAGAACAACTCTGAGTTGTCTTGTGGACTTGAGCCGTGTTCATCTTTGGTTGGGACTGTCAGTCGATCATCTTTACCTTCTTCACAGGGCTGTGAAGGGATTGTTTTGCTGCGTGTAAGCAGTGGGTGGTCTTCAGACGGTGCTGGCTTGGCCGATTGTGGAAGGCCTGGTAAACCCAGTGGTGTTGGTTTGGTTGATTATGTCCCTCGGCCATGTGTAAGCCTGCATTGACCCTTATCCTTGGAGGAATAATGCCCAGCTCGGGGGTGGCAGCATTGCTGAGAGATTGATGAGAAAGCTGGCCTATGGTTGGGTGGAACGTTGCAGCGACGTAGCTGGTTGCGGGATTCTCCATCAAAAGATAAGTGTTGCTGGTTATTTTATCTCTGCAATTAATCTATTGTTTCATGAATCATGATGAACATGTAAATGCTGGAATGTATACGTTTGTTTCCGCTGTATGATTGAAGAATTATGCATCTGCGTATGCTTGTATGCTTATGCATCTTTATATGCATCATGTAAGCTTTTAATTTCAGCATTGATTTATCCCTGTTTATGTTCATGGGCTGTTTGCCCAATTTCGTATTTGGTGTTCGTCACGTCCTCTTCGCCGGTCTAAGGGGATGGGGACGTGACAAAATTCTTCTAAATACAAGTACTCTTCCCATTTACAAGGTTTGTCCATTACATACATTTGGAGCGTGTCTTCAATCATTTGATTTACTCACTCAATTTGTCTGCCTGTCTGCAGATGATAAGTTGTACTTAGGTTCAATTTAGTTCCAAATTCTCTGAACAAACGTTTCCAAAAATTTGAAATGAAATTTGGATCTTGATATGAAACAATTGATTTAGGAACACCATTCAACTTGGCAATTTCCTTCATATAAATCTCTGCAATTTTAGTTACTTTAAATGTTGACAGTACATGTACAAAGTGAGTTGACTTTGTCGACTTCTCAATCACTGCCATGATAGATTCATGTTGCTTCAATGTTCTTGCAAACTTTGTAATGAAATCAATGGTCATTGCATCCCACTTCCATTCCAGTAAAGCCAATGGATGGAAAATCCCAGCATGATGTTTGTGTTCTACTTTCACTCTTTGACATTTCAAGAATTTAGCAATATACCTAGCCACTTATTTCTTCACGCCTGACCAACAAATATTCTTTGTTAAGTGTTGTCAATGTCTTTGATAACTAGGGTGACCTGCATACGGTACATTATGCATTTCCTGTAATATAATTTTCTTCATGTCACTCTCGGTTAGTACATAAATTCTTCCATTGAATTGAAGAATTCCATTTCTAGCCAATGTATATTTGGAAAAATTTAATGCCATGTTTCCTACCTGCAATGCCGCCACAACCTGTAGATAGTGATTGTCTAGTTTCAACTCCTCTTGCAACCTAATTCTTAAGTCAGACTTCCAACTATTGATGACTGAAATTTGAATTAATTGACTTCTTCTAATGAGTGCATCATCCACTCTATTCTCTTTGCCTTTTATGTACTTGATTTTAAACTTGAATTCACTTAGGAATTCAATCCATCTAGCTTGTATGGCAGTCAAATGAGGTTGTTCAAACAAGTATTTTAGGTTGTGATGGTCGATCTTTAATTTAATCATGCTTTTCATGAACTTCACACCCTTATTCTGTAAGGATGTAATCGAATTTTCTATTTGATAGAAAGATTCTATAAACTTTCAATAATATTCAGTGAAACCCATAAACGATATAACCTCCGACGCATTTCTCAGAGTACACCATTCTTGTATAGCCTTTATTTGAGCAGGGTCCACTTCTAACCCTCCTCGGAGATAATGTGACCCAAACACAAAAGTTGCTTCTGATAGAATGAATATTTTCTAATATTTTCATATAATTGATTCTCTCTCAGGATTTGAAAGGCTGAAATACTAGACAAAGCATGAAGAGAGATGAGTGATTCTTCTGGATGTAATTTCAGTTCTAGTTGTTGTACAAGAGGAATTTTGTCGTCAGCTCCATACTTAAGGGTATATTCCATAGTGATGTCTTTGAAAAGAGTAGGAGTCGCCTCATCAAAGTGATTTTTTTTTTTTAATGAACTAGATCATACTTTTCGTCACAATTATAGTGGATCATGTGTCTTTGTCAATCTATCATTTTTGTTGGAGACAACCTTTATGATTTCAAGGAATGATAAGGGATTTTTCTTGAAAAACTAACCTATGTAGGGCATGGTAGGGGAATGGAAGCAGGTTTGTTGTTTTGTACGTTGATCACCATCTCTAGTTCTAGATACTTCTAAGATGCCTCCAATGAAGAAGCAAGGTGTTTCATTCTAACTTGTGCTCTAATTGCCTCCTTGAGACCACTGATGGAACATTATTTATACAGAGAATCTATTAAGTTATATGTATAGATGGATCATTGATTAAAGGTTGAGATCAAGTATGCAACTAAGATAGTTTGGCATAATTCGGTAAGATGCCCCAAATGGAAAGTATCCCACTCATAACAGGAATGGAGAGATTTAACAAACAAATTCTAGGTGATGTATCCCCGACAAGATTTTTTATGCTTCTCCCACCATTTCCATATTTCTAGATCCATATAAAAGACCCTATTGGTTGTGGATTCTAATTATCTTCTTGATTCAAAGCTCTTGTTTCAGCCATGTTTGGATCCCAGTTCTTAATGATGGAATGTGGGGTGCTTTCCCCCATCCCCCTCTCACTTGTGTCACTATGGAGTCAAGTTTTTTGGAAAAAATGCTTGTAATGTATTGTAATTTCACAGTCAATTTGGATTGTTCTTTGTTAGGTCAAATATATGACGGTGGAAGTTACGTTGGTGTCTTTTTTTCCTTCGAAATCAACCCTCCTTTTATGAGGGCATTATATTACGAGTGTGTACTATGAGATAGCATTGTCACTAAGAGACAATACTACAAGAGACATAAGAGGAGGTTGTAGAAAATGTGTTGTAGGTTTTATCCCTTCATTTTGTTGTACTAAATAAGTTGTTTCTCGATGAATGTAGCATATATCGGGTGAACCATTTATATTCATGTCTCTTTGTGCTTTTATGTATTTGGTTTCTGCATTAATTTTTTTTATTGCTCTATGATCATATTCCTAGCAACTAGTATCATAGCCAAAGATTTGTTTGGTTGATAAAATTACATGATATGGGAGTCTCTAGCTCAAGTGGGAGCAAGGTAGAAGAAAGAAAGTTTAGGGTTTAGAATTTTAATGACCAAAACTACCAGCTATGGAAGATGCAAACAAAGGACTATCTATATCAATAGGATATTTTCTTATCGTTGGGTGAAAAAGAAAAAAAGATGGTGACTATGAAGGATGAATAAATTGGAGGTTCTTGAAACAAAGGCACTGGGAACAATACGGTTTTTCCTAACAGCATCAATGAATTTCAACATTTCAAAAGAAAAGATGATGAAGGATCTAATGAAGGCATTGGCTAAATTGTATCCTAATCCCAAGAGTTTATGATTATCTAAGAACTCTAATTCTTCTATGATATTGAATAACTTCCCATTGTCTAAGACATCTCTTAGATTCTTCATCAATGAGTTCAAAATATTCATCCTTGTGATTTTAGTAGCATCTATATTTTTCTTCTTAATCTATCTTATTTGTTCATATATCACTATGTGAGATTTTTTCTACATAGTGCAAATGTAGTATTAATCATCAACATAATTCATATTCTTAAAAGGATTTCGACCTTCACCATCTACAACAAAAACCAAGGGACTTCCTCTTGACTTACCATATGTGTAAAGGTCAAATGCTTGTGAACCATTTTATCTTGAAGGAATCTATTTTTTTTCCACGTAGTGTTTCCTCTTAACTAACACTAATTATATTGATGTCTTGGTTGATAAGAATTTTGTTTCCTTTTTTCTCTCTCGAAACTTATCATCCTATTTACATTTGTCGTATATGATTAGATAAACTCAATGGACAATTTTTTAAACTTTGCATTCAATGTTGTTATGGGATATTTATTTGGTTATGTTTTGTTTATGCCTTTCAAGTGGATTCTCTAAATGAAACCAAAGGACATACCTTAGAAAAAATGATGTTCTCTTCACTCTTGTTATCCCAATATTAAGTTAATTCTAGGTTAGTTGGAATTTATTTCTCATCAAAACACCAAAGTGCCACACATAAACATTTGTAAATCATAGGGGTTGCATTGTAAACCTAGGAGTCTATGATGATCTAGGAACTTTATTTCTTGTTTGATACTGAATAATTTTCTATTGGATAAGTTCCCTCTTAGCTTTTTATCGATGGAGTTTGGAATGTTCATCCTTGTGATTCTAGTAGCATCTGTACTTTTCTCCTTAATCTATCTTGTTTTCTCATCTGTCACTACGTGATATTTTTGCTAAAGAGTCTGAATTTAGTCTTCGTCATCAACATAATTTGTATTGCCGTAGTTTTGACCCGTGAAATGTATCCAATCATATTATGTAAATGATGTAATTATGCTAAGTATGGATTCCTAGTGTGGTGCTTGAGGCTAAGTCCCACTAGTGAATGGATAGGCATGTATAATGTAGATATATCTATTGGGAAATGTGGATGGATTGTCATGATGACTCAAGATATGTAAATATTATGCTAGAAAATAATATAAAAAGGCTAAGATGGTTGTGTAAAGAAGCACTAAGAGGGGCTATGATTCCAACAAATGGGAAGAGGAAGGGGTTTCCTATGGGAGAGTAACCCTATAATGCCATGTGTAAGCCCTAGAAATCATCAAAATCTCCCTTATTCCTTAAAGGAAGCAAAAATTATGTTCACTTATTTTCATTCAATCCTTGAATGCCTATGTGAGGTTGATGAGAAAGTCCTCTCATGTAGTTAAGGAAGAGTCGAGGTGGATCTACATTTTATGACTTTGTAAGAGTCATTCCTTCTATGATCACAAGCAATGCCAATTGTCCTATCATCCATCCTTTCTTCTCCATGGGAGTCTATCATTTGAGATGAGTAGAGACCAAACCAAAAAAGACACAGTTAGAGGTCAAGAGAGCAAGGAAGGGAGTTGTGGATAGAGAAAGTGAGTTGAGTATAGTTCTTGATGTTCTTTACTCTATCCCATGATGAGACTGTGAATGGAACTATGCTAGTTATAGGTGATAAAAGGATGGTCATGTTAGGAACCTTACCTTGAGATTTTTTTATCGACATGAAATTGTTGAGAATCCATGGTTGATTCTTACCTGGAATGCTTGAAAGGCACACAATAACTTGTAATATTATTGCATGCATTCGTAAGCAAGGGTTGGACTTCTTAAGGGAACCATGGATCAATGAATGGAAATTCCTTCCTTATAATGTGTGGGGCGGTTGGAAGGATTGCCATGGTTGTGATAGCTAAGTGAGATTCTTGTAGATGCTATAGATGATCATTCGACTAAGCATTGAGAGAAAATGTGTTTTGGGTTGAGAGAGAAAATCCAATAGGTGTCATTTTCACTAATGGCCTCATATCCCAGATTGGGGGTGGTATTAAAGCTTGATACCTATGGTTGGGTGGAGTGTTTCTCCTACACATCCAATTTCTTGGATCGGTTCTCATTGAAGATAAGTATTCATTTTCATTGTGTTTATGCAATGTTTCTCTTCTTCCTCTAATGGATTTGATGATATGCATGTGTGTTTTTAGGTATGTTTATTTTGTCATGATTTTATGCTTTAATCCCTTGTGCATGCATTTAGATATCATGTTGCTCATGTAGTCTAGATTGCAGGAAGGTTACCCCTTATGGATGGGTATATAGTCCCCCATCAACCCTGAAGATTAGCAGAGGTGGTTTAGGACGCCATAAAGAGGTATCAAAGCAAGGTTGCAGCACTTAGATTGCAATGGGAAAAGTTCATTGTACAGAGGGTTCCAAAGAACAGGTTGTGGAAATGCCTCAAAGGTCGCATTGGGAAAAAAATTGTGTTCGATCCCATCGGTGCCATGTAGGCAGAGGGACATTGACATGGATCTACCATGTGGAGAAGGAAATTAGTTGGTAGTGCCATCACGACTAGAGATGACATCTTAGAAGACCTGAAGGTTACAACACTAGGGCTACATGGGTTAGATACACTATGCTCAAATGGGATTATAATACCATGGGTTGTTGTTATACCCCATAATGACACATTATCTTCCTGTGACCACTTTCCCATGTTTTCGTCGCATGTTGACACTTCAATAACGACACTTCATGAAAGTCGCTGAAAGTCACTAAAAAAACACCTAGATTGGAGGAGCCATATATGGAGTTATGTAACTCCGTTTGACCACTTCTCTGGACCATTGGAAATTTATTTGAGTCATGAACAACTTTACAGAAGACTCCAAAGCCTGAAAATTCCTAATGTGCCCTAAAAATGAGCTTTTCTTACCTAACTGTGATTTTGCCTTCATGGTACCTGCGGTTATACTTTTGTATTCGCGACTTCTCCTAAGTTTGACCTATGGTTACCCTATGATATTCATGACTCTTGTGCAGTTAAAAAATGTGAATTCCTCTTGTATTTATGACTCTTGTTACTTGTTGAAGCCCCAACTGTGTATGTGGTTGATTAAGGTGTCTAAGGCTTACAACACACAGAGAAAACCCGGCCATAGGCTTCAAGCAATCCCACGCAAGTATTGTTCTATCCTCGAGCTATTTGGGATAGTGATCTCCCACGGATACTTTTGTAGCCTCCGTTGGCTTATGGTTTTTCAAATCTAAAGTGATTTGGTCTCCTTCTAAGGAAGAAGATATTAAGGTTGGTGATAACAGTAACAGGTCTTTGCCATGATAATGGAAATGTAATAAATATAATTGATTTAAGATTTTTGACAAATATAAATATTTTTTTATAGAAATATAAAACAAATCTATGTTTGCCAATTCTGGATACAACATAAACAATTAAAATTGCAATGTAACATTCAGATCTAAGTGCATAATAATTCTATTATTTGGAATACTAATTAAAAAAATAGTATTTAAAATCAAATCAGAGCGATTTTATTAATTGCTGCGAAAAAACTGTATGGATTAAATAAAGAAATTTATTTAATACATACTTAACACATTAACACATTAGCAAAATAATTGGGAAATCAACTCAAAGACAACTTAATGGATAATGATTGCAACATACAGATAAAGTGTGAAACAGACAAAGAGTAACTCAACCAATACTCAAAGATTATAAAAGAAACTGTCTGTGAGATTGCAAAAAATTACAGTTCTCCAGAAACTATAGAGTGTCTTCGATCCTCTCCATGTGGTTTGCTCCTTCTCTTCTGTTTTCCAAATCCCTCCTTCAGGAAACAGTGTTTCCAGAACCTTTGAGAAAAATCTCTTTAGGCCTCTGCGCTCCCCCTCCATCTGTAGCTTCATGCTATGGCTTAAATAGGCAAAAATAAAAAATAAAAACCAACAGAAACTAAATGTCCCCTTCACTCTTGTGGCAGGCCGCAATTTATTTCGCTCCGAGTCTGCTGCCGAAATTCGCCTACTGAACCCTCACGGGAATCTAGCGATCTTTCATTTACTATCTCTGTGATCTTAAGTATGATTCGCGCAAGCAGTAACAGCATGCGTACTTTCTTCAACGATAGCAAGCATTATGTCCTCTGGTGCTTTAAATTTAGATATGTCTGTATCTACAAGTCAATCCCAATCTTTATAATATAGTGGACAACCTTCTCTGAAATTGTTAGAGAAAAACCTGCACATAAAAGTTAAATCGATTAATATTGTGTGAAATATATTCATTAAAAGAAGATGAAGGCGAATTAATAAATACAACAAATAAACATAAGGTTTATCTGCTTAGGAAAATATGCTTCCCTTTCACTTCATGGATCTATCTTCTATATCCAAGTAATCATCATCGTATTGATGTAATGAACTGGTGGTAATAATTCTACTTGCGAAGATTTTATGGGGCTTCAGCTCAAGTAATCGCAGAGTTTATTTTTACCCTTCCAAGATCTGGTAGAAACACGTTGTTTTGACAAGAATGCAGGCGATATTGGCGTGGCATTTCTTTTCTTAGGCGAGAATCTCTGGTGTGACTGCAACACTCAGCAATGTCAATTTCGGAGATATCGTGGCAAGCTTTATTGGATTTTTTTAAAACTAATCGCTATCTGTTGGGCTCTACGAGGTGGCATTTTAAATGCTTTTGTCGAGATTATCCTTCAATTAATGATAGTTTTATCAACATATGGTAAAATGGCAGAGCCTAGAGCTGTGATTTTTGGCATGACTCAGATGTGGCACTGATTATTCATTGGATGAAAATACTGGTTGCATTCAAGGAAATATCTTCCCCTGCATGATATCGCTTTCTTTGCATGGATCATTGGCATAATATTCTCTAATATGCAAATTACTTTATGGAGAGTTTAAAATAGTGAACAGTTGATGGAAAAACGGAGGAGATCAGGCTGCACGACATTACCTTTTATCTCATCGAACTGAAATTTCACATATATACCCGCGAATCTCTTCAATTATCATTGGCTTGATGATCTCATGAGACATGAGATTATCTTTTCTCGGGCGGTTTCATAAAACGAAAATACCATTGCATATGCTTTCAAACGAACTAAATGCCAAAAAGAAAATATTATGAATGTAGAGTCAACCATCTATTTCATTCTTAATTTAGCATTTAATGGACAGGTGTTTGATAATCGGTGAATTCCATTTATTGTATTGATAACTAAATCTTGCAACCTTCTGTCATGAAATAAACCTTTTATGCAAACTTCCAATGTTATGAAAACTTTAATTTACCTCAATGGATTGGTATGAGAATAAAGGTGATATGGATGCAAACGCAAACAATTCCATCTACACATATCAAATATGGTAGAATATATATAGACAAGATTAATATATGTAAATCATTTAGTGTTTTGTGCAACTATAATATATAAATCCTTTGAAGTAATAATAAAAGGACCCACCAAAACTGCCTTTTATTTGATATCATAATTTAAATATGTGTTGGCTTGTAGCAAATAATTCACATTGTAATCAGCTAACATATTAATTTATGATTTAAATAATCGTGCAATTGCTCTTCTTTTTAAATAAAGGAAAACCAAAGTTAATCCCAAAGTGATCAAAGGCTAATTTATGATTTAAATAATCGTGCAATTGCTCTTCTTCTTTTTAAATAAAGGAAAACCAAAGTTAATCCCATACCATTCCCAAAAGTGATCAAAGGCTTAGTTTATAATAAGTAGATCATTCCATAATATTGTCAAAGAAAACCTTTACTCCAAAAGGTGTCACCCAAAGTGATTTGGTAAAATTAAATGGATATAAATATGATACAATTAGAGATATGAGAAAAATACATAAGAATCAAATAATATTATAATAATTTAAAACCAAATCCATAATAAAATAAAAGAATTAAAAGTGTTTTCAACATTAATTAGATTGATTTTTCTTCTAAGTAAGGTTCTCATAAAACCAGTTGAAGCATTAACTATGAATTATTCAAAGTCAAACTTGGGAAAGCAAATGATCACCAAACCATCTTCCATAAAAGCCAAACCAAAGAAAAAAACCAAAAACCTACCTACTAAATCACCTACCAAATAAAACAAAAGAAAATCAAAAGCTATAGTGTGTACAAAAATTACATAGGGGCCCCTTTATTTTGATAAAAATCAAGGGGAGTTGTTGTGACCACAATATTAATATGGCCCGCGATTTCGGCTTTTCATTCACGACTATTGTCACTGTAACCCGTGACTTTGTCCTGTACATATCAAAAAATGAATGTTTCTTGAATTTTGGGTAGTTTTGGTGGTTATGCAACTGACTACTTTGTCCTCGCCCATAAATCTTCAGCAAATTATATAAGAGAGGGAGAGGGCTCCATGAGAGGGGACTTGAACCTTTGCATTGTTATGTTGGAGGAATTAGGACTCACATTCCCCCCATCTTTTCCCTATATGTCATCTCCTTGTGTTGCAGAGCTTGGAAGCTGATTTCCTTGGAGAAGAGAAGCAGAAGAACCAGATCAAGGTTTCGTGAGGTTCCTAGCTTGAGGAGAAGGTAATCATTGTACTTCTTCCATGAAGAATAAAGATGTGATGATCTTCCTCTTCCAATCAATGTGTCTTGTATATTGAATCTCTGATTATGATTATATGAAATTATTTATCAGATTAGGGTTTCATGTTTCATTGAACATAATCTTATTTCATATAGTCAAATCGGTTTGAGGAAGGTTAAGTTTGTTTTGCAGGCTCTTGGAGCAAGAGTAACAAGAGGAGGATTGAAGGGCTGCTTGGATCAACCTTCATTGGACTAAGGTATGAACATATATGATCTCTGAATATTTTTACATTTACTTGAAGAACTATATGCATCTATCTTTCAACCCTAGTATGTTGGTGGGCTCTTAACCCCCAACCATAGGAACACTTTCCTCTACAACAGACTGGCGACTTTGCTGGGTAGAGCCTTGTCTGTTTGGGGTTTCTATGTATTTCTTCCAATGTTTTTGAAGGTTTTGGACCCTTATTGCAAGTAAGGATCAACCTTTCGATCTGATAGGACACCTCCTCTTTCTTTTTAGGTCATTTTTTGACCTTTTTTGGGTGTTTTCCACCCATTCGCAGGTACTAGACTCAACAGTCAAAACTCTAGGATGCATTTGTGACCCTTTATACTATCAAATTGCATTTCATTTGCGTCCCTGTAGTATAGAAACCCATGAATGCTCCTGAAACAATCTTTTTTCATCATTTTGGGGTTTTTTTGGTTGTTTGAGGGTTGTTTGGGAGGTCTTTTAGGGTCCTCTACATGTGCATGAATATAGGGAGTGAGTGTCATCCCTATTAGGTGATATTTATCTATATTGTAATCCATTTTAAAGGTATTTAACTTTTTATTTGCCTCCCCCCCCACACCTCCTTCTTTGGCTTGACCTTGTTGATCAAGGTGTTGAGCGACCTCTTTTTGCAGGTTTAGATTGATTCTTGGGACTTCTTGGGACTTCTTGACCCTATTTTATGCTAGTCATATTGATTAGTCTCTACATTCCAAAGTGGTTGGCTTTCCTACCTTTGTAAGCCTTCCTTCCAAGTGAGGTTCTATCTGGTCTTAAGACCCCTTAGGGCCTATTTTTGGGGTGTACAGTAGCAGTCTATTTGTTGTTGTTTGTTTTTCTTTGCATGCATTAGTTGATAGTTTGTTTTTATTTTTCATATTATAAAATAAAAATAACATATAGTTGCTTTATATGCACATAGATTAGGGTTTTAGTCTAGATTGCATTGCATGTCACTGTTCTTGGAAAAATTAAAAGAATTTGTATATCATGGCTTTCAATTTTCAGTTTGAAAAGAAATAAAAGTAGGTTTTATTTTGCATTTAATGTTCTCTTATGCTTAGTCATCGTGTTTCTATTGTTGAGTAAAACACCATTGGTTTCACCTCCACCACCCTTTGAGTAATCAACAGCCCTTTAAAATAAACGTTTAATATCTAAAATCTACTAGTAACCGTTTGCTCCTTATGCTTCTCAAGTAAGATCCTTATATTAAGGGAATCAAAATATTGCTCCCCATTCACCTATAGTTGCCTCTCCTCCTCCTTCTACCTCATGTGATGAAAGTTCTGATACTAGTAACCGACAGTCTAAAAGGAGTAAAAGAAGGCAGAATACGAAGAACACTCAAAAACAAGGGAGCACCTATTCAACCTCTGCAGGTCATGTTGAACCCAACCATCCAACCTCTGTAGGTCATGTTCGGGGCACATGATCCAACCAGCAGTTGGCAGGTTTTCAAGCTTCGACAAAGTTCAGCACTTCGACTGCTTCAACAGGTTCGCCTTGACAGGTACACCTCGACATGTTCACTTCGACATGTTCGCTTTGACAGGTTCGCCTCAATATACAGCATACCAACATGCCTTGTCTGCAACGGTTGAACTTCTGAACCGTTATAACTTCTTTTGTAACTAAACATAACGGGTATTCACCCAAGTGTCTCATTGTCCTATATAAGCATGTACACTAATGTAATATACGGTATTCTGATTCATCCATCTTTCATGGAGAAGAAGTAATAAATTGGTTTGAATTCTTGCATATTGTCTATGCACATACTTTCTGTCAACCTAAGTGTATTTCCTGGTTTCCTTGTTCTTTTTATATGCTTCTGCCATAACAGTGCTCGACTCATTCATTCGACTGGTGTCCCCAGCGTGCACATGGGAACGACGTGGATCATTGGTATCAGAGCAAGATCTTGTTCAGAGACTAAGTTACATAATCACTTTAATCAAAGTTACTTAATGTATCCATGTTCAAACATGCTCGCAAACTCAGCAACACAAGCATACACTTTCTACGACTTCATAAACGATGGTCGAAGAAGCAGACAATAGACATGCAACTGATCAGACAAAACAACTCATAGAAAAAGTATTGGCTCACCAACGGAAGAAAAAAAATTGCCCAGTTCAGCGAGATTCTCATGTGATTCACTTCAAACTTTGTGGAATCCTCGACGTGACCTCACTCCAATAAAATCATCCTCTTCAAAGTGCAAATGGATTTGGACATACCAAACCTTGAAGGCAATATTGACACAGAATCCATCGATAATTGGGTACAACAACTGGAATCTTAATACTCAGTGAATCAACTCTCCAAAGAGGAAAAGATCACCATTGCGTCCTTGAAGATGTCAACCTTCGTACACTGCTAGTGGGAGAATCTATCGACAAAGATGGAAAAAGAAGGAGACCCCATAGACACATGGGTAAAATTTGTTGAATATGTCTGAAAGGAGTTCTACCCGCCCAAGAACAATAGTATAAGAAGTGGCAGCAGCTAAGGAAATCAAAAGACCAGTCCATATAGAGTTACATCGACGATTTCTATCGAGTCATGGCTAGACTTGGCATCCAAGAAGAAGAAAAATTACTTGTCCTGAAGTATGTCAGCATTTTATCCCCATACATTCAACAAGAGATAGACTTTATGACTATCAGTACGCTTGCAAATGCATTTCATTACGCTAGCAAGCTTGAAGCTAAACAGAAAGGAAAAACACATTTCGCAAACAAGCCAATAGGTTGAACATCCGACAAGAAGTCACCAGCTAACTCTGACAAGTTCAATAACCCTTCTCAACCGACTTCGCCAAAGCCCAATCATCAAAAGAAGAACTTTCAAAAATACAAGAGGGATCGCAGCAAATAAGCTTCGACCGGTAAATGGTGTGGTTATCACAGTTCAACATGGCTTGATACGTCAGAATGTGAAGCTTAGAAGACATTTTTGGCAAAAATGTCGACATCTGACTTGTCCGACAAAACCCTGGTAGAATCTGATCTAGATGCATCAACCCCCTTGGTTCGACCTCAACCACGACGACAACCTCGACTATCGTCGATGTGGAAGAACGAGAGCGCCTATAGCATACACGAATATGGGTTCAAAAAAAATAATTTACATCTGATTGTGGATAATGGTAGCCAGAAAAACTTCATTTATGAAGATCTTGTGAAGAAATTAGGTCTTGTCACCACTCCACATCCTCCGCCTTACAATATCAGTTGGACGAAGGATGGACATGAACTAAGGATCACATGCCAATGCAGACTCGCCTACTTCATTAATCCTTTTGAAGATGAAGTACTCTGTTACGTGGCACCGCTTTCTGTAGATGACGCCTTGTTCAGAAAACCTTACCTATGGGATCGACACGGTACATATTAATCACAGCCTCAGAAGGTGATCATCAAAATTTGGAATCAATGGTATGGCATACCAAAGCGAGAGCCCACATCAATGGTTGCTATGATATCTGCCAAACAAACGAACAAGCTTATCAATCACACTCAAAAGTTTGCATTAATCCTGATAAAGCCTCAACATTCCAGGAAGACTGCAACAACAAGTCGACTCAACAACCAACGAAGCCCCCAACAATAAGAACAGATTGACAACATTCATGAAGAATACCAGAACATATTTCAAGCACCAAATGGAGTACCTCTGCATTGTCAAAACACTCCATTGAACTTGTTCCTCATTCTTCATTACCTAACGCATCTGTTTACAGAAGATCCATTCTCGAAAATGAAGAGATTCGCAGACAAATCCAGGATTTGATTGACACGGGTCATATCTTCCCTAGCTCCTCTCCTTATGGAAATCCATACGTCTTAGTTCCAAATAAAGATGGGACTTGGCACATGTGCATCGAATATCGGTCTCTCAACAAAATTTCAGTAAAGAACAGATACCCTCTTCCATGGATTGATGAATTCATCGACAGTTTAAAATGTGGTAAGTTCTTTACAAAGCCCAACCTTAAGTCAGGATACCACCAGATTCCAATCGAGTCCATCAATGTATGGAAAATGACTTTCAATGACCAAGGAAGGATCGTTTGAATGGTTAGTCATGCCTTTCGGCTTAAACAATGCACCTGCAACCTTCATGAGATATATGGATGACCTCCTACGACCTTTCATCGGTAAGTGTGTCATTGTCTATCTCGACGATATATTTATTTTCAGTCGATCATGGGAAGAACATGTCAAACAACTTTAACAAGTCTTCGACACTCTCCAGCAACATCGACTATATCTGAACATGGACAAATGCTCATTTGCAATGACCAAAATCAAATATTTGGGATATGTCATTGATTTTGCAGGCATTCATGTCGACCCAGAAAAAGTACAGGTCCTCAAAGATTGGCCCATTCCTCAAAAAATTCATGAACTAAAAATTTTCTTGGTTTGGAAAATTTCTATCGACGATTCATACTTGGCTTCAGTCACATCACATGGCCTTTGAATCAGTAGACGAAAGGAAATGGGAAAACTGTATTCCAATGGACACTGACACAATGACAAGATTTTGAACAACTCAAAAACAAGCTTTGTACTGCACCAGTACTTGTGTTACCAGATTTGCATTAGCCCTTTGAGATTGAGATGGACACATCGGACTATGCCCTCGGTGCAGTGATCATCACTCAGTCAGGTCACCCAGTTGCATTTCATTCTGAGAATTTCAGTGACATTGTTAGAAGGTACTCGACATATGAAAAGGAACTATACGCCATTGTGCAAGCTCTTAAGAAATGGAGACACTACATTCTTAGCAACGAAACGATCATCCTCGCTGCCCATAAACCTTTGCATTTCACTCCGTCCCAATCGAAACTACAGACAACTTGACAACTCAAGTGGATTAATTACCTACAACAATTTTAGTTGGTAAGAATAGAAAAGGAAAAACCAATGTTGCAGCCGATTGTCTCAGCAAACCATCCATTACTCTACTATATACAGTGATGATTATGCAGGGTTATGACACCACTACTTGGCCACAATTGTATTCAGTAGACTGTGATTTCTCTGTAATTTATCGATAGCTTCAAATTGACACGCTGTCTATACCGACTACTTCCTGAAGGACACCTTGCTATACAAGCTTGGATAGCTTTGTGCACCAACAGGTGAGCACCAACAGAAGCTCATTTGGGATGTGCACTACAGCAAGACTACAGGACATTTTGAAGCCACAAAAACACTTGTTATCCTCCAAAAGTATTTTTATTGGCCTTCACTTAAATATGACGTCATCAAGTACATTTGATCATGCATGGTTTGTGCCATTTCTAAATCGTTGAATCGATGACAAGGACTGTATACACCCCTTTCAGTTCCTAGTCAACCACATGAATCTATTTCTATGGACTACTTGAAGGGATATCCTACTACCAAACATCAGTATGACGTGATATTGTTACATCAAAATCGCCTCATGCTGATCCATGTGTTAACCCTATGCCTCAATCCCTAAAGTTCCATTGGCTTAATGGCATTGAATAGGAGGTTCTTTCCTTACCATTTTCCCCCTTTAAGAAGGTAGGCGCTCTTTCTCCTAAGGAAATGTGCATCGACACCTTTTGCCTTCATGCTAGAAGCACCATCTATGCTCTTTCCCTTCGTGCAAGGGGCAACGAAGCTCTTTCTCTTCATGAAGGGTGTGTCGATGGTGTTTAGAGGGAAAAAAATTAAGCTTCGAGACTCTTCTCGAAGGTGTATGAGGTGGACGATTATCCCTGTCATATAGATGAGGTGGCATTCGGTTCCATAACCTATGGGGAAGATCCCTTAGACCCCTCCTCCTAATACTCAACCTACCCTATCACTTTAGCCTTATAAATTGAACCCTCTCTCCATTGTGAAGGGAGGAAGGACTATGGTACACTTATGTTGGTGGAATTTTCAGGTGATCCCTATCATCCTTTGGGAGGCAAGATCTGATCCTTTGAGAGGATTACCGTCACTCTTTGGAGGCTTATCTTGGATTGTTGGATGGAAGGTTGCAACGTTAAGGCTAGGTTGTGACACTCCTTCTTTATGTAATTCTATGTATCTCCTTGATTACATTAATACAAATCTCTTTCCATAAATTTTATTATGTTGATGATGTTTATAGATTCCTTCCTTAACGGTTAGCTTCGATGAATTCATGTTTGGATACACATGTATTATTTGCTTGTTTCCACTTGCTTTACAGGGTTTTGCAGCTCAATATTTGAAGGATCTGGAGCCTGGATCAAAAAAGAGAGAAGAGGATTTGCAGACCTCAGGTAGGTGATCTATATGTTAACTTGAATTTATATTTGATCTAGGAAAGTAGGTTGTATTGTGTACTTGATTTGTTCTAGATTCACTTGGACTAGGGAGATCTGGCTTGAATCTACTTGAGTATATTTATCCAATAATAGATATTAGTTGTAGTCGATAGATTTTCTAAGATGGCTATACTCATACCATGCAAGAAGACTACAACAGCACAGCAGACTGCTCAACTCTTCTTTGACCATGTGTGGAAACATTATGGCCTCTCGATGACCATTATTTCTGACAGAGATGTTATATTTGATAGCACCTTTTGGAAAACTTTCTAGCAACAACTCGACACGAGACTTTCTTTGTCGACAGCATTCCATCTATAGACAGAAGGACAAATGGAAGTTGTAAATTGCTTTGTTGTACAATTGCTTTGCATGTACAACCACAAGCATCGTCGAACATGGGATGGCAGCCTTCCATACATACAACAAAGCTACAATCGTGCTCAACACATCTCTACAGGCAAGAGTCAATTTGAGATCTGTTACGGATTTCAACCCTCAGCGCCTATCGACTTAATCAGCTCCTCGACAAAGTTGAACGACACTGACTTCGAAGGCCGAGAAGTGGAGAAAGCATTAAATTTCATAGATCAAGTCTACAACATTTAGAAGCAAGCACAAGAGATGTTGCAACGAGCTAATGCAAAAGCTGAGGCCCAACACGATAAGCATCGTATTCCTCATTCATTCCAAAATGAAGATCAGGTCTGGTTACATCTGAAGAAGGAGCGCTTCACTGGTTCATAAAGAAAGATGAAACCTTTGCGATATGGTCCATATAGTATCCTTAAACAGATTGGAGAAAATGCTTTTCAGCTCGACATTCCTACCTGCCTTAACCTACATCCAGTTTTCAATGCAGATCTACTTCAACCATACCATGCACCATTGTTAGAACATAACGACTTGCAGGAAGTAGAACCCGAAGACATCCATCCAAATGTTCAGGAACCTCTTCTTTGTGACACCATTGTGCGACGACACATACTCCATAAAAGGATGAACTCCATTCCCTTGTTTCAAGTGGATAAAGCTAGACAACTCCTCGCAGAAGGAAAATGGTACTCTAGTACTGAAGTAGTCAACAAGTTTCCTCACCTGAATGAATACACAATAGAGACCATTGTTTCTTAAGGAAGGAGGAATGATCCATCCAGTAGTCGACAGGTTTTCAAGCTTCGACAAAGTTTAGCACTTCGACTGCTTCAACTACACTGACTGTTTCGACAGGTTCGCCTCGACATGTTCACTTAGAAAGGTTCGCCTCAACATACATCATACCAACATGCCTTGTCTACAACGGTTGAAGTTATGAACCGTTATAACTTCTTTTGTAACTGAACATAACGGGTAGTCACCCAAGTGTCTCAACATCCTATATAAGCATGTACACTAATGTAATATACGGTATTCTGATTGCTCCATCTTTCATGGAGAAGAAGTAATAAATTGATTTAAATTCTTGCATATTGTTTGTGCGCATACTTTATGTTGACCTAAGTGTATTTCCTATTTTCCATGTTCTTTTTATATGCTTTCGCCATAACAGTGCTTGACTAATTCAGTCGACTGTTGTCCCTAGTGTGCACCTGGGCACAACCTGTATCAGCACATATCCATCCTATGCAGGTCATGTTGGATCCAAGCATACAACCATTGCAGGTCATGTTGGATCCAGTCACTCAGCATCTGTACTTCATGCTGGGTACACCTTCCCAACTTCTGTAGGTCATGTTGGTACCTGGAACTCAACCTCTACTAGTCAATTTGATCCTCACCACCCAGCCTCTGGAGGTCATGCTGGGGGAAAACAACTAGCCTCTGTTAGTCATGCTGGACTTAACCACCCAGCCTCTAGAGGTCATGTTGGGGGAAAGCAATTATCCAATGTAAGTCAAGTTGACACCATTGAGAAAACTGTTGTTCAAAATGTAAGTTGAATTTTCCTTGTAGACTTTGTGAGGGTGACCACCTTACCCACCAGTGCCCTGTTATTGCAGAGTTTCGGAGAGATTGGTTCCAAGGAAATCTTGTTCTTCAGTAGTCAGAAGTTTTTCAACAACCTATTCAACCTTTGGTTGATCCAGTGATCGAGACAATGTCCTCTTTGGTAGAACCCACTCTCCCTTCCAAGAGTGATCTTTACCAAGTGATTGAACTGATGCAATCTTCGGTCAATCCCACTCTCCCTTCAGAGAATGATTTCAATCAAGCAATTCATTCGATGCCATATTCGATCAATCACACTCTTCCTTTGGAGAGTGAATCTTCTGCTAGACATATTTTTTTCACTGCTAGTTCAGAACCTTCTGAACAGGGGGGCACTGACCTTGCTTCGGATGAACCCCCACCAAGCTCTCATATTGCTTCCTTTGATTGGGATAGCCTAGTTGAGTCGTGCCTTCCTTTTGTTGCACCTTTCCAAATAAAGGTCAAAGTTGGACATTACACAATTGCTCGTTGTATTGTTGATGAAGGAGTCTCGGTTAGTATTTTATCTGCACGTGCTTGGAGAGGTATGGGATCTCCCAACCTTATGTCGACTGATAGTTAGTTACTTCCTTTCGATAGAAGATCTAGTACAAATTTGGGAATCCTGGCTCAAACACATGTTACTTTGGCTGGGAAGATCAACTTAGTTGATTTAATGGTGATAGAATACCCCTTGGACTTCAATATGCTCCTTGGGCGTGATTATGTTTATGCCATGTAGTTTGTGGTGTCAACGTTCTTTCGTGTGATGTATTTTAATCATAAAAAAGACATTGTCACTATCAACCAGTTGAATTTTCTTGATCCCTCTCTCGGCCCAATGAGAGACCAGGTCTTTTCTTTATTGATTCCTAGTGTCTCAATAAACACTACTTCACCATGGGTGAGTTATGTGACCTCATATCCCACGTGTTCAGTTCCTACTAAGAAGAAGCCTCTATGTTTGTGCTTATCTTCTCGAGACTTAGTCCCAGTAGTTGACCAGGTCATCCATCCTATAAAGACTATGGAGCATGTTCTCCACTCTATCCATCCATTTGAAAGTTCAAATATGTGTCCTATCTAGGATGGTTTACTTTCTTCTGATCAAGTCTTCTTAGAGTCTTTGATACAGTCATACCTTGTTATGGATGTCGATTCAGTTGTGACTAAGTCTAACCCTGACTTGCTTAATAACCCAGATATTTCCATTGATCGATCTTCTTATGTTGGTCTTGTCGAGTCTTTGGGCTCTCCCTTTGAACCACGGGTCAGTGATATTGATGAGTTTGATAGTTATTATAGATTTCTCAACTCCTGTGATACTGAGTTTGTTCCTAGATACTCTATCTCCCCTATCGATTTTTGCTTTCCTTCTGAATTTACTCATCCTTATTATAAACCCTCGGTCCTTGGCACTAAAGAATCCTCTTCGGTCAATTCTTCCTTGACTTCACCTTCTATAGAAGACAACAAAGTTGCATGTGTTTATACCAAAGTGACATGTGTCAAATATTTTCTTCTGAATGTGATCCTGAAGTTGTTGTTTCTTGGAGACAGGATTTGTAGTTAGATTCAAAAATGTTTGTTGGTCATGCCTTGTTGTTCAAGTTGTAACTGCATTTACATGTGCCTTGCTTGTGCTTTTGAGCTTGATATCGGCTTCCATGCTCTTAGCTCGTTTTCTAAGCCCTCATCTCTTCTCTTGCCATCGCTTAGCTTTGTAGCATTCTTCCTTTGCAACCTGACACCTTTTACCTTGAGGAGACATTCCTCGAGTGTTTTTATCCTGCTCATGTTCCTTGCATTATACTTAGGTCTCTTCCTTGTGCTTGGAGCTAGTTTTGCATGTATCCGACACTCATCTCCTCTCATTTAGAACATTCTTTCAGTCTCTCCTTCGTGCTCGTTAAAAATAGTAAGGAAGCCTCTTAACCCCTAGCCATATGAACACTTTCCTCTACAAAAGTTTTCGTAGTGCATGCTATAATATCTGAGATCATGCTACCAAAGAAATTTTTGGTGAAAAATCATGGCTCTAGTTATCCAAAGGCTGTAGGTTAAAAAATGCATAAATAGTCAAATGATAGAGATCAAGGGGGTACTAGATCGATATATCCATCTCATATGAACAATAGGAGGAGATCATCTATTAAAGATGGAAAGGGTACTCCCTGCGAATGGCCCTAATTGCATTGTCTAAGTCTAATCACTAGATCATGAGTATTCATGCAATTATAAATTGATCGAAGGGTAATCAGGGTCTTTGTCATGAATGGATCAGATGGCATCATGCACCTTCCACCGTGCAATCGTGTCCATTCTTTCATTTAGGAAGTGATTAGAAGACAATCAATGGTCCTTACCATGAACAACTCATATCTAGTCACACATGTCATCCAAATAAATCATATTCATTCATGCATTAGGTAGGAAGTGGGGCCTAATACATCTGAGCTCTACATACCATTCATTGGATTATCCTAAATAGGGGTAAGATTGTGGCACCATAATATTTGAATCTTGGTGACGGTAAATGGGATCTGGTGATGGTGACAATTTCAGTGACAGTGAAAGGTGGTTAGTTAGTGGATGACATGACGAAGCCAGGATGGTGTCATGTGGGGTCCATGTTAGATGCAATGTCACATCAATTGAATTTGGACAAGGTGGACCTCATACATGGGCGCATCATCACGAATTAATCAGATTGTGTATGCATTTTCCACCATACAATATTATCCATTCGTAGGGATGGGAGAAGGTAGCAGTGGCACATAAGGCAATCCACCACGAATGGCCAAGATTAAATCTTGCAGGTTGGATCAGATGATATTGGCCATCTGAGAAAAGTTACATGATTGGGGAATAACTCGAAGAACTTGCTACGAACGACCAATATTGGATCGATAATGTTAGTCAAACAAATCCTCCACATCCGCGGGGATCATTAAAAGTAAAGGTGATGGAGAGTGAGACCTATTGCAAATGTTTTAGATTTCTTAGGGGACTTGTGATCATGAGATCCAAACCATTCATGAAATTCTCTGGGAAGTGGGAGAATCACGGTGGACAAAATCTAGGAAGAGATGGTGACATGGAAAAAGGGATAAACCTAGAGTGTGACATGGTTGAACCAGGAGCTACAATGTATGGTCCATGTTTGGTATTATACCACATCACCTGCCATGTTCCATACCACATCATAGGTACAAAAAATCACATAGATTGCGAGAAATGCATAATTAAGGAAAAACCCAATGATTTTTGCAAGGCCATAGTTTTTCGCTCAAAGAACGAGTTTTAGCACGATTGTCATTATTAGACAAAAAAATCAATGAAGAATATGCATATGGGAGCATATTGGAAGGAAATGCTTCCAATGCTCCTAGGATAGGATGGAAAGGGGGCATGTATCCTTGATAAGAACCATATGTCCATATGGATAATTTTCCAGAATGCATGGAAGTTTTATTTTAATTTTATGGGTATGCGATGAGGCTAATAAAAGTGTTGTATGAAGATTGCAGATACAATCTAATTTGAAGGAAAACTTAGGGGAATGTACTCATAAATTTCTAGTTTGGTTAGACCAGGAGGATTGTCCCCATGAGTGATGCCCAAGACCCATATGTACCTGAGACAAATGCCATGGGGGAGAATGTGCATGTTGAGAATGCAAAGAGTGGGTCTAATTTCCATACAAACCAAGTGAACCCTCCTGATATAACAAATATCATGAGAATCTTGGGGGTGGAGTTGTACATCTACGGAGTAGATAATGAGAGACTAATTAGAGCCCAAAAGAATCATAATCAGTTGAATGCAACAATGTTTCACATCCTGACAGAAATCTAGAGAAAAATGAAACTTATACATAACTTAGGAAATAATGACAACAGCGGAAGTATCTCAAGGAGACTCTCCCACAAGAGGCCTCATAGCTCAAAGAGGAAATACAAAGGTGGAACTCATGACGTGGTAGTTTCTAGTAGTGAGGCATATGCTTGTAAAGAATCTATTAGTAATCCAAGTTATCCATCTCATTAGAACAAGAGAAAGAATTTTGTTGGAGGCAACTCAAAGGAAGAATTTAAGAAGGATAAACCTCCTACCTTTGATGGTCGGAGAAAATATGGATAGAAGGAGAGGTTGTCTTCTTGGTACGAAGAAATAGTTTCATGACTCATGACTACTTTGAGAATATTATAGTAATACTTCTAACATGTGGACATACATGTTGGGTAAATAAGAGTGCATTCATACATATTGTATTTTATAAACACTCATGAAGAAACAAGGAACTGAGAATGATTGATGTTTCTTTGACCAAAATGCATGCAACACATTCATTATAATCAAAATGTGTAATATGAATTGAATAGAAAGGTTACGGAAGCCTTTGTTCAAAGTAACTAGTTATCATACATTACTAAGGAAACAATGACAACTAATGAAAGTGTGGCGTGTATTAGCAAGTAAAGGATATGCAACTCATAAAGGTGATGGGTGGATCAGCCTTGTGGGAAAGTGCATACATGCCCAAAAAATTTCTAGTATATCAACTAGAAACTTGTTAGTAAGGAATTCGAATAAGTGATGAAATTCCATTCACATAAAATATGTCACTAGTGGAATAAGACCATTCCAATGTGAAAAACTATCATCCGAGTTCAGAAACCATGGTAAATATTTCCATGGGAAGGAAAGAAAGTCTCATAATTAAAGGATGCTTATGGATGTATAATGGACCTTGAAAAGACTTTAGATGGAGATGGAATGAATTTAATTGCAACACTGTGAAGTTCAAGGAAGTCCAAGGATGGTCAAGTTGAACTTGGTTGGGATTACTTAAAGTGAATGGAGCAGCAAGGCAATATAAGTAGAGTACAGTGAAAGCTATTATAATGACAAAGAAAGCTACATGACGCTAAGAATATTGTTGTAGCTGAAATTGAAAAACAAACTCCATAAGTAAAAATTGATAAACATGGGGATTTCTCACCTTAAACTTAATTTTTTTATAGCAAAATAATTGCATGGTTGGAAAGTAGCATGTCTAAATGTTATACATGTTAAATGCTACTTGGTGAGAATATCATAGCTAATGATCCCTTGTGTTCTTGGAACAAGATGGATTTGATCAACTATGTCATCAAAGACGAAGTTCCATGCTATGAAGAGAAATCAGAAAGGGAATATTCCTTACCTTTTCTCTTATTGTTACAATTATATTTTATGAGTTTTATATGCAGAAAATTAAGACATGAATGTGGAAATACAAGAAATTAGCAAGTTGGAATGCCAATGCACTAGTATGCATATTTAAAGATGATGTGTAGTGTATGCGAATATGCTTGTACATACATATGATATTTCCCATTCGTAAAAGAGATATAGTTTTACATATGCAATGAGCCACTAACGATAATTGATGTGATTGATGATGGTTTTATGGCTAGAGATGTTTGAAGCATGGATGAAGATGCCGATGATGCAGTTGAATATGACTTGTAACCTTGTGAAAAAAGGCTTGCATAAGAAATCTATGATCAAGAGATTGGTGAAAGGATTATGCATAATCCTTTCACTAATTGATCAGGAAACCTCAAGGTGTCGATGGAAACCATGTAGGTAATGAATTTATTTATGTTAATTGCATAAATGTTGAGACGGGATTAGTTAAGGACCCCTTTGTTGAAATATTGTAACTTCGAAGAATATTCTATATGTATCTTTTTGTGTTCCCTGATGGTCCTACCGGGAGAACCACTTGTATTAATTTGTACCCCGATGCTTCTAATCGGAAGAACTAATAAGAGTCATGAGGTAGTCCCCTCTAATTGTAAAGGTGGGTAATTAGCACCCCAATGTGGTTACTTGAGCCTACATGTGTAACTCGAACCTACATGATTAACTCAAGCCTACATGTCGAAATGAATAATTAAAGTGAACGGATGAATATGAATAGAGGTGTGGCACTCCTCATTTGAAGCACACACTCTCACTTGTGTAGCGCATTAGTGGAGGAGAGAGAAGTAGCTGGAGAAGGAGGAGGATCAGGCTTTGATCTCCTTGTTGGTTTTACATTTTATCTTTTGGGGCATCTATATTGAGGAAGATTTTGCTGGGTTTTTCCCTTTAGGGTGTTCCCGAGATAAATATTTGTGTTCCTTTTGTATGGTTGTGCTTGTCTATCTTTCAGTGATCCTGCTTATATGCTTTTGTTATGAAAATGTAATGAAATATTGATGTCTTAGCTAAAAATATAAAAATTCAACATGGTATCAGAGCCACCTTGAAAAGAAGACATTGTGCAACTACAGAATCTAGGGCTTCTTACTTTTTGGTTCTCTCTCCACAATCGATCAGCAAAAGAAGGCTAGGCTGACTCTCCATTGAAGGGCGCATCTTTCTGTCGAAGCAAAATTCGATTCCGAACATTTTCAGTTTTCGATGCGGAAAATTAGGGCTTCTTGTAGAAGAGGAATTTTTGAGTGAGCCCAGCATAAGATTTCTCTCCTCATCAAAATCGAAGTTTAGAGATCTGGATCAAGATTTTTGGTTGGGTGAAACTCCGGGAAAGTCAAACCCTAGTTTGACCCCGAGCTAGAAAAACCCTAAATACTAAAACTGCTAAGTTTTGGTACATTCACTATATCTCGATATTGGTGATGTTTCAGGAGCTGAAAATTGCAGAGACCGAAGATAAAATCCTGATGTACATTGTATCCAAAAATTAGGCTCAAATTCGCTATATTCTGGGAGATATGATCCCTCCAAGTTAGGGTTCCAACCTCTTCCAAAAATCATCCCTAAATGGGACACCTGGGGACAATTGAAATATCTTGGGCTATAGAGGTCCAAATGGAATTCCTGAAGATTTTCCATAAAGTGCACAAACTGTATTTTTCATGGTACTAATTTCAAACTGAGAAGATGAAACAGTGACATGTGGAAGGCCGTACAACTTCGTTGTTCTGAACAGTCCTATAACAGACCACCTTGGGAAAAGGATCATAAATCCAAATTGGTGAAACAAATTCTGATTAAACCTATGGTGTTGGATCAGGGACATGTGAGGTTGCCTCAATACGAAATTTTAGACACATAGGAGCAGTAATTTCGGAGATATCACAAAAATAATAATAGGCATTTATGCAGAAGAAATAAAAAAAACTAGGGCTCCCTGTTTCGGGAGCTTTCCTCCACTGTTTTCAGAAAAGGAGTACATTGGACAGCTCCATTTGAAGAGATCTATCTTTCTATCCAATCAAGTTTGAAAGATTCCAAGTTTTGAAAATTAGGGTGTCTCTGACAAACCCTAGATCAGCCAGCTCCGGAAGCAGGACGGACACCTCAAATCGGTAAGATCTAATCTTTTGCTATTTGCATTTGAGGTTCTCATTTCAAAGTGATCTATCACATCAACTTGATGATAATCTTGGTGAAGTTGAAAACTTTCAAGCATGGAAGTATTTGATCTCTCTGAATAAATTGAATTGGACACCTTCATGAGTAGAGAGGTTCCAGTTCCAGAAGGAGATGAGGCTCAAAGCCTTACACAAGAAAAACTTGATCAAGGCCTAGAAGATCGTTGTTGATTCAATCACGTATCAAATTGTACCACAAGTGTCTTCCCTAAAGACACCAAAGATATTTGATTCCTTGATCAAGCTATTTGAAGATAAGAACATAAATCAGAAGATGGCTTTGAGAAAATAGTTGAAGAATGTGAAGATCCAGAATGCAAAACAACTTGAAGCTGTACAAGAAGAAGCGGAGAATGCAGAAGTGGTGATAGCCACCTTGAATGGTCTCCCAGGATCATGGGATTCATTCATGTGAGGAATGTGTGCCAGAAGGAAGTGATTACTTTCAGTCGACTCGGAAGAAGAGAAGAAGAATATGCGAGCCATTGAAGATCAAGCTCTCACCATTCAAAGAAGATCCCTCAAGCGACGAGGAATGTGAAGAACTCAACTCTTGAAGAACCTCTTATCCATCTTATCGTTTGGATAAGAAATGATGATGTCATGAATGAAGAAGATGATGAAGTAGAAGGATCAAGCAGGATTCCACCCATGAAACGAATAAAAGATAAGTATTCAATTGTCATTGCATGATATTGTTTTGTTATGCATTTGATTATATTTAGTTGATGTGTTATGCATGATAGACTGTTTGCATTAATGACTATATACTACTAATATGCATGTGATGGGTAAGTTGCTCAAGGTGCTATACAACTCTCCATTGCTACTTATATATAATGAAACCTCTTTGCTAACATATTGGATTAGTGCACAATCTCAATGTTGTCCTGGTAGAGATTGAAGGCATCTAGAAAGTTTCTGTGAGATATGGATGAATGTTGTATTGGCTAAACAATTGCATGATGAATAAGAATTTGTCGTTATGCATATGTTTTATGAAATAGTTCTAACCATGCAACTAATGCATTTGAATTGTAGGAAAGGTCATGTACAACCTCCTACAAGAAAAGAAGGATGAGACTTGTTCCAGAGAACAAGTGATGACAATTTAATATTCACTCCAATAAATATGAATCTGAAGCTCCCAGGGTCAGAGACACCATGACGAAATAAAGAGCTTCAGAGAGCGGTAGATCCACCTTGAAGGATGAACACCACCATGGGTATGAGAGATAACTCAAGATGAAGAAAAGAATGCTATGAAAGAAGCTATGATCAAAGAATAACAGTTGATCATGGGAAATGATGTATACGATATGATTTCGAGACATCAAGGGAAGTACGTAGTATCTTCCATATGGATCTACAAGAACAAGTGTACAAAGCAAGGTTCATGATTTTCCTCAGAAAGAATAGACTATGACATGACATACTCTATTGACCAGTATATATCAAGCATAGAACCACCTGTACAGAATAAAGAAGGAAGATGATACTCCACTTCAGGGGGAGTGACTACAGAAGATATCTGAGTTCGACATGGTACGACATGATGGACAGCTTCCTGATGGATTGAGACTTTACCAAGAGTAAAGTGGGTTCCAACCTTCAAGGTTGAATGCATAAGACTAGGATATGTTGATGATCTAACAAGACAAACTCGAAGATGTTCTCGTGAAAGAAACTAGAATGATGTTTGGGATATAATACTCAAACCAGAAAGTAAGAATGTGGTATCTTCCAAATGGATTTGTAAGATAAAATATGTTGCTGATAGAAGTAAGGAAAGACTTGTGGTTTCTCTCAGAAAGAGGGAATTGACTATGAAGAGACATTTTCCCCAGTAGCACGGTATACTTCGATTAGAGCTATCATGGCACTTGCATCCATGATGAAGTGGGACTTACACCAGATGGATGTGAAAATAGCCTTCCTTAATGGTATGATTAAGGAAGAGTTTTACATCGAATAGTCACAAGGATTTGAAGTTGAAGACAAATGGAATCATGTATGCAAGTTGAAGAAGGCCCTCTATGGCCTGAAGCAAGCTCCCAGAGCTTGGTATGGAAGAATAGATAGTTTGCTGACGAGCATGGGATTTACCAAGAGTAAAGTTGATCCTAACCTTTATCTCAAGGTTGTAGAAGATGAACCTGTCATCCTGTTATTATATGTGGATGACTTATTCTTGACAGGGAATGAGAAACAGATTATGGAAAGCAAGAAGAAACTAGCAAGAAGAATTTGAGATGAAAGACCTTGGGTTAATGCATTATTTCCTAGGTCTGGAAGTATGGCAAAGTTCAAAAGGAATCTTTCTCAATCAGGGAAAGTATGCAGTGCAAAGGTTGAAAAGATTTGATATGTTGGAATGTAAAGCCATGACCACACCCATGGATTCCAACCTGAAGTTGTTAGTTGATGACTCATCAGAGTTAGTGGATGTGACTCAATATAGACAAATTATTGGACCAGACATTTGTTTTGCAATGAACACCATGAGTCAATATCTAGTTCAACCTAGACGGGTTCACCTGATAGCCACAAATCATGTGATGAGATATCTGAAAAGGACTATAGACTTTGGTCTATACTATGATGGAAACCATGACTATAGATTGTATGGCTATACATATGCAGATTGAGCTGGAAGTATCTCAGATAGGAAAAGCACATCAAGTAGATGCTTTTGTTTGAGGTCTGCTATGAGTTCATGATTTTAGCAGGAAACAGCCCAGTGTTTCTCGTAGCACGGCTGAAGCAGAATACATAGCAGATTGCTCTGTTAAGTTGTGAAGCCATATGGCTTTGGAAGCTGATATCAGGTCTCGTTGACCTGAAGATGGATACTGCAATGATTCTATGTGATAACCAAAGTTGTGATGACAGAGAACCCTGTGTTCCGTTGTAACACATAGAAATCCGGTATTTCTACATATGAGATAAGATGTAGATGATGATGTTTTCCCATACTGAAGATATAGATGATGTTTCAGTATTTACATACTGTAGATGCAGATGATGGTGTTTCCGTATTTCTATACTAAATATAGAGATGATGATGCTTTTAGTATTCACATACCGGAGATACAGATGGTGATAGTTCAGTATTCACATACTGAAGATGTAGATGATGATGTGTTCACAAAGCCTCTGTCTCGAGTAAAGTTTGAACACTTTCAAGACAAGCTTGGTGTTGTTCGGAAAGACCTTCCTCGAAAGGGGGGGGTAGTGATGTTGCAGTGGGATTGTATCATCCCTGGGCACTTGCCCTAATGTGCTCCGGAGACCTCGGTCCTTGAGAATGAAGAGGTATTGTATCATCCGGGGACATTTGTCCAGAAGTGATCTGGTGACCTGGGTCCTTGAGAATGAAGAAGGATTGTATCATCTTGGGACATCTGTCCAGAATAGATCCGGTGACTTCGGTCCTCGAGAATGTAGTGGGATTGCATCATCCTTGAACTTTGGTACATAAAGGTATCAAGAGGCTTTGGTCCTTGAGAAAGTGGTAGGATTGCATCATCCTTGAACTTCAGTTCAAAAAGGTATCTGGACGCTTTGGTCCCCAAGAAAGTGGCGGGATTGCATCATCCTTGACCTTCGGTTCAGAAAGATATCCAGAGGCTTCGGTCCCTGAGAATGTGGCAGGATTCCATCATCCTTGGACTTCGGTTCAGAAAGGTATCCAGAGGCTTCGTTCCCTGAGAATGTGGCAGGATTGCATCATCCTTGAACTTCGGTTCATAATGGTATTCGGAGGCTTCGGTCCCCGTGAAAGTGGTAGGATTGCATCATCCTTGGACCTAGTCCTAAAGTGATAGGGATTAATTATCCTGTAATCATTCTGGTGTCTTCGGTTGTCGAGAATGTGATAGGATTGTATCATCCCTAGACTTAGGTCCAAAAGTGATCCGAAGACTTTCGTCTTCGTGTTGCGGATTGCAGGTTATTGCTGATGATGATGACGTACTGATCGAAAGATCATGATGATGATGACGTACTGATCGAAAGATTAGAGTATGATGATGATGACGTACTGTTCGAAAGATCATAGTATGATGATGATGATGTTGCTGTTCAAAAGATCAGAGTATGATGATGATGTTGTTGTTCAAAAGATCAGAGTATGATGATGATGTTGCTATTCGAAAGATCAGAGTATGATGATGATGTTGTTGATCGAAAGGTCAAAGAGCTGATGATGATGTTGTTGATCGAAAGGTCAAAGTTCTAAAGATGATGTTGCTGATCGAAAGGTCAAAGATTGTTGCTGATCGAAGTGGTCAAAGTGTTGATGTTGCTGAAGACTAAAGATTGAAGATGAAGACTACATGATGTTGAAAAGATTCCAATGATTTATAGATGTGTTACCCTAATGATGCTGATGATGCTCTCTCTCTCTCTCCTGTTATTGTTGTTGTTGATGTTGTTGTAGAATACCCTTCTCGCTAAGGGGGAGTGTTGAAATATTGTAACTTCAAAGAATATTCTATATGTATCTTTTTGTGGTCCCCGATGGTCCTACCAGGAGAACCACTTGTATTACTTTGTACCCCGATGCTTCTAATCGAAAGAACTAATAACAGTCATGAGGTAGTCCCCTCTAATTGTAAAGGTGGGTCATTAGCACCCTAGTGTGGTTACTTGAGCCTACATGTGTAACTCAAGCTTACATTATTAACTCGAGTCTACATGTCGGAATGAATAATTAAGGTGAACGGATGAATATAAATAGAGGTGTGGCGCTCCTCATTTGAAGCACACACTCTCACTTGTGTAGTGCATTAGTGGAGGAGAGAGAAGTAGCTGGAGAAGGAGGAAGATCAGGCTTTGATCTCCTTGTTGGTTTTACCTTTTATCTTTTGGGGCATCTATATTGCGGAAGCTCTTGCTGGGTTTTTCCCTTTAGGGTTTTCGCAGGATAAATCTTTGTGTTCCTTTTGTATGGTTGTGCTTGTCTATCTTTCAGTGATCCTACTTATATGCTTTTGTTATGAAAATGTAATGAAATACCAATGCCTTAGCTAAGCATATGAAAATTCAACACCCTTCAACCATATTTAAATATCATGAATTGATATGCGTATGATTCATGAATGCGTTTTATTTAATGATATTCCACTAGGGAAGGCATGGCATAGTTTGGTAAATGCAGGAATATTTAAACCTATATGGCTACTGGAATCTAGAATGCATTCATGTGAAATTAAATAACATGCCATGTATGTGAAGGTTATGAATTAATAACCAAGGAAAGTCGTGACTTGTGGTCTCGACTGTGGTAATGAATGTCATGTGAGGCAGTTATGGGTGAATCCATAGTGTTGATTGATATGGAAAGGTTGTAGTGCTACAAAGTGTCCAATTGTATCAATACTTGTTTCAATTTCCTACACTGTAACCTTCTTGGCAACATATAGAGAGGGAGAATTTCCTGAGGGAACCATAGAGCGGAGAAGGGAAATTCCTTCTAGTACACCATAGGGACCATTTAGCAGAGAAACGATATATCATGGTATTGTATTGGGTAGAGAGGAAGGTTTTCATATGGTCGTACAAGTATCAAAGAGTTGGTGGGATTGCGTGTTGAGGTGTTTATTGTGGGAAACTTTGTATCGAGGAGTGCAAATTCTCCCACGGTGGGTGAATTCCCTTGAGGTTATTAATTAGGCCCATTAGGTGTGGAAGAGATGGGCCATGAATAAGCTCCAATACAATTCCTATAGCATAACTTTGATCTATATTTCTCCTTACAACATGCATGCCGATGGATTTCTTTTATAAGCCAAGAGGTGGCCAAGAAAGAACTAGATCCAAGTGTGAACCCTATCACCTCATGAACTAACTTCAAGGTACACAATGGGGGTTATCGAATGCTCATCCATCATGTTGAGAAGACAATTTTAAATTTTTGTTGGGGAGGATCCTTCATGAACCTTAAATGCGCGGTTGGTGGTTGAGATCCCACCATTTTGATAGTTGTGTGGATATCAAAGGTAAATCCACGCAGGTCTAGCGTGGGCATAGAACTCGTAATATGCACAATAACAAACCTTAACAAATGTTTGGTCGTGAAGCCTTGTCTTTTTTCTATTCTTTATCATTTTTGGACACATACTGCTTCTTGGATCTTGATGAGGATGTATTTGGTGGAATGCATGTTATATGTTGATGATGCCTTACTGTGTGAAATGAAAAAATGTTGCATGTGTGAAATATTTAAGCGTTAATAGATGCCCCATGACATTTGAGATTCAGAGGATATTGTAGGGTCAATAATACATTCTCGTTTATTTTTTTTTCTCCCGTGTTCTTGAAAGTTGTGAACCATGTGCAAACTAATATATTCCTCCCATGGGAGAAGATTATTGGTGAAGCGGTAACAAAGAATAGTGTTTTATACAAACGAGGAAAGCATACCCATGCTTGTGAATATTTTCCAAGATAATTACAATATAAGGAGATTGAGGGGTCAACTCATAAAATCGTTGGGACATGGATGAATTCAGATCCAATCCATGTGAGAGTAAATGAACCTGGGAATGATGTCACTAGTGTTGAAGAAGTTGAACTGGTAAAGATCATAAGAGGCCCACGGGGGTTGGGGACTGAAATACTAGTGAAGTGGTTGAATGGGGCACTCCATTGTATAAAATGTGTTGCTACCATGATTTTACAAATGTGAACATTGCTACCTTCGAAACATACAACTCCCCCTAATGCGATAGATGTGTTGACATGGAGCATAGGGGAGACCACTAGGTTAGGGAGCATTGATGACTCTCCCTACTTAGTTCTAGGCGGTCCCTTATATTGATTGAAAGGAATCCCAAGGTACCACTCTAACCTCTACAACTCTCACAATATGGGGAGTTGATGTCAATAAGAGGAGAAGAACATGATAAAACAAGGGTCTTATCCTGGAAACCCAATATCATTTTGTAACCAACCATGGGACTGACATATGTGACACAAGGCTGGCTGATAAGCGTGGGGTTCATAACTTCCTTTGATTGATGTAAACTTGGGGATTAATTGACGACAACATTCTTCAAAATATAGGGATAGAGTGTAATGGAAGGAGACAAATTGCAGGTGACAACCTTTTTTGGAGACACAATATTGAGGGAATGATGACTAAGAAAATTGATAATGTTAGGGATATTGAGAAACTACATCAACCAAAGGAGACCATAGGGTTGCTGCCCAAAAGAATAGGGTGGTTCCTATAGTTTTGAGTGAATTGCATAATTGTTTGTACATAAAGAATAATCGGTGGGGTCCCCATGGTTTTGAGTGTTAGGGGACCATTTTGATGATGGGTGGCATTCCCACAGTTTTTGGTGTTGGGGAATCGATTTGGTGAGGCACAAAGTTCCCAAGGTTTTGAGTGAGTCGAGGAAAATTTTCCATTACGGTTTAATGGTTATTTTGCAAACACGAAGAATAGTGCCCCATGAATCAAATCCATGTAGACTATTCCTACGGGAATAACTAAATAGAACTGGTTGCTTTAGAGGGAGAGGGCCCCATTGTTGTCTTTGCAAGGGTGATGATATGAGGAATATTTTTCAAATGGTATTGTGATTATGGGGGTATGAGTGGTTAATTATGAATCTGGATAATAACATGTGGTGAGGAATTTGATGGCATCAATTGTTGAAGGTGGGTGAGTAAATGTGCAACTCTATAAATGATGAAACTATGGGTTAATCTTTCCAAAGTGGGTCAAATTCCTTGGGATTATGCGGGTTTGACATCATGGGTGCTAAATAATGAGGGGGTGGAATAGTGTACTCACCCCTGGGGGATACATGTTATTCACAGGAATAATGTTGATGGCATGTTATCCATATGAAGGAGGAACCCATCATTATTCGCGGTAGTACTGGTAAATGCAATGTATTTAGAGGGAAGATGTTGCCTATATAACAATTTTGGGATGATATATATATAATAATAATCTTGCACCATTGTTGATGGGGATATAAAATCATCATGCTCCAGTGAAAATCCTGCAAACATTACGCAAATACCCAAGTGTAGTTGAGGACGTGGCCAAGTTATTAACGATTCAGAAAATCAGAACCAAAACATGGCGCACCTCTGGTGTGTGTGTGAAATTATGGGAACAACCGTTTAAGATACAACCCACTAACTAGGAGGGTTACTATGTCACAATCTTGCAAGATATATGCCCCATTGGGTAAATGTTGTTTCACAACATATGGTCATGTCCATTTAGAAATGAATTTTATTCGTCTTGGCTTGGAATCCTTCTTGGCATTGAAAATAAGGATGAAGACCCATTCATTAAAGGTGCAAAGGTGGACTTTATGATCATAGTGTACTTTAGATCAACGCTTAATGGCCTTGTCCTACTTTAGTGGGTCCCTTCGTTCTTCATCTAGGTGTTCCAAAGTAAACAGTCGTCGCTCTAAAGCGATGGTATTGGGTAACAACTCCACAACAAATTTGAGAGTAGGTATCTAGCATTCAATTGGTAGGATGACTCCAATTCCATCGACAAGGTGGAATGGGGTAAATCCGGTAGCATTTTTTACCAAGGTTCGATAGGCCCATAAAGTGGGAAACAACATATGGTGCGAATTGCATTTGTTCCTATTAACTATGTGTTGGAGCATAGTTTTGATAACTTTGTTTATATCTTCGACTTGTCCATTAGCTTGAGCATAGTAAGGTGTAGAAAATTCAAGTTTGAATCCTAACAAGGATGATAATTCCTCGAAAGTCTAATTACAAAAATGGGTGTCGTTACCGAAGACTTACTGCTTGGGAACTCCAAAGGGTGCAATGATATGGTTGAAAAATAATCGTGCGACGATAGTGCCCATGCAATCAAATGTAGGCATGGATTCGCCTCAATTTATGAAGTAGTTTACCGCCACTATGATGTACTTATGAGCCTATGCTGAGGTTGGGAAACACTCCATGAAAGCAACCACTAATTTTCAAAAGGTACCCACTATGATGACTACATGTAGGGGGTAGGGGGTGCCACTGTTTTGCAAGAGAATACCTTACAATTTGCACATATTTTGATGGCATATACACAATCCATGATTATAGAGGGCCAAAAGTACCCGTCACAAAGGATTTTTCGGGTAGTGTCCAATCAAGAGAGGTGGCCGCCACATGCATCGCTATGGAAGCCATTAAGTACATGCTCAACTTCTTCATGTGACAAACAACGTATGGTGTCAATCCCACAACAATATAGGATGTATCTTAGGAGGAGATATTAGGGACTTGGATGGCAAATGCACCATCTGTCATCGTGGGAGAGATGAAAGGGGAATTTATGAGTTTTGGGGTAAGTCAGTATATCGCCATACCATTGGTCATCACTAGTTATAGTGAAAAGACGTCCATCGAGCAAATGCTCATTCCCATGCTCTCCTAGAGTAATGGTTGGGAGATCAGTGATGAGATCGGAAAGGGCTAAGAATTTTTTTCTTTTGGGGATAACAAATCCAAGGTCAAATTCTTGGAGAATCAAGACCCACCTTACAAACTTACTATTGATGAGTCATCTGCTAAGTATGTACTACATAGGATTATAATTTATGATCACTATAGTTTTACGTAGCAATATGTAATGACGCAATTTCTGCACATAAATGATTGCAGCGAGTGCAATCTTCTCCTCATGAGTGTATTTGAGTGTTGGTCTTGCCAATTTTTTGTGGATGTAATAAATTACGTGTTCATTGTGGCCATAATATTATTGGATTAGGACACTTGAAACAACATTAGATGATGCAGATATATAAAGGATAAAATATTTGTCAAAATCCAGAGGGGAATTGCAGGGTGCAGAAGCTAATGCTTGCTTTAGTGCTTCGAACGAGCTTTGGGATTTATTTGTCCCACTTAAAAGGGAATGTAGTTCCTAAGTAGTTGTAGGAAACCATGGGCTTGGGTAGCGTAATCTGGTACGAAGTGGTGAAGGAAATTATCCTTCCCTTTCATGTTTTTCAATTGTCGTCGTGTTCGAGATGGATGTAAGTCAAGAATTGCTTGGAATTTGGATGGGTTTATGGTGATTCCAGTTTGTGAAACGATGAATCCTAATATGCGTCTGATGGTGACACAAAACATGCATTTGAGGGGATTTAATAGTATTTTGGATTTGCGACATCGTTCAAAGATGATCCGAAGGTCACGAAGGTGGTTGGCTCTTTTATTAGGATTTGGCAGCAAGATTGTCGAGAAAAGCCAAGATTATTTGGGTCAAATAATTGAAAACAGATGCCATAGCCCATTGAAACGGTGGCTCGTGACATTATTTTTCACTAAGGGCATGACTCTATAGGAAAAGGTCCCCCACGGTGTTGTAAATGTCATTTTGTATTGATCCTAAGGGTGGGTACGTATTTATTTATAACCAGAAAATTCATCCAGAAAGGACAAAATTTCGTTGCCTACGCTTGAGTCGATAATCTGGTCGATGAATTGTGTGTGGAAATTTTCTTGAGGGCAGGCTAGGTTGAGATCTCGGAAGTTCGTACAAACACGGATGGTGCCTTGCTTTTTGTTTACTATAATAGGGATTGATACCCATGATGTATGAGTAATGGGGAAGATGAATCTGGCATGAAGGAGTTTTTTTATCTCAACCTTTATGGATGGAGCTTTTGAGGGGTGCATTGTTTGTTGCTTCTATCTAATGGGGGTAGCATCTGGCCAAGTGTCGATTTGGTGTTTGGCAATTGCTGGGTCTAAACCGTGCATTTCAACATACAATAATGCAAAGACATCATAGAATTCTTTAAACAAGTCAATAAATTTGGTGACTTCTTGTGGTGAACATGAGGACCCAATGGAAATGTTTTTTATCACATAAGGTGTGACAAAAATATCGATTTGGATTGTGGGTGAAATATTACCTATATTTCCCTCTTCAAAGGTGTTTGGGTCCAATATGGGGTTTTTTAACCAATCAAGATGCTTGGGAGGTTCTTTGGATTCAATGGTATATTGTTGCGATATTTTTTCAATTGAGTGGGTATTGGTATAGGCAAAAGATGACATATGGTGGAGGTCATACCATGGGGTTCGTCTAAGCACATGGCCTCAAGGATGGATTCGTGTATGAAGAAGAAAAATTCATCTAAAATGGATTCATTCAAAGATAATGAATCTTCAGACCTAATCTCATTATTTTTATCATTGGAGGAAATAGGAATGAGAGTTTCTCCATGAGGTGGCTCCTCATATACGGGAGGTGGAGCTGATTGAAGGGGTAACACATAGAGGTAAAGGATGTCCATGTAGCTAATGGGACTTGGTGGAGGAGGGAGGAACTATTATGGGGGTGATAAGATAATCATTTGATGTCTCAAGCGGTTGAGGCGAGTCAATTTTGTTTCCATCTAGTGATAATAGAGGGCCTTTGCTGCTAGGGGCAATAGAGGAAAATGGCAAGTCGCCCTCCTTGTTATCATCTGAAGGATTGGTCTCTTCATCAAAAATAGTGGAAAGGGTTATTCCCAAGGCCGTGATGTTATTGGATAGTCACTTTTGTTCAGAATGAAGGGATCTTAATGCTCCTAACAACTGGTAGTGGAAGGAATGGTGGGACATGAACTTGCAAACTCTTCATAGACAAGAAACATAAGATTTGTTAAGAATATGTGTCATACTATGAGTGTACTTAGAAGGAAACATTGGATTAGGAGGTGGGGTATGTAAGTCTTCTAGTTTGAGTGTGTCTGAGATAACTACTTTGGGGCTCACCACAACCTTTGTTGCCACAAATGTAGTAAAAACATTGATGGAAGCTATTTCCTGCGATTGATGGGAAGGACATTCAGCAAGAGGTTGGGTGATTCAAATGGTCACCAAAGAATCCCAAAAGTGAATAATATTAGGACAACAGTGTGTGTAATTCCAAAACTAAAAATAAATTGAACACGTATGGTTGGTGCGTAACGATTTGGACTTAGGATTCTTATTGGGCATAGACGAGTTTGATGTGCCCCTTTCTCCTGCTAGGGATGCCTGTGTCACACTAACAAGTGTGTTAAGAAATTATATGAGACCCAACAAGGTGGGTCATATGTTATTCACGTCGCCTTTCAAACCACATAGGGTACATTGTGGGGTGACTCGTATTGTGGGTGCATCAGTCGTAGAGCTTTTAACGTGTGTTGAGCTATGCCCCCAGCTTTAGGCTAGTGGTTGTTAATGAAGGTTCAGGGGAAGAATTTTTTAGGATGGGGGACTTCAAATTATGTTGCTTTTATGTCCCCATTAGTAGGTTTCATAGCAGTCAGTGGTGGCTTAGTCACTAGTGGAGTTGGTGTTGTTTGTGGTCCAGATGGAGTAACAGGTCGAACATACACAAACTCATAATGTGTTGTTGTTTTTGAGGTTATATTTGGGTAGGGTGGAGTAAGGTACCACACAAGTATTCCCAACGTGATCCCGGGTAGAGTTAATTGAGCCATGACTAGCATCCCTTACACTCTTGTGGATGGTAGAAAAATGGGATTTGAAAGTTGGGAGGCACTAATGGGCTCAAAGTTTGTTCCTGGAGGTGTTGATGATGATGTCATTGGGTTGGGAGACTCATTGGGTTGGGAGACTCATTTTATGAGGTGAAAATGGTGAACATGAGGTCATTCATAGAGGTGGATTTCAGGTGGAGGGCTTGAGTATGGACCTACGAGGTTGGAATCTTTGTACACACCTGGGTATATATCAACATAGGGTGGTTGAGTCATCTCGCCTACCATGGGTAGGGAATGTTCAAGGTATTGGCATGAGGGTCGTAGTAGTTAAGTTGGTCGAGGGTGACAATCTTCCCATTGAATGGAAACATCATAATGTGGAATACCGAGGAGGAAACAACCTTCATGGCATACTTGTAGCTATGACCCAAGAGAATATTGTAGTCAAGTTGTGCATCGACTACTTCAATATCGATCATTACCATTTTTCCCCCTAGATCGATGGGAAAATTCTAATACAATCCTTTTGGTTGCGATGGTCTCCCAGCATATATGTGAAGAATGATATATGAAGGGATTAATTCAGGTGAGCCCAATCTTTTGCAAACATTTGAGTACATGACGTAAGTGGATGCACCTTCATCAATAATGCACCAATGAATCATAATGTTCTTAATGGTGACTGGGACTTGGAATGTGACTAATGAGGGTAGTCATGGTTCACCTTTGTTAAGGTTAAAAGTCATGAGGTACAATTCAATAGGATCGATGATGCCAAGTGATGATGTTGAGGTTGTGGTGCATTAGTCGACTGAGGTGGGTTGGCTACTGTCTTTTTCTTCACTTCCACGAATTGTTGGCAGTTAGGGATGAGTGGGCATTGGTGAGTACGATGACCATACTCTCCACATTTCGAGCAAGAATAAGTGATCCTCGGGTTGGAATTTTTCCCTTCTTTAGGAGGGTTGTTAGTCCCCACCCTAGTTCAGGCTCTGTTGGAGAGGGGGGTTACCCCCTTTACCCTATTGCTAGTTATGTTTCTTCTTAGATTTATTCCTCCTCTAATTCTAAGGATTATGGGGAGTTGGTGATGTTCAACTACTCAAATTTTTTAGTTTGTTGTTGGAAAGAAGGTTGGACTAAATTAACCCCCATATGAGGCATTAGGGTCAAACTAGGAGGACACAAGAACAAGTAGAAAGGGTTATACCTCAGCAATGGGATATATGCTTGTTGTGCTCCATATGATGTGGTTGTGGGAATAGGTTGCACCATTTAAGGTGGAGGTACCATTGGTGCTTGGCTTCCATTAGGATATGTAGGACTTTAGATTCCATATTGTATATGTCCAAGTGGAGGATTTGGGACAGTAGTAGGGGGTGTCGACACAATAGGGGTGTGTGGATATGGTGCCACTAGAGATGGTGGTATAAGAGTTGGTTGCGGGGGATATTTTCCCTATTCAGAAACATGCCCAATAATCCCATATATTGAATGTGATGAATATGCATGGGGATAATCCAATGATCGATGCCAAGGTGCATCGGGAAGGATGGTGTATACGTACCTTGATTGTGCATAGACGAGGTCAAAGTGTTGGGCCTTAAAGATGGCCTCTTCCTCAGTTTGTGGAATGGAGGTTTCCACATCTTTAGCGGTTTTGGGTTGGAGTGATATTAAAAACCAATCCAAAAGAAAATGAGGTTGAATGTAAATTTTGCACAATGTACACCTTCTACACCACTCATGATTGTGGTCCACTATATGGGTAGAAGTGTTCTCCTAAAATTTCATGAGAATATTGAGACTAAGGGCATGGCATATGGGGAGTTGAAAGTATGGAAGGCATATGGTAGTTATTCTCCCAATAGAATTATGGGACGCTCCAAGTAGATCCATGTACCATTTTCCAGTTGTTCCTGTAAGGGTTTGTTGGAAAAGGCAAAGCCTCACAGAATCTTCCACTATAATGTTAGAGGAACATCATAGGTGGAAATACATGTTGTGGTTGGTAAGACCATTTCCCTGTTTCTCTTCAAACTTAGCTATGTCTGATAGGAGCTTATCGGGCATATTTGGCCATGATGCATCATGAGCTATGGGGTCATTGATCAGCTTTGTTATATCAGGGAGATTCAAGCTAGTCATGAAAGGTAGGTGCGGATTTTGTGCCTCCATATTACTATGTTTGGTTTTTACTCTAGGGGGATAATGGGTAGTATGGGGCGAGGATATCTATCCTTGATGTGAAGAAGAGGATGTTGTGTGGCCTCCTCCTGAAGAGCGAGAAGAAGGAGGGGTATTTCCTCTGTTAGGTGGAAATAAAGGGGTTCCTATTCCATGAGAGGATTATTTAAAGGGATCTAAGCTCTCTATGAGGGGAGAGAATAAGTCAAGCAAGAAATGACCTCACCAATAGGATCCAATCAACATGTCATAGGAGCATCCTCGTTCGGGTGATCCCCTTGTGAACCATGGGGAGAAAGTGTAAAAACACCCCTTAAGAGAGGGGACGGCCTTGCAATCGACGAGACTACCTTAGGGGGTTTTGTTCTTCAGTGGTGTCAGTATTATGTAACAAATGAGAGTGATGCTATGAATAAACACAATTGAACAAATGTAAAAAAATGCCAACCATAATAGATGCAAAATGGTGCAAGAGGGAGCGATACGTGCAATGATGGTTTAGTGCAAATGCTTCCACATGTAGGTTCGTTTTAATACAAGCTATGTGAACTTATATTTAGAAAGAAAATACATGTAAATTCCAAAAATACCTAACGTCCTTCCTCTCAAAAGTAATTGGGACTTCCAAAAGCACAACCATTGGCGACAATAGGATCCAGACAATGATTGGCCATTGAAGGTAACTAAGAGCCAATTATATCGGCAATGGGGCTATGTTCTAAAAGGGTTGGAAACACTTCCCAATGATAATATCTAACTTCAGGAGTCAATGACACTCACCATTTCTCCTTGGATATATCCTAAGTTTCTCCACTAAGATATCTGCATCAAGTGTGGATAAGTGGTTATGCATGGGTGGTATAGTGATTCCCCCTACAACAATTTGAGTGACTCATAGGGGGGAGTAGGGTAGTTATACCTAGGCTTTCACATCATCGGGCACCACACCTTCTTATTTAGGTTGTATTTTGACACTTGGTGATAACATGATTTGATAATACACTATAAGTCAACAATCATATGTTTCAAAAACCTAATGAAACTATATTGGTGGGAATTTTTTTATTCCTATCCTAATCCTACCTAACTAAAATATTGTTTTATGGCCTCTTGTACAGTATTTTAGTTGGTTAGCATTTACAAGTGTTGATTTTAAGAGTCAAATGTAGATTAAGGTGTGTAAGGGAGGTATTTCACAATTTCATTCCTTTACGATTCACTAAGATCACAAGTAATGCGAGATGAATAGCATACTCGGTTGAAATATATTTTAGGTCCCTTAGTGAGTTAGAGTGGTGCAAACACATATGAGATAAGAAAATTGATTGTTGCAACTAATTAAATAGTGGCAAAACAAATGCCAATGGAGATTGTAACTTTAACTCCAAAGATGCCAATAGTGCTTGCAAAACCAAAATACTAATGAATTAAAAGTGTGCAATGGAGTTATTTCACACTTCTCCCCCTTTTCTAATTCACCAAGCTCGCAAGAAGTTTGAGGTGAAGAGCATACTTTAGGAGGTTAGAGTCTTTAGGTCCTTGCTTATGTGCAAAAGTGGATTTACACTACTTTAACTAAAGATGTAAAGTAAGCAAAAACATAATATCTCTTGAATACTAGTGACAACAATGAGCCCCATTGAAAGACTCAAGGATGGTTACGTAGGTAGACTTAAAGGGAAAAACCCTTTACCTCCTAATATTAGGCTAGATCAACTAATTACTATAGAAAAATTAAACTCTTGCAATTTTAAATAGTTATAGCTCATTAGTGAGCAGCCATTGGGGCTGCGAGATTTTGATAAATTGATAAAAAGCAAATACATGGGGTAACAATGTGTAAAACACAGAGATAGATGTGCATTAACACGTCAAAAGAATTCACCACTGCACAATAGCTCTATTACAACACGAGAAGTTCGTAGAAATAATGAAAGATGAACAATGCAGTCAAAGGTTTGTTAACATGCGCATATACTGTGATTGTCGAAAGATTTGATGCATAGAGTGCACAGCATGGCGTCAGGATCCGCGTGTCTGTGTAAACAACTAAAACAGATTAAATGAGTTTGAATTCCTAGGAGGGAGGGTATGGACCTCTTCACCTACAAATCAAAATAAACCAGAACTTAGATATCTAACAAATAACAACCTAGTTAAGAAGAAAATGGACAAAAATAAGTGGAGTCGCCATAAATACTATTGTGTGAAATTTTTCTCAGAGTGCAACCTCTCCCATGGTGGGTGAAATCCCTTGAGGTTGTTAACTAGGCCAAGTATTTAGAAACTAATAGAAAATGTGATAACCCCAATTGGATCTTACAAGATCTTGTTAGTAACAAAACAAGTTAAAAAACAAACAAAATGAAAGATAAAACAAAAGAGACAAGGGAGTGCAAACCATAATAAGAAGCCAATGCAAGAACCACTTTAGATTTCCCAATGGTCAAGCAAATACATCCAGTGTCACCTAGGAGGTTTGGGATTCAAAAGGAAGCTAAAAATCTGCCTTAGGGAGGCCTATTTTCTCCACACTAAATGCTAGAAATATTGAAAAACCAATGGAGAGAAACACGTTCCCCTTGGAGGAAGGAGGCATGGGAGCTTGGAAAATTCTAATAGGCATGGAAGAGATGGGCTATGAATAAACTCCAATTCAATTACAGTAGTATAACCTTTCTCTAGATCTCTCCTTATAATACCCATTCACATGGCTTCCTTTTATAGGTCAAGAGGTGGAAAAGAAACAACTAGATCCAAGTGTGAACCCCGTCACCTCATGAACTAACTTCAAGGTACACAATGGGGTATATTAAATGCCCATCCATCATGTTGAGAAGACAAGTTCGAATTTGTGTTGGTGAGGAACCTTCATGAGCCTTAATTGTGTTGCTGGTGGTTGAGATCCCAATGTTTTGACAGTCGTGCAGATATCGAAGGTAAATTTGTACAGGTCTAACATAGGCACAGAGCTGGTAATATGCACAATAGCACACCATAACATAGGTTTGGTCATACAGCCTTGTATTTTGACTATTTTTTGTCATTTCTTGACTTATACTACTACTTGGATCTTGATGACGATGTCTTCGGTGGGTTGTATGTTATATATTGATGACCCCTTACTATGTGAATTGAAAAATGGTTGTATGTGTGCGAGATTTAAGTGTTAACAACATTGGCTAGACCTTCCAAATCACCATGGTGGAATGCATTGATATATATTTAAGGGAGGATAATATGGGGTAGATAGGGAGGTGTCCAAGGGGAATAAAGGATGTAATGGGTACCTAAATGGGAATAATATATGTAATGGGTACCAAATGGGATTAATTAATGTAATGTGGCCATTAATAATTGAATATGGTCAACTTGATGGTTGGGGATTAGTTAGAATAAATAATCTAAGAATAAGGCAATAGACCCCTAATTATACTCATGAGAAAGTATAAATATACATGAGTATCACTGTGTTAGTCATGTTGAATATTGTTATTGTAGAATCATGGCTTGAGGAGTGATTCATTCTTTAAGGAGTATTTGATGGTGTTACCATACCTTAACGGTTCTCTATATCTTGGTGTTATTCTTATGGTGGATGTATTTGATTAATTTTGAAGTGTTCTATATCTTTGTTGTGATTCAATTTTCTAGGTTAAGGATCACTATGTATGCATGACATGACATTATGTTATTCGTGAATTAATGCAAGGGTGCATTTAGTGAATGTGCACTGGGAGATTATGTGGATCTTGTGGTTATGCATGCATATGTGTTGGTACATATGTTAGAATGCATTCTGTGAATGAATATTTGAGATGTATTTCATTGCAATTAATATGCTAATAGCTGAAATTGTGAATTATTAGTAAGTTTGTGATTTAGAGTTCATTTCATGAGTTGTTGTGGATGAAGTGAAAGGATTGCATGAAAGGTAGTCATGTTTTGTTGGACTACAAGAATGCTTTGGCAGGAGAACAAAGTTGCATGGAAAGGGTGTCTTGTATGTTTTAGCAAGAGTAATCCATAATGAAGATAAAGACTATTGCATGCAGAATTGAAAGTGAAAAGAGTATGATTGTGTAATCATGGGTATTTGAACATTTGTTTTATTGCATATATAATGTTATTGTATCACATGATTTTTTTGTGATAATGATGCATACAAATTGAATGTATTTCATTACAATTGAAATATTGACAGTTGATAGTGATTGAATGATTTATGTCTCGTAATTTTGAAAACTTCAAGCACTATTGTAAATGTTGCAATGAAATGATTACAAGGATGGATACTTAATGACTTGTTTGGTTGATTAAAAAAGTTCAAATTGCAGGTAGAATTGTCTTGGATATGACGTTGAGTGTAATACCATAAATAAGAGTAGGTTCTACCACCTACAAAGACCAAACATTATGAAAAGGATCTCATATTTGTGAACTTTGGTTTCTTTATGAAACATATTTGGACAAAAAAAGTGATTGAAATTTGTGAGAAGGATCTTGTGTTTGTGAAACCTGGTTTCTATATGAAACATATTTGAAACTTTTTCGATAGAAATTTTTATGATGACATCTCATGGTAAATGTATGTGTGTAATACAAGTGAGATGATGGATATATCTAGTAAGGATAGATGATGGATGTTGAAATTTAGGGAGAATTCTATTATAACGACACAATAACCCTATGATATGCCTTGCAGATAACCATGAGCTATGTTATATTAGAGGATGCTAGTGGGACACCCTAGCAGTAAGGCCTTGTGAGTTGAAACTCTTCTTGTGTGTGAAATCCTTGGAAAGATGGTTGCCCGAGGAAATTGTATACCAGTGAAGGGGATTCCTGAGCCTGAAAGGGTGAGTGGCACAAGGAACAAACAACTAAGATCAATCTAAGTTAGAGATTCATGTTAATTACTAGTTGAGATTAAGAATCCATTAGAGGTATATTTAAATAGCTTGGGTGTGTTAAAGAAGATAATAAGTCTAATATTTCCCATGGCAGTGATATGGAGCAAATATATGTCCATGTAGATAAGTAGTGGGATTATTGCATACTTTATCTTGTGTTATGAATATGTATGTTTTGGTTGTGAAACTTCAAGCATTGCTTAAAATGGATATGACAAGCATGTTTTTTCCAAGATTGTAATGGGAATGTGATAAAATACTAAAGGGCATTAGAGATGATCTAGGGTATTCCAAATTAATGGATGAGCATTGCTATCCAAGATTGATGGAAACAAGACAAAGTGGCCCTAAAGAAAAAGGCATTGTCTATGTAGCTGAAGAATAAGGACATGGGACCTTGATAAAAGAAAGACAACACCGAGGATGGTGGTATTCTAAACTACAAAATGTGGAGAACCTGATTCTCGAAAACTAAAGAGTCGTTACTTCTAAAAAACAAAAGAACTATTGAAGAAGGTAGAGCATAGCAACTAGATTCGATACCATGTTAGAATATTGAGAATATGCATAACATACAAAAATACATTTACATTGACATGTAAATCAATAGAAAATATCTACTAGTTTATCCTTCTATCCATACAAGCAACAAAAATCATGTAAGAAATAAGAGACAAGGGAACAAGAGAACACTACGCCATATATACATGGTAAAACCCCAAATGGGGAAACATCCACGGGAAGATTTGGTATTCCTTATTCTTCAAAAGTCTCCAATATTACAATAGATATCCACCCCACATATGCTCCACAAATTTACAATATAATTCACCAAATATATGCCCAAAGGCTCCTTCACCTCTATTATATACCATGAGGTATGGAAGAACAACATCCCAAAAAATATGTGGTATAAATGATTTTCCACCTCTTTATATAATGAAAGGTAATAAGAGCATATTACTCCATGATGCATGTGGGATAATTCCTTTTACATACGATTATAGTTATTTTATGCGTTCCAATGTTAGATAATAAATCTTACGGGCATCATACTAGACATCGTTACACATGTAATATTACAATTACACATTCCAACAAGGACAGATAAAGAAGGAGAAAAATAAGTCAATTTTGGGGATCATCATACATATCCCCCACTTATGGGTTGCACACCCCTATGCAACAAATATGTAGTCTCTAATCCTTCTACCATTCCTCTATCTCTATCTATTGAATATTAAATTCCAAGCTATTGTGAGTGTACTATATGTCCTACCTTAGCCACTACATGTTCTCAATTATTCTCTTCAACTTCTTGATGCTCTTGTAAACACATTTTTCTTTAATCATTATATATGAAATTATTTAAGCCTTCCTTGGGAGATTATTTTGAATATTTGTCATACCTTACCATCTATTTCATCTAGCGATAATATCAACTTCCCTTTATCCCCTCTGATCAAGGATAGGGTGTAGTAAAAATGGAAATCTAAATCTAAAACCCAAATAATTGTAGGTGATCCTAGAAAGTCCCTCACTGTATAACTTTTCCCTGAATAGGTTGTTTGAAGTTTTGGAAATGATTAATGGTATCTTATCTGTCACCTCTTTGGTAGTCATCCAATCATGTCCCATAACATTGCAACATATTGTTTTTTTTAATTCCCTACCATTCTATATTAATTTGTAAGACATATAACTACCTCTTCTCCAACAAAAAAAATATTTCGAAGTCCACCATGATCCTAATATGATTCACCTTAAATTCTCCAGATTTAATATGTTCGATTCTAACCAACCCAATTCCCATCTCTTTAACCTTGTAATTATTCATTTCTTCAAATCTACAATACTCATTCTACAACCAACATATGAAATTCCTTAGCTGTACATCTCCCACATAAGGATTAAGAGAGCATATATGTAATTGTGGTATTGTATATGATTGCAGGGTCCAGACCAATTAGTAAATGGATGTTTTAGGAAGATGGAAATTTGTTTTCAAAGCCAAAGAATGGGATTTACAAGTGTAGTTTGTTTGAGAAGTTGTGAATGGAATTTATCATGTTCAAATCCCCTCGAACTTACTTGTGCCCCATTCTTCGGGTTGTGTGGGTGCACCTAAGGGTTTCCCACTTCCCCTAGTAAAAAAAGTGGTATTATATATATATGTAGATAAATTTCACACATCAAATTATTTATTTCTAAGCTGATGGTGCAATAGATCTCATAGAAATCCCATGGTTTATGCATGTCACTATATAAATGAGTGAAAATTATTTAAATCAATCATTTAAACCATTGTTCTTTTAAATGTAATTCACGTACCCTAGTTGGTGATCTCAAGGAAAGTGTTTATGTTGTGCATTCTACGGTCTTCATGTCTAGGTAAATTAATCTAAGGACTTCATTAGCCTTCTCCCTACTCTCTCTAATTGTTTTGATATCCCTTTTTCAAACTAGAGTTTTCACTAACTATTTCACAACATCTAAGTATTATATAGAAGAAAATTCAAGTTGTTCTTTCAATGAAGAAAATACATATTGATGCTCCTCGAGTGAGATAACTCCTTGGCCTTATGCTTCTATAATTGTTCTTCACTTTCAATCTTAGTTTGTAAAATGTGGAGATATTTCTTAAATTGTTGAACTTCATTAGTTTCCATAGTTTGTCTAGTAAACATGGTGGGTGCAACATTCCTCCTCGATATTTCAATACGTAAATGTTGCACTCTAACAAGTTCTACCAATCCTAGACTAGGGGTTTGTGATTTCTTCAATAATAGTAACTCCAAACCCTAGTGGAATAACAAGAGAGTTTATTATATTAATTTTGGGATAAACAACCTATGCCAAATACCCTACTTTCCAAACGTTATGAAGTTTTACCCAAGATCCATCATTGCACTTATATTGACCACTCCTCTATTAGTTTTTGTTTCTTGATCCAATGGTTTATTCAACAACTAGTGTAATCACACTGGCTTCTTCATTTTGAGTAAGTTTAGTTACCTCAACCTACGACTAAATCCAACAAATTGTTCATGGATTTTTTGTTTGGATTACAATCCTCCCTTGTCCAAATTGGTCAATTATGCCTAAATTAGGAGTCTTTTCCATCATTATTGAGTCACTAATTGGGACACATGTACAAGTTACTAGAGTGTGGGGAACACTGATTGAGGCTAACTACCACTGACTACACTTTAATGCATCAGTTTAGGCACCTCCTAGACCAATCCCTACAATTTAGGAGCCATTGGGAGTGCCAACACCAACCTCCTTCAGTTGAGTTCAGTTGGTGACTAGTCAATCCTAGTTAGGAGTCAGTTACATTCAGTTAGTGCCAGTCCTTGATTGAATGCATGTGGGAAGGCGCCTTTCCTCACCTACCACATCAATTAGACTAGTTTAACCAATTCTAACCGATTGAGCCACTGATTTAGACAACTGGATCTAGCTAGTTAAGCTCTGATATTCATTTAGACACATCCAATTATCCATGTAGTTAGGTTGAGTCAATCAATTTGATTTTCCTCTCATGTATTCGAATTGTCTGGTTATTAATACCAGTGTATTACAATGTAAACATTATCGAGATTGTATCCATTTACTTTTTTTATTAATGAAAGCATTATACAGCTGCAACCCATTTTTTGCATTGTTTTGTGTCAATTTTGAGTAAATTTGTTTGTGGAATCTCTGTGAGTTTTGTCTTGGTCCATATATTCCTATGAGCTCATTTTTTATATTATTGTTGTTTGCTCCCTCTATAACGTGTCCACTACTATAAACATGATGAATCCATGGTGTGCACGGGTTTCGTTTCTTCCATTATACATCTTTATTAACATCCTTTGTTGCAATTGTAGCGAGAAGAAAGGTATGTTGGTGAATTGTCAATGTCTCAAATGCAACAACAATTTAAAATGGTAGGTGAGCATGGGATTGCATCTACTCTCACATGTAATACAATGCATGATGTGTAATGAAACTACATCATAGGGCATAGATAATGTATATAGTGTCTTCCATTGATTCTCCAATATGTCAAAAATTGTTTTTCACCTCATTGCCTTTGGTTTTGTTTTTAACCCATTGTTCTCCTAATGATGATAAACCAATCACCATAGAAATGGACTCCTAGTACAACATATTTCAACACCTCTAATTACATAAATGTTGCCCCTCTTCTACCAATTGCACTATGTAACAATGGAATTTATATAACTCTAGATTCTAATGAATAAAATCATCCATTCTACTTGTTCAAAAATATGCAGTTAGGTTGGGTTGCCAACAAGGATATATGTCTTTGCAAGTTATCTTATATTTTACCCACTTCCCATATTTATTGGAAAAACAAATTCAATAATTGGATACTATCGTATAAACCTTATAACTATTGAATACCTCTAGTGATATACTACTAGACTCTTAAATACTAAATTTTCAACACCATAATGATGAATTTAAATCTTACTCGCATGATAATTCTTTTGCAGCATGTGGAGTCTCATGTTTAGCTCCTCCATCGATGTCGGGGCCAATGAAAGGATAGTGAATCTATCTTATGAGATCATGATAAGAATTTCTCTTAAATCCTTAACAATAAATCCCATAGTCACCTTTTATTATGCAACAATTAAATCAAATAACCCAACACATCAATGATCAAATAAAAACAATGGATTTCACTTTAGTTACATCAATTTTTGTTTACTTATGCAATATTGGAATTCAACTTAACATAATCATTATTGTATATTGTTAATGAGATTGTATCTAAATTTACACTTGCTACTAGCCAAAACCATTTATGTAGATGCTAAAAAAAAAACCTCCCCCCTAATTAAAGGGTTGGACATTTGTGAGCAACTAGATGCATGGAATAGATTACCTAGAGAATGGTAGGGATGTTGAAGGAACATGAGAAAGGGTGGGAAGCAACTAACATAAACAATGGGTAAAACTAACCATTGCAATGCAACCAAGAATATTCTTGTAAAGAAAATTCGACAACATTATAGAGCTGCCTATAACTGACAAAAGAGGAGTAAGCAATAGGTCAACTTTTATCAATCCAAAATAAATGACTGGAGCACAAACAATGCCATACTAGTTTGTGTGGTAGTAGCAATGGAGTCATACAAAATTAATATGGAGCAATTATAAAATGGCATTGGTATCATCAAGAATATGTGATCATTTAATCTGAAATAATTATGAACCTAGACTATCACTTTATTAAGTCCTTAGTATTTGAAAAATGTTATGTGGAAATGATGGAAAAACTCAACAACTAGGGGTATTCAAGAAAAACATATTGGTTAATTGTCTGGCATTGATATTACAACTCGTTGGAGTGTTTGTGAAAGTACTAGAATGCCTAATGAAATCATCAAATAAAACTTTGGAGCAATGATAATTGGTTGATGATATTGTCATCCTACTTTTTTTCCTGGTAGAGAACTCGCCAAAAGTTGTTTATCATATTGTAATACCCAGAGGGGGGTTTTCACCGCAACAATTTATTATGTCTACATGGGAGGATTCATTTGGTTTTCAAGGAATCCTCTATTGTATGATGCACCAAAGAGGTTTTCATTACAAGAGTTATTATGTATTTTTAGTTTGTTTTGTGATTTTCCCTCTTCTTCTAATAAGATGGTGAAAATCTATTACATGTGACTAAAGGTGAGTATCTATTCAATAACACTTAAATGTTGTGACTTTACTTGCAATATAGACATAAACTCCTCCTTGGTTAAGGATATCTTGTAAAGCTTTAACTTGTGACCATTGACCAACAATAGAGTCCTATATTCATCAATGTTATGAACCCAAACCGAATCCATTGTAGTAGATCAGTTTAGTGGCATATGGACCTAGCCATTTAATTTTGAGTTTACCCATAAATTCCTTAAACATATAATCATATAATAGCTCTAAATCACTAGCTTGGAACTATTTGGTCTTTATGAAGCGGTAGTGCCAACAAATCCATTCGCATTGAACTCCAGTGAAAAAAGTGATTTTTTTTTCGTTTCTCATCTAAGGCATCGAGTTGGTCAACCCCCTCCTATATTGTATAAAGATAAATTCTTTCCTCCAAAAGTATTTGAAGATCCCTAATCTCAAAATTGACGAGCAATACACAATTTTTCCACACACTAGCTCATGAGGAGTGAAACCAATAGTAGTCTTCCAAGTTGTGTTATAGGCCAACATGACTTCAACATTTTTATTTGTTAGGCCTTTTCTATGAATTTGCGATCCCTTTTTCAAAAGTTAAAACATGGTCTCTGTTTATAAACTTTGCTTTTCCATTTGCATGTGGATGGTACTGAGTGTACCTCTTATGACAATTTCTACATTGGTCAAACAACTTTTCAATAATGTGTGAAGAGAGTTAGGGACCTTAATCTGCCATTATTTCCTCGGAATATTAAACTCAATGAAGAATATATCTTTATACATAATTTAAGCCACCTTCTCTCCATTAAACAATGCCTTGACTTCCACCCATTTCGTAATATAATCAATGCAACCCAAAATACAACTTTTATGATTTGATCAATTGGTCCAACAAAATATAATAACAAATTTTCAAATGGTTCCAATGACACATTTGGTTAAAGAGGCATCTAAATAGCTTGAGTAGGTCTTCCCATCCATTGACATCCATCACATTTTCTGAAGAGTAGGTCAATAGTACCCATCATGAAGAACCTTAAGGGATATCATTTTAGTATCAAAATGTCCCCCATTTGGTTTTTTCATAATAGGCTTGTAGAACATCATAGATTTCACCCTCTTGAATGTAATGGAATAATAGATTACTAGGTTCCTTCTTGAACAAGTATCTTTCAATCTTGTTATATGGAGCACTTTTCACAATGATTTTATAACATTCTCTGTGAAAAAATGTTGAGGAAAGTTTATAGCAGAAAATTAGTTTGATGTATCAAAAAACCTAGGGTTGTAGGTTTGCAATGACAGGAGGAGAAAGTGCTCATGTAAAAAAGTATCATCAAATGGTCCTTCATTTAGGCGATTACTCAATAGAGACAATAAATTTGCAATAATTTATCTCGACTAGGCTTTTCAAGTACAACTATATCAAATTCTTGAAGTAAAATCAACCATCTAATCATCTGAGCAATAATAATAGGTTTGACCACAAGATGCCTAATAGTATAATGATCTATGTGCATAAAAAAGGGTATTGTATCACTACAAGGAACTCTTCTTTAGCGACAATTTAGTTAATTTCAACTCTTAAAAGGTTATTGTTGATGTAATAAATTGCATATGTTTCATCATCATCTATTTTCCCAATAGTATCCCTTAAGACCTCAAAAGCATCACTATGATTTGGTAAAGAAGATCTCAATTTTGTTCCTTCAACAAACGAGTCGCGACCAATTTATCCTTCATGACTTTAAATGCATGTTAGCATTATTTAGTCCAAATGAACTCAACGTCCTTGAAAAGGAGGACAAATAAGGGTATTGTATTTTCATTGAAGTCTTTGATGAATCTCTTGTACTACCAAACACACCCATGAAAGTTGCACACACCCTGTTGTCTTCTAGGTACGAGCAGGTCATGTACAATAACAATTTTGGTAGGGTCAACTGCAATTCTAAAGAAATATATATGATATGATATCACTATTTCATCATTCATCAAAATGAAATATTTCTAATGTTGAGGGATACGTTCATATATTTGCAATATTGGAGTACACTTTTCACATTACTCAAGGATTCCTTAAAGGATTTACCATAGATTGCAAAGTCATGCATACAAACTTCTACATATCCATGAACCAAATATTAAAAGATGTAAAGGAAAACTCATTGAAATGTGGTGGGATCATTACATGATCCAAAAGTTAGAACCATACAATAAAATTTTCCCCAAGTACAAGTGAAAATTGTTTTGTCTTGGTCCTTGGGTGTTATTTGGATCTAGTTGCAATCACTAGATCCATCCATGAAGGGGAAACAATTATTCTTTGATAAATCATCCAAGATTTGGTCAACAAAGGGAAAGGGGAATTGTTCCTTTCAAGTAGCCTTATTCAGATCTTTGTAGTACTCACACAATCTATTTTCCTCCCTTTTTAGGGACAACGAGTAGTTACTAAACACACTCACTATCTGAAATATGATATATGTAACAAGAATTTAACAATTTTTGCAACTATTTTTTTTAATTTCTTCAAGATAAGAATCATCATTTGTTGTGGTTGTTAGATCAATCAAAATCTATTCTTGATATAAATACAATGTTAGCAAACATTGGGTTAAATTCCTCTCTTATCTTAGTATTACTATACAAAATTGGAGTTATATGCTTGAAGTAAGTTTATTTAACTCTTGTCATTTATCAGAATTCAACTAGATATTGAGGTTTTAATGCTTTTATAAAATACTTTCCATTGTAGTAATCAATGATTTGGGGATTCAGTAGTGAAAATATCACCAAGGTACATAAAATTAGAATAACTCCCAATTGTACTTGTTGATTCATCAACTGCTACTAAGACTTTCATTATGTCTTCATCCTTACCTTCATTCTCATTAAATTCTCCAAGAAATCCACATATATGGACTTTTGAGGGGTAAATTTTTGCATGAAATTGGATATCATTGTGTCTTCATTAAGGTCCTTCAATGCCAAATATTTTCCTGTTGTAAGAAAAAGATTAGCAACATCTCCTAACAGTGCTTTCCCTTCCTCTAGTTTCACCCAAAATGGCTCACCAACCTCTATAAATGGTTTAAATGGAGGGTACATAGTGAGTCCCTTGAGTGATTGACCAAGGGAAATAATCATGTTCCCTAATATTAGTTGATATAGGCATCATTTGTTTCCAACCATGGCCTACCAAGAATTAAGGGATAGTCAATAAGTTGGGATTTTCTTTATAGCACCATGAAATTTTCAAGGTTCTCTCATGAGTCTATTGAGCCCACAACATCCTTATCACTCTATTAGGATTGACAGTAGACCTACCATCCAATTTGAGAATAGTAGGATTTTTTCTTAGCAACCCCAATAGTTTTAATTTTTCCATCATCATCTTAATTATCCTATTGATGGTTATTTGTATGTCATTCAAAGTGTTTGGGATAAGATAATCACATATGTATATGTCTACCACAAAATCGTGAAAGTGTTTGGGATAAGATAATCACAAATTCATGGATGTTATGAAGGCCCTTTCTCTTTCTCCTTGGCTAATTGAGATATGATTCTCAAATATCCATGTTATATATATGCATGTCTTTTATGCCTTGGATTAATGGGCTATGAACACATAGATTCTATAGATTTCCTAAGAAGTCAAAGTCTAGTTGAGGAAATGTTTTGGTTTGTTCTAAATTCTTTGGAAAATGTGGATCTATTTACATTTTCCCAAATGAGGAGGTTGTTGCGGTTTATCTTGGCCAATGTAGGGTGGAACTTGTAGTTGCTCTTCTTTAGTTGATTTGGTGGTGATAGGTAGTGAAAAATCCCCCCCCCCCAACTTCCTTGAATAAAGGTGAAGCTCATTCCAATATATAGAATCCACAAAAAAGGTTTGATAGGTTACCATCTCATTATTGTATATTAGTTGGACTAACTTATTGTTGTTGGGGATTGGTGCATGTTAGGCTAGAAATTATAGTTATTTTTTAGGTTATGAGTTGTTGTTATGTTGAGGAGGTGGTAGCAATTATTGTTGTTGTTGTTATGGCCATCTTTTGGGGCCACCAAGACTACCAAGGAGTAGGATTTTGTGGTTGTTGGTAAGGAAAAGATGGTGGTTGATGTTCTTGAGGTGTTGAGTATTGTCATGGTTGTGGAGATAAGGCTTCTATTGGCTAATGTTTAGGATTTGGATGGTACCAATTTATGGTGTGAACATGGTTCATTTGATTGTACCAAATTTAAGTGTTGAGAATGTTTATAGGGCACACCTTGAGGCATTTGTCAGAGTACTACTTGCCTTCTTTAATTAATGAGGCACACTTGATCCATGTTCTCCTTGGCACCTTGGTTCATGGCTTTCAAAACAAGGAATCATGGGAATTTACTTATGATGTAGTTTTCCTCGCAAATGTTGCAAACTTATAGACCATTTAGTGGGAATTTGTGGTGAGCATGCTTCTTGGTACACCTTAAACAAAATGCCAACAAAGCCTTCTCTACATTGGCAATGAGCTATCTGCTTAGTATGTACCTTAGATAAAATACTACCAAAAACTATCTCATCCTAAGTCATAATAAATATGGAATTTATCAAGATTTGTTGTATATTTTTTATGATGTTTTTATTAGTTAAAGTTATTGAATCCTTTGACTACACTAAGATTAAACAAAATATGATTCATCAACCACCCACATTATCATAGGATTTTGGAAGAGGAATTATAGATATGTGTAGCCATGGAGTGAAAATGTAAAGCATGAACATCCACATAATAGGTACATTCACTAGTGAACTCTTTGAGTGGGCCCTTTCTTGAAGAGGGTTAATGAATTCCTGTAGTAATTTTAATCAAATCTATTATGGCAAGTGATTTCAACAATGAAAGTAATATGAAATTAAAATAACACTCCAAAACTCACAAAAACTATTCTAACCAAGCAAAGTATAAAAAAAAAGTGTCTTGGAGAGAGTTGTATTAATAATAGGAAGTTCTTGGATCCATCCAAACAAGTACCAAAGAATTTTGAGACTCGTTCTATTTGATTTTCCCTTAAGAATCACAAACTATCTAGGGGTGGTTAACAAAATGTTGGGGGTTACTACATAAGTAGGGTTGTAAGGTCCATTAGTCTTCTTCCTAAGTCAAACACATGGATCAAAGTTGCTTCCATTAATTGTTATTAATTTGTTAAAACTAACTTGTGAGATTAAAACAATATTTTATCTTTTAACATGATGTATAATCAAGAGACTTCATAGCCTAATTGTTCATGAGTTACTTATTACAAAAATGTCGATAATTAATTTTCATAATAAGATGAATAAAAGACCATTCTATGGTAGACACAAAGACTATGCAACAAATACAGAATTTTACAATAATAATAAATGACAATCATCATAGACAACCAAGACTAGCTACTTTAACATATTTCATTAAGTATACATGTAACTCAAATAATTCATTTCAAGATCCCATAAAATCATCCAAAACACATCAATTACAATTGCAATTAATTTACTAGATAAACTAAAATGGCTACATAATTGATTGTTTGGCAGATGTTTAGTACACATGTTGGATCATAAAGGATTTTAATGAATGGACGGATGAGAAAAAATTAGGTCAACTATGAGTTTCATTGGCTTGCATATATATGTGTATATGCAACCTATTTTAACATCATACAACATTTTTTGTTTTGTCAAGATGTATCACCCAATACAAATTTATTGTCCAAACTCATGATATAGTTTGAAGAAATTATAGTTCTCCATGTTTATGAGGTTTTCCTAAATTTAAAATCAATATTATTGGAACGTAACATCATTTTCATAGCTTTGTAAACTGTAAAACATTTTTAGGCATCATCAAGTCATTGGCTTGCATATATATATATATATATATATAATCTATTTTAACATCATACAACATTTTTGTTTTGTCAAGATGTATCACCCCATACAAATTTATTGTCTAGGCTCATGTTATAGTTTGAAGAAATTAAAGTTCTTTGTGTTTATGAGGTTTTCCTAAATTTAAAATCAATATTATTGGAACGTAACATCATTTTCATAGCTTTGTAGAATATAAAACATTTTAGGCAGCATTGCTTGATGAGCATTGAGAACCGATATCATGTTTGCTTTATGAATATGAATGTACAAAAGTCGTTGTATTTGATAATAATGAAGATAAGTGAGAGCTGATATCACGACTACTTTATTTCATATATATTAGATTATTCTACTTTATTTCATATATATTTGATTATTCTACTTTATTTCATATATATATGATTATTCTCCTATGCAAGAAATAATTATTTCCCATATTATATCCTATATTATGATGAACAACAAGTATATTACAATAACATATAAATTTATATCAATGCCTTGTCACCTTATATAGAAAGGTAAAATTTACTATGCCTTGTCACCTTCTTTAACACAAATTCCTGAATCATCAAAATTGTATGGATCCACATCGGGTGATTAAGGGGTATTTTTGTGGGGAGCTTTGGAACCTTGGATATTAAAGGAGAGAAGGATAATGGGTTACCCTTGTCAAGGGTGGTCCTTCTCTAAGGACTTTGATGATTGTCGTTTGTTTACCTTTTAAATGTTTTTTAGTATTTTCTTGTGCCAGGGTAAGGTATGTTTTTTTTTGTGGGATTCAATGGTACCCAAAATCTAATCCTATACCTCCCTGGATACTAACCTCCTCACGACTCAAATTAAGTTTCTAAAGGAGCATATAAGATAGTGCTTTTTCCTTTCAGAACCTATAACATTGTTAAGGAAAGCATATTAGCCATGTTGTGAGGACTCCTTAACCTAGTGTCATAGGGCAAGACAATAGGGTTTTCTGTAACCTTTATTGGGAGATCCTTGGGTTGATTGCAAGTCCTAGATTTTGATGTTGTGTTAAACTGGGGAGTTTTTTTTTCTATGAAGGAGAACTCGTAATACTTTGTTCACCATCCTTTTGAGAATTAAGGGAGGTTTCCACATGGATCACAACTCCCAACATATTCTTTGGAATGAACTAAGCATAACTATTTTGCATAACATACCTTTTATTGCTATAGTTGGGTCCTCCAACAGATTGTCATAATATTATTTTGTTTCTTGCTTGTGGTTGAACATTGTGAAAAATTATTGATCAAAGTTGGAAAGCACGCTAAGAGCATTGGATTTTTTTATTGGGGATGAATTTGGTTCACATGGTCTAGGTGGAGAGAGCCTCATGAATGTCTTGGTACAATGGTGTGTTCATATTCCTTCCATAGATACCAAGGCACACCTCCTTCAACTTTCATGCTATGGATATTGCAATCGTACTCATATTCTTTCAATTTTATTGTTTCTTGTGTATCCTTGATCGTAGGCTTTGTACAAGCCCTATTTAAATGTCTATATAGGCTGAAGAGTCACCCATGGTATGTGAGATGTTAGGCTAGTTAAATAATAAATAGGATGAAAACAAGAGGATCGAGTTAGACAACTAGCCTTACCATCAAGTTAACAATGCTTTGTAAAATCTATAGAATATAGCTCCATGGAGTGTTACTATAAAAGTGAACACCTATTCATATTTTGTTAGTGTGGATGAATAGAATATTCCCCTTTTGGTTGTGTAATATGATTTCCAAGCCAACCGAGAGTTCAAATGATGAATTATATTATTTATAACATATATATACTCTAATATATAAGTTGCACACCCTTCATGTACATTTTGAAGTTAGAGAAATTGTTGCTTTGGGGGAATTATGTCGTCAATTGTGTCATTCTTCCTATTTATGTATGTTAGAATCCAATATAAGCATGGCAGACATAAGCATATGAGTTCATTAGAAAACTCAAGTATTTTTTCTGATAGGGACTCAATGAAAATATTCCTTCAAATTCAAAGAGTGGTGTAGGTCTGCCATGGCACGTGAGGGGCATTCTACAAGTTCTTCATAGTAAGACTTGTACACCACAAATAATTCTTTCAAAACATTTAAGAAGTTGTACTTTGGGCTATGTGACATTGGACAACAACTTAGAGATAAGGATTGCAAAACTTTATCATATAAGAAGTGCTTGAAGAGAAAATGGTAGCCATGTTGGAAAAACTAGTTGATTTCTACAATATTTTTAATAGAGAGAACCATGTTTAAAAAATCTAAGGCTTTAAATTCATGATTATCTTAATATTTGTTTGATTTGTGGCCAAGTCTGGGGAGCTTGTGTTCATGGAGGAACAAGCAATCCCATTGAGCGCAAAGAAGCACCCACATGATGCATGATTTCTTAAAAGTTGTCTAGAATAAGTATCACCAACATGGCCTTTTGTTTCTTTTTGTGGTCCACTTCTTTTTTTGTTCTATATGAAGCCATAAGTTGTAACTTAGGTCTTCTAGTTTAGTTTTTTATACATGCTCAAAGTTAAGATGATTTTTAGCATTTTGAAAGGTCAATTATGACATGTGAAAAATATTTTAGAGTGATAAGCCATGTTGTGAAGACAATCCATAGTGTGCTTGTACTCTCTAACAATGGGAGATAAATAAAGTTATATTTATTTCATAACAAGGCCAAATTGTAGCAATGATCCCTACAACATTATTTGTTCCATATTGGAAATTCATTGTACCACTTATCAACATATTCATCAATGATTTCTAAAAAACTTCCTAGTGGATTTTATTTGGAGGCTTCGTCCATATTGAACTCTATTTTGGTTATCTATGAGAGAACCTTTTGTCTAGGTCTTTTTTCATCCTAAAGACTAATTTTTTAAATAGTGAACAATGCCAACATTTTATCTATTTAGCAAATATCCATCCCAAATCAACAAACACAAGAAATATTTAAGATCCTGAAGAAAATAGCATTACCAATATTTCTTTACTAAAGGGTACTAATTGACTTATGGGAGAACATCTTGATATAGAAGAATAAAAAAAAAACCAAGAAAGTAAAAACTCAAAAATATACACATTTTTGGGAACTCTGATCGCTGGACGCTTTGCTGAAGGTCGACGGAGTTGAGGAGAGGTGACGGGCCCATTGAGGGCTGCACCTGCCAAGCCTCGGGCTGGGAGGTAGATCTACAGTTTCCTTTTTGGAATATTGCTGAAATCGTGGCTGACAGGCTCATGTGCTGAGTGGTCGTCCTGGATCGCTGGTGGGGCAGTCTGATGTCTAAGGTGGGAGGTTCGCCCCCAAATCTGTGCTCTGATGCCTTCGATTGGCTAATTGCCTCTCAAAACAGGAGATCAGGCAAAAGAGATCCTCCAAAGTTTGTCAAAAGAATTGAAGATGTACCGAAAGTTTCCCTCCCTCCGAAAGAAACTATGCGGGTTGCTCTTTCCTTAGTAGATCGAGCCCTGATCGGGCAATTCATGGGGCTCTGGCCCATGCCAAAAACTACTGATAGCTGGGTCCAAAGAAATTAGAGACCCCTAATCTATAAAAACATTGCATCATACTCCGTCGGACGGGGTTACTTTCTGTTTGACTTCGAATCCAAAGAAGACAAAGATCTAATTTTTCAGGAACGGGCCCTATTTCATGGGGTCGCAAGGTCTCTATCTTAATGGGTGGAATCCAGACTTCGATCCTAAGGCTGACACCCCCAAAGCCGTGCCAGTCTGGGTCAAACTCCCCAACCTCCCTATGCACTGCTGGAACCCTAAATCTCTCCATGCTATAGGGACCGTCCTGGGGAAATACATTGACATGGCTAGCCCAAAGGACCAATACGCCTGCGCCTACATATGCGTTGAGGTGGATCTCGAAGCAGGATTTCCAGAGGCTATAAAATTAATGGTGGGGAATTGGTCCCACTTCTAAAAGCTCGACTATGAACATCTCCCTTTCAAGTGTAGAGGTTGCCATGAATACGGGCACTTCATTCGTAATTGCCCTAAAAATCCAGAAATACAACACGACAAGGCAGAAGGATGGCATAGGGTGAATAGATCTAAACCTAAAAATCAAGTCAGTGTGGCTCCTAAGAAGGGTGAGGGCATCAAAGAAGCTAGAGTTATCCCTCTTGAAGGATCTCAAGAAACCTCCAAGACTAAAGAAACCAATGAAGCAAGGGATGAAACCAATGATGTCGAAGAGAAATCTAGTAATGGAGATAGCAAGGAATGCAAAGTATCCCTATTAGATCATCAAGCAAAACATCAAGATGAAGGTGCAACAATGATAAAAGAAGGAGAAAACATGGGGAAATCGGAGGAAGAATTTGAATCAGAAGAAGAAGAAGAGGAAGAAGGGGAAATATAACTGACTACCCCAATATTGACTAAAACTAAAGGAAGGAAATCCAAGAAAGAAGTAAGGCAACAAGCTACCTATAAGGATAAGCTGCAAGGCTCCCAGCTAACCCTATAAAAGTTGTTGAAGAACCCACGAAACACTCGCCAGAAAGGGCGTGCTCAGAAAGGGATGCCTACGATCACTAAAAGTAAGTAATGAAGGTCCTCTCCTGAAACTACAGAGGTCTCGGTAGCAAAAGCAAGGAAGAATCTATGATGGATTTAATTTCTCTACACCAACCGAACATCTTTCTGATCCAGGAGACCAAGATGGAGGAAGCCGCATTTCTCCATGTAAGTCTTAAATTTTGGAAAAAAAGAGGTAAAGCTGCAATTAGTTCAAGGGGTGCATCCGAAGGCATTGGAACTCTGTGGGATGACAAGAAATTCGAGGCTATTGACATCAAGTACAACTCTTGTTGGATCCTCACCCTGCTGAGGCAAAAAGACAGTAACACTCTGGTAAGAATTTTCAATATTTATGCACCCAATTCTTATGCTGAAAAAAGAATTTGTTGGAACTTCCTTCGTGAGGAAATAAGTAATCTGCAAGGAAATGTAATCCTTGCAGGGGATCTTAATGTCATCCTTAGCCAAGATGAAAAAAGATGGGGCTCCCTGGTTAGAGACCCCATCAGAGAAATTGTTGATGAGACCATTTTGGAATGGGATCTCATGGATGTTAAGCCTTCTACAGGAAAATATACTTGGAGTAATAAAAGGATCGGGCCCGGGCACATTGCTGCCAGGCTTGACCACTTCCTGGTCCAAGACACTTTTCTTCTCCTTTGCCTGAATCTGTCTTCCAAAATCCTACCATTTGGAGGATCAGATCACAAGCTTATTCTCCTTAAGATGGTGAAGGATAAGAATTTGGGACCTATACCTTTTAGATTCAACCCTATGTGGGCTACTCAACCTGAGTTTCTAAAGATTGTTGCGGATTCTTGGTCTCCCCCGGTTACTGGGTCCCCCTTCTTCGTTTGGGAGAAGAAACTAAGACGACTTAAGAAATATCTAAGGACATGGGCTAAGTCGATCCCCTCACCCAATTATAAAAATTTCCAAGCTGCCCTTGCGCTGGAGATCCACCAGGCCGGCATGGAGGATAGAACTGTGGACAACACTGATATTCAAACAGAGATTAAGTTGCAATCGGACCTCCACGCTGCATGCAGGCAAGAATCTGAGTGGTGGAGGAAAAAATCACGATGCAAATGGCTAAAAGATGGAGACAAGAACATCGACTTCTTCCACAAGCAAGCCGAGGCTAGGAAAAATTTCAATTGTGTGCTTGCGATCTAGGCTCACGACAGGGTAATCAATAACTTCGAGGACATCAAATCTGAAGCGACTAAGCATTTTAGTGGTTTATTCGCTCCCCATCCTATCACTAAAGACGTCGAGCTCCTGAATCTTGTTCCCAACGCTATAAAAAATAAAGATAATGATACACTGAAGCAGATGATCATGCTGGAAGAAATCAAGAAGGTCGTCGATGGTATGGAGGACGATAGAGCTCTGGGCCTCAATGGATACAATGCCAATTTCATTAAAATTTGTTGGGACATTATTAAAACCGACTTATTCAAAATGGTCAGTAAATCCCAGAGGTGCAGCAAAATAGGAGGTAGCACGAATTCTGCCTTTCTGGCTCTCATCCCCAAAGAGAAGGGAGCTAAATCATTTGACAAGTTTCGGCCTATATCCTTGTGCAACATAGGATACAAAATCATCACTAAGATAATGGCCAACAAATTAAAATATATCCTACCTTACCTTATTCCGGAGAACCAAGGTGGTTTCGTAAAAGGTAGGAAGATTTGGGATGATATTATCTTAGTTCAAGAGGCTATACATTCTAGTATGAAGAATGGAGACAAAGGAATGGTGATGAAACTTGACTTAGCAAACGCTTTCGATAGATTCAGCCACCCATTTCTCTTTCAAGTAATGAGGAGATTCAGATTCGCTCCAGAATTTATCTCTTAGGTCAAGGCCTATATCAACAAGCCTTGGATAGCCCCCCTAGTCAACGGTAGATTTTCCCCTTTCTTTCAAGCTTCAAGAGGCCTGAGGCAAGGTTGCTCGCTATCCCCTCTACTTTACGCCATCCAGGCTTCAGTTCTAAGTTTTCAACTGGAATTTTCTAGGCAAGATCAGGAGCTCTCAAGCATCAAGATGGCTAGAGGCACAAAATATATCAATCATTCGCAATTCGCAGATGATACTATCTTACTTGGAGGAGCCAGTTAGGTAATAGCTCGTCGTTTCAAGAATGAAATGAACCATTACTGTCAAGCCTCCGGAAGCAAAATCAATTTAAGGAAGAGTCAGATCTATGGATGGAACATAAATCCTAGGGAAATGCTAGATATTACCCGGATTCTTAATATGGATGGTGTTGTTACTTGGGAGTCCTTCAATTATCTAGGGGTACCTATTTTCAAATCCAAACCCAAGAGCTCAGCCTCGAATCCTATCATGGAAAAAATCAAAAGGAAAATCACGGGATGGGGGACGGTCTGGCTCAATCTTGCTGGGAAGGTAGTGCTAATTAAAGCTGTTTTGAACAGCTATATGCTTTATCAATGTTCCCTTCTTCTTACTCCGGTTAATATAATAAATAAAATTGAAGGTCTGGTGAGAACCTTTCTTTGGCAGGGTGGGAATAATGGGGGGTGCAAAAAATCTGCTTTGGTCAGCTGGAAAACCATCAAATTGCCTCGGTCAGAGGGAGGACTTCAAATCAGAGACTTAAGAACTCAAAACTTGGCTATGGGAGCCAAGCTGTTATGGAATTTGCTCGAGCCCAAACCTTCCTGGAGCAGTCATGTGCTAAAATGTAAGTATTTCCCTGGACCAAGGCTCAGATGTCTCGATGAGGAACACAAGATTAAGAATGGCTCTTCAATTTTTAATATATGTAAAAAGGTGTTACCACATTTCAAAGATGAGTTGTATCGGATTCTGGGCAATGGGAAATTGGTCAGCCTGTGGCACGACACGATTCTTGGACACTCTCCTCCTCAAATCCCGCGATTGAAAAATTGGATGGCAGCGATGGGTCTTAATACTATCTGGGATATATCTGAATGGGAGATTGATGAACCAAATCAATGGGTAGGCTGGGTATTTCCGAAGTGCCCTGCAGAGTTAAAGATTGAAAAAAAATTGCTGCTATCTCATTTCGCTGGACTAGCTCCGATAGATAAGTCCAGGAAAGACAAGCATGGTTGGGGAAGGCAGTCTGGCAAATATTCAACGACTGAGGGTTATCAATGATTTTCTGCCAACTATAATGTGCCAGACAATCCAAAAATCTAGAATTATTTGTGGAATTGCAGCACATTGCCGAAGATTGAGATGTTCTCCTGGTCGTTGATGCATGAGAGAGTGCTCACAGGTGAGAATTTGGAGAAAAGAGGGTTCGCTGGTCCATTTCGTTGTCCTCTTTGTGCTGAAGCTTCCAAAAATATTAGCTGCCTTTTTTTAAAGTGCCCTTATGCTATCTTTGTTTGGATGGATGTGCTGAAGCGTTAGGGAGATGTAATACAATTACCAGACAATATCCAAGCTTGTTTTCTCAAATGGGGCAATCTTTATTAGGGAGAGCTGACTAAAAAAAAAGGAGTGAGAGCATGTTGGATGAAACTCACTAAATTAATATGCTAGTGCATTTGGAATGAAAGAAATCATAGAATATTTCAAGACAATTTTCAGCCAGCGTGGAAGATTGCTGCAAAAGTTAATGCTTTGCTTGGGAAGGTTGTCAGTATTTCAAAGATCCTAAACAACAAAGAAAATCTGACTGATAATGGAAAAAACTGGATGCAAGGTCTAAATATCATGGCTGCTAAAAATTTGGATGAATGGGATATCAGGATGGACAAGTCCTAGTTTGAGAACTGGCTAAGAGAAAGGAAGATTTTTAAACTGTTTTTCGACAGGACCTCCAAAGGGAACCCTGGAAGAGCGGGAGGAGGAGGAGTCGTTATTGATTCGGGCGGGAAATTCAAGATAGAATACTACTGGAACATTGGTTATATTTCCAATAATATGGCTGAGGCTTATGGGCTCTGGCAAGGACTCGAGCAGTTACAGAAGAAAGGAGTGGATGAGGTAATGGTTTATGGTGATTCTAGGTTAATTATTCATGCGTTGAATGGGTGAAGAAGGGGCAAGAATGAACGAACAACAAGACTGATTAATAGGATTAGATCCAAGGCCAAAATGTTCAGGAAGGTCAATTTCTTTCATATTCTTAGGGAGCTAAATTTTTTGGCAGATCTTGCAGCTAACAAATCTATAGCTGTAGGCCTCAATGAACTTATTGTTAACTTGGTTGTAAGCACTGAAATACCTCCTTAGCTCCATTGTAGGTTAATCGCCTGGAGGAAGTAGAGAATAGATAGATTTTTGTAACGAGTTTCATTTCAACAATTTCCTTGCTGAGTCTTTTAATATAACATAACCGTTCCTATTAAATAAAAAAATTACCTATGGGAGAAAGAGAGACGTGAAAGTGAAACTAGTATCCAAACATGTCAAGGAGACCGTGAAGAAACAAATTCATTCAAAATAATAAATATGTGGGATGAGGACACAAAGTGTTAGACATAATTAATACAAATTTAATAAGGATATATAGAGTTTCAGTGGTAGTTTAAGAGGAAAAGGGCACGACTATAATACAAGATAAGATATTCATCTTAACCCAAAGTGTGTTAACCTTGATATACTAGCTTTAGGGTTAGACTCTATCTAAATACATGCCCCTGAGAAAGCTTATCCAAAGACAAAGGTTTTTTAGGGTTAAAAGCAAAAACGGGTGACATGCCTTGGTGATGAATCCCTAGGGGAACTAAGTAGAGTCATATAAGCCTGTAGTTTTGGTAAAATAATGTCACACTCTTGGAGAGATACTTTGTTGAAGCAAACACATACATGACTAAGGAATGTTAGCCCAATTGTTCGTCTAGGGAGACGACGAGGAATCATGAATCAAATAATTGGGAACAAGAAAAGGGCACCAATCCCTTTGTCAAAGCCATATAATGTAATGCAGTTTACATTGTTTGACTCTTCACCAATATCAAATCAATCATCATGATGGCTAGAAGCAGAGAAGAACAAAAAAAGAAAAAAACACATTGTTTCAATGTGCAAGATCATCAACTAGGAAATTTACAAGAAGGATGCCTACCTATTGATGAGTTAAAAGTAGCGAATTCCACATGTGGCCTTTGGAAAATAAAGTTTTAACTCAATATTTAATGTCAAAAGGATAGAAATTGAATATCGAGCCTTGGATTTAAGCTTATAAGGGTTAAAAGCGTGACGATAGTAATTGTTTTCTATACTATAGTGTTTTTGTTAACATGGAACAAATCCCAACTAACAACACATTGCTAATAATTACAAGCCATAGTGAGCACACTAGAGCATGGGAAGATGTGATCACAACAATGTGAATCTTTCACTCAAAGCCAACTTTGAGATTGGTGAAGCTTTTCATGTGGGAATGCTTCATAATATAATTTTGACTCAAAATTATTATGCATATGAGATTATGCAAACACCCAAAATACATCCATAAGCATGGAAGCATATAGTATTTATTAATATTCAATGAAATACCAGTTAAGAATATATAAGTGCGAAAACACTTACACACCTCGAATGAATAACACCAAAAATGATCTTAGAGTATGATGTAAAATTTCTTTTGGTTGGTTGGTTACAACTCAATTTAGAGAAGTTTGTAATTCAACATTTAAATTCAAAAAGTTAAAAGTTGAATAATTAATCTCGCATTTAAGCCCCATGGGTGAAAAGGGCAATGAGAGTAAATTTTTTGTTGTATCGTAGTGTATTTGCTAACACAGAACATATGCAAACTAACATCACATGGATAATAATTATAAGTGGCAGTGGACACACTAGAGGAGGGAAGATGTGATCACAACAGTGTGAGGCTTGTAATCCAAGCCAATTTATAGATTGGTAAAGCCTTTCTTGTGACAATGCCTTATAAATTTCCTTTGACTTGCAATTGTTATGCATGTGAGATTATACACACACCCAATCTACATCCACAAGCATGAGAAACATAGATTATTTATTAATATTCATTGAAATCCTAACTAAGAATGTGCAAGTGGAAAAATAAACTTGTATACCTTTCACGAATAACATCCAAAATTGCCTTGGAGTATGTCCTAAAATCACTCCTAGTTTGTTGATTACAACTCAATTTAGTTGTAGCCACCAGGGAGTAAATGTTACCCATAAAACATTCGACAAGAGTGGAGGCGTGCTCATATTTTGTCAATGAAATATCATTATTTGATACCAACAATGTTTTTTAATAAAACTATGTGCAAATTTTGCAAAATAAAACTACTCTCCATTCCCCCGCTTGGAGAATAGGGCAACGCCTGGTGTCACATATACACCAAATCCTACATATGGCTTGTAGTACTCTTGGAAATATTTGACAATTCCTTCTTTTAAGAGGAAGGGTTGGTGCATTGGTTTGTGGTACTCTTGTAATGAATGAGGTTGTAAGTTCCATTCCTATCGCTTGAAGAATAGGGCAACAGCTGGTGTCACATATACACCATAGCCTACATATGGTTTGTAGTAATGTTGGAAATATTTGGCAATCCCTCCTTTGAAGAGTAAGTGTTGGTGCATTGGTTTGTGGTACTCTTGTCATGACTGAGGTCGTAAGTTCCATTCCCCCACCTAAAGAATAGGGAAGCGCCTGGTGTCAAATATACATCGTAGCCTACAAATGGCTTGTAATACTTTTGACAATATCTGACACTTCCTCTTTTTAAGAGGAAGTGTTGGTGCATTGGTTTGTGGTACTCTTGTCATTATCAAGGTCATAAATTCCATTCCATTATACTAGATTCAAGAGTTTGTATAATTCTTGAACTTTTGTTGGCTTAAATTAAATGACCTTCTTATGATACTTTTGAAAAAAAACATAACACCATAAAGCAAAAGTAGGTGTAGTCTAAATATTCTAAGTCTTCAACCTTTTCCGAGCATATTTTTCATGTTATTTTGTTTGGACTATGGTTGGAAATATTTAAAGAATCTCAGAATCACATATATTAGATATGGAAATTGCATAATTCATGTGCCAAGGGGGTATTTGAGGGTGTTAAATCTATTTATAAATTCAAAAACACAATTTAAACTCTTCAAAATTTAGATTTTACCAAAACAAAAATGACCGGATTCTGCCAAAACCTACCGTAAAGTAAAAAACGTAGAATAAATTGAGTACTTCCAAAAATATGCATACAAAGTATGACATTCAACTAGTACAAATGTTATCACCTTGATGTGCAACTATTATAAATGTTGTCACCATGAGTTAAAGGCAAAGCAATTCAAGCTCACCAACAACCTATGGAGAACCTTTTTTTTCACAACTTAAAAAACTATACTACATTACAAGTATAAGTTAAGATCACAAATGGAATTTTGTAGTCACAACATAGACTAGTAGGCACAAAAACAACACCATATGGCCCAAGGAGAAAACACCATAAGACAAAAATGATGCCATGGAGCATATAGACCAGGGGATCGAATGGCCAAAGATAAACATCCATTCCAAAACCCCAATCCAGATAACATAACACCAATCTATCAAAAAAGAAAGTAACTAATAATACAACTAATATAAGTGTATCCAAAGTTGGAGAATCTGGATAGTGTCGATCATTTATCAAGTAGAAAAGTTGAAAAGTAGTAATGCAACAAGATGTTGCCACAAAAATCTGACATTCTGTGTATCCAAAAAAGATCTACCATGTAACTTGTTGAAGAAGAGCGCCTAGTATAGCCCAGAAAACAATAGCCAAAGCCCAAAAATTAAAGGATCTTGATAGATATGTATTCTATCACCATATCATTTTGAAGAAGAGAAATATCTACAAAACCAACCTGTAGATCCAAAGTTGATTTAGAGAGAACATCTGCATATGTATTAAATTCTCAAAAAACATGTTCAAATGTGATACAATCAAAACATTGTGCTAAGCTGTTGATCCATAACAAGCAATATTTTAGCTGTATTACCTGTAGTTGACTGATACAATTCATCCAATTTATAACAATCTTGGAATCTCCATATACCTTCATAATCTTCAAACCCCTAAAATGTGCAAAATATAACAATAACCACTGTGCCATCACTTCTTATTTGGTATTAGTACCGACACTACAGTTAAAATCCAATTTGCAATATGTATAATCATTAATCCATAAAGTAGCACCTATACCCCCTCGACTGGCCTCATCTTGTGACGCGCCATAAAAAACTCCTGCAGTAGTCCCTGTTAAAAGAAGGCGGTTGGCGAATCTTTTGAACTTGTTGTCTAATCGATTCCTTCCACTTTGTGAAAGAAACAAGTATGCCATCGACGGTTTTTGTCCATTAAAGATATAACGAGTCTGCGATTTCTAGACCTCCCAGCTTACCAAGATAGGTAAATGCATCATGCTAGGATGTGCATGTCTCGAAGTATCCATACAACTTTCCAACGTATCTCCAATCCATTGAAGTGAGAGACGAATAATTTTGTTGATGCCTTCCCAAACATTCAAAATAAAACCACATTTTGAAAACAAATGATCACATGATTCTTTGGATGCAAAACACAAACAACAATAACCTAGACCAGACTGACCTCTCTTTATTAAGTTTTCCTACATTAGGATGGACTTCTTGAAGGCTAATCATATAAAAGCTTTGCATTTAACATGAATTGTCAATTTCCAGACCTCCAATTGCCACCAGTGGATCTAACAATGAAGTGAATGCCATTGCATCTCATACGCAAGTTTTGCTTTAACAACACCAAAGGATTTATTCCTTGTCCACATCAATGTGTCCTTATCACTAGACAATGACCCCCCATAACTTTAGACCGTGGATATAATTATCCCATTCAACATCATGTTGACAATTGTTCATCTAGATTCAAATTTGTAGCATCCTTCCATTTTGCATTGTATCTATCTGAGTCACCGTTGTTGGTGTAGTCTTTTACAGAGTTTTGTCTAGACGTATTCAATTTTTCAACAAGCCCAATGGTTAATTTATAATTATGTGTTCCACCCACGATCAGATTCTCCATTGCTAGGCATCTAGGCCTGCCAATTTCCAATAACGTGGAAGGCCCTGGTGATGCCACACCATATATTGGAAACACCTTTGACTTGTTTATTCTGATCCATTTGTCAACACTTAAATTCCTCAGATATTTTGCTGCAATGACCCTATGCCACAAAGTGTCCATAAATAATACATGCCAAAGACATTTTGCTGTAAAAGCTTTGGAGAAAAGATAAATATTTTTAATCCCCCATCCTCCATTTACAATGGGCTTGGTGATGTGGTCCCATTTTACTAGGGGATACTTATTCCTTTCCACAAATTGAAAAGATTACAATTTATGACTCTTATAAGAAGCTTTGGCACATTACATAGTGAGATCCAATATACCATCAAATTTGTAAAACCCAACTTGACTAATTTAATTCTGCCACCCATACATAGCCACTTTAGACTATACGGTCTTAAGGTTTCTTTATAAGCCAAAACCAGTCCTTTGTCATATAATTTATACATAGCACCTTGTGTACATAAAGTGACCAATTGTGCATACAAAGAAAGAGAAAATTAGTCACATGAATAAAGAAAAAGAAAAATTCAAAGGCACTCGTGCGCGTTTTGGAATATTTGTATGGCATTGAGGCGAAGGCGGGAAGATACAAACGTTTTATCATTCGAGCATTCTTGTGCTTGCTTGAACTCTTTCAGACCCTGCTTGCAGGATTTCTGAGTTCAGTCCATTGGCAGAAACGGCACCACGATTTAGTATCTCGTATGTGGTTCGAAACCTTCATTAATAAACACTGCTTTGAGGTTAGAGTTGAATTGGAGACACGATCATACAGAAATGGACACATTTGTTGTTCGTCAGGACAAATCTACACCTTTTAATCCCAAACCTCTAAAAAGGTACCGTATTTTTCACGCTCTAAAAAGGTACCGTATTTCGTGAAACATAAATCGCTTTGAATCTAGAATTTATCTTGCAGACATTGTTGAGAAACCATAGAGTTGGAGGAATATTTTAATTTTTGAATTGCATTGTGTGTGACTGGGAAGGCCGGGCTGGGAAAGAGGAATGCGGGAAATCGAAGGGAGGCTTTCGTTTACACGCAGGCGCAATCTTTTAAGTTTGTTATTGCGCTCATACCAAGAGGTGCGCTTATTTCTTGTTTCGAAACCAGGTCTCTTTGAAAACCACATGACTGCATTTTTTTGATAAGGGTTTCAATTCGTCTCCATTCCATTATCAGCGACAGGACAGAGCCCAATTAAGCTTAAACAATGGTAAAGCCAAAAGAGGCTCCTCTGCAGAAATCTCTCAATGTAGCCCCATGATATAAATACCTATTTACGACATTGACAATGCCAAGAACACCTTAACGTTTTTTAAGGTTCTGTGGTTTAAATAACTTAAGGGGATTTACATTTTTGACGTTTTCTAACTATCCCCTGTAAGTAAATATTTAATTTGCCAGGGTACGTCAGGACGGGGATGGTAGCCACTTTTTGAAATCAGGGTGCTGGGTGTTATGGATGGTCCTTTTACGTTCTGTCGCCTGTCACTCTGATCAAATACTGCCTGACAGGTATCTACCCAAATGTGCCCAATACGTAGATGAATCCGTATACACACTGTGCCTATATGGCTGCAGCAAAATTGTTTTGGTCGATTCCTACACTTCCTCTGGCACAGGGGAATTCAGGCAGAATTACAACTGCTGAGAAAAAGTGGGGACCTCTTGCTTCCACTCACTGCACCACTGCAATGTCTCGGCATTTTAAGCACAACAGAGCCAGCGACCTTATCAATCAATACGTAAGCATACACACAAAACGTTTAAAGAACAAGCACACAGGCACATAAAAACACAGAACTGGGGAAAAACTCTGTTGGTGTTCGCTTCAGCAGAATAAAAGAGCAATATACACGAATACATTACTGTTTTACTGAGGAGTTTGCACCATACATTGAGGCATCTAGAGCCTTTGAATACGTTCAAGAATGGAGATGGCTTCATCTGGAAGCCTCTGAGCATTTGATGCATCAATTACACTCCTAACTACCAGCATACACATGAAGACTGACCTGGCATGGGCAGGAGAGCTGACTTACGGTTCAGGATTGCTGGAATTTAGCTTCACCAACTAACATTCTCCCACTTGAAACTAAATAGAGGCTCTTGCTATGTTGCTCCCCCAAAAAAACCATTGCTATTCATCCAAAAACTGCAGATTAAGTTACCCCCAAGCCTGCCAAGTTTCTACATAGCTCTTGCTTGTCTCTTGGTAAAATTCTAGTGAGCATATCAGCAGGATTTTCGGCAGTATGAATATTTTCTAGATGTAAATGCCCTTCTTCCAACACTTGCTAAATCCAATGGTACTTCAGACCAATGTGCTTGGTTCTCGAGTGAAATGATGGGTTTTCACCAAGTGAATGGTGCTATGACTGTCTTGTCTTGTTTTATTCCCAACTCTCCTAAGAATTGCTGCATCCACAACATCTCTTTGCAAGCCTCTGTTGCAGCTATGTATTCTGCCTTAGTTGTGGAGAGAGCCACTACTCTCTTTAGCCTAGATACCTAGGATACTGCTGCACCTGCAAATGTATACAAATAACCAGTGGTAGGCTTTCTCGTGTCCACATCTCTAGCCATATCTGCATTTGTAAAACCTTCAAGCGCAATATCATTATATCACCAAAACTGTAACAATAATGACCAATACCCTTGAGATACCTTAAAATCCAATTCACCGCTAGCCAATGTTGTTTGCCCAGAGTGGGGCAGGGACCCTGCTCACTACTCTCATTGAATGTGCAATGTCCGGTCGTGGTCGTCTACATACCATGGCATACATCAAGCTGCCAACTGCTGAAGCATAAGGAATCTTATTTTCTTTTTCTCCTTGTCATCACAAGGACACAAATCAACACTTAGTTTGAAGTGGGCTGCAAGAGGTGTACCAACTAGCTTGGCATTCTTCATATTGAACGCACCTTTTCAATGTATTTTTCTTGTGATAGCCACAAGTTTTTATTCTTTCTGTCACATATGATCCTCATGCCCAATATTTGTTGTGCTAGACCCAAATCTTTCATTACAAATTGGTTGCTGAAATCCTTCTTCAACCTGTTAATCATGTTCTTATCATGTCATCCACATATAACAATAATATAATGGACCTTTCCTGTGTTGATTTTCAACTACTTTTATAGATTGGTAAATATGAGTGTAATTTAAAAAAAAATTCTTGCATAATTACACATGAAAGTATCAACCATAGTAAATTACTTATGAGCAGCATGACATTAAATGATTTAAACAGTAATCGAAATAGAGTAGAAAGTAAACACACCATATCAGTACAGTAGAGTACATAGATGTAAAGAAGTACATCTATGACATGTATGGACCATATCCTATGATAGGTTTCATGACCAAGAATATTTAAACCCTTCTTAGATGAGGGTAAACAAAACATAGAGAGCAAGTACTTATCTTTTTATCTAAAGCATGAGAATGCAAAATTAGAAGCTGCTATTCTTTCTTCATCATGAATGCTGATGTAAGCCCTTCTAGATGTGATGTCAACCCTATCTTTTCCTTTCCTTTCCAAGAGAAACAGAGACGAACTCTTCAGCAGTCCACTGTCCACCTTCAAATGATGACGTTAAACTGCAGTGGCTGATGGAAAACTGATTTTGAGTCAACGACAACCCTATTAGTGCTTGATCTTGTAATATCCCAAATACTGATATTTTCTATTTCTATGCAAAGTTACTGGAATAGCTGGGCATGCAAACTGCCATGCGAAATTTCCCTATTTTATAGCTGAAATTAGGGTTAGGGTTTGCAGGATAGAATGAACACTTACCACTGATAAGTCAGCTGAATATGCTCCAAAGAAAATATGCATGCAAGATGAATTGAGCTGATGAAGAAATGACCTCGTTTTCCGCCGTAATACCCCGGTAGGCTGAATCAGCTAAGTGTGACGTTTTGCTGAAGGGATGGTCAGTTTCAGCTGAAAATAGGTTGGAAGGTAGGTGTGCCCGTGCTAGAGAGGATGGTCGGAGCATGCAAGAGTTTTGACCCCTCCAGATGCCCTAGCGAATTGATCTACCAATCTGCTGCTCACACCCCCACACCTCTGTAATCTGCTGCTAGCTGCCCTAGGTGGACAATCTGATGGCGGATAATCACTCAATGCAGTAGAGTGATCCTATCAGTGAGGATGCAGGCCACATGCGAAAGAAATATGATGATCCAGAGTCCTGGTGAATGACTTGGGTTTTCCAGCTAAATGCCCCCAGCTGTACGGATGAACCTGCAAATAACCTTCTAGCATATACTGGAATACTGGATAATGATGAATGCAATAGACACGGTGACAAACCTGGATGGTTTATCTTGAAGGAGACTAGGGCAGACATCTCACTGTCGAAACCCCGTTAGCTGAAGATGCTGTCTCCAATCCCAATTGTTGTGGCCGCACGCTGTGCTACTACTCAAGAGCTCCAAAATCAATAATCATCAAAAAGTAAAGTCTCCATTCACTTTATCTTTCTTTTATAACTTTCAACTGCAAAAACCCTAACTTTTGACCTAATTAGGTCATTTTAACTTCAGATTTGCAGTTGACTTGCTTGCATGCGCATGGAGACTTAATCGAGTGCATGCATCATTAAATAATGCTTAGATGTCATGCATGCTGGTGGCCTTTGGCTCCGGTGGCCCTCTTCGACCCAATGGTGATATAATATTGATGCCCTAGATTTTATGTAGATGGCATCAGTCTTCAGTTGATTCCCTAACTGTCAGTACCCGCTTGAACCCACAGGAATCACATAGGTTAGCGGGTTGGTCCTCAATGCCTAAGCAGAAGAGGACATTACAGATCTCATCAGTAGTGGTCTGATCTGCGCAACTGCAGTCCTGTCAGGGCTTAGTCTAACCCTTGATAACTTCAACTGTGTGATGACAACACTATTAGGGCCTTGAATTGTTGAATTTTTAGCTACTTTCATAAATTGGTAATTATGAATGCAATCTTAAAATTTTTATTTTGCATAATTACACTTAAAAGTGTCAACTATACATATAACCAGTATAACATTAGCATATGTAATAGTAAACAAACATAGAGTAGAAAATAAACACATTAGATCACAGTAGTCATGGAAGTAAACATATACATCACATCAATCATGCACAATAGACACCATGATTTACTCTGGGAAAACCCTCTTTCCTTCAGAAGGGAAAAACCCAACAACCTTTCTTATGATAGATTCAGGAATAACAATTATACATCAAATCACCATAAGCATCAAACCTTTAACACATGAGGGTATACATAAATAGAGAGACCAAGTACTTATCTTTATTATGAGGTCATGTAGCTATAGCATCACTTATATACAAAAAGATTGTCACCATCATGAGTCATCTTAGCATTGCCATGCTAGGTCTGGATACTGCATCAAGGGCTGATCCACACGCCCTAGTCTAGTTGTACGCGTTGGCATTGTTATCTTTCATCACATGGTGTCATCCTCTATAAATTCATGGTACTATATCAATGGATGAGTGTGCCTTTATGCTAGGAAAACCTTTGGACTTCAATGATGATAAACCATTGCAGCTTGTAGATGATGATAACTTTTGCAATTTAATACAGACCTAGATCTTTATCATATACTGCTCTAAGATTGGCATGCCATTGACTGTAAGAGGCTGCCAAGAGAGACTGCTTGTAGATGGACAATGTCTGTTTCTACCAGTGACATTGAACAAACCCTAACTGTTGCAGACCACTGAATATGAGATCTCAAGAGAAGCAGTCTGTACATGATGGCTGTTATCACCAAACAAAACTAATCCAAACCCCAACTTCTGCAATCAACTAAACCTATGTAGCACGGGAACCGCTCCTGGCTTTTAGGAAACTCGTTCCCGAAGTTCCGACGTTCCAAGGAACTTTGGAACTTGTAGGGAACTTTCCCAATCCAATGGGAACCGTTCTGGATGGTTGGGATCTTATAGGGAACTTTTACCCTCTAAAATCAGGAACTTGGGAACTTCTTTTTGTGCGTTTTCTTCAATGGGAACTTCCACGCATTCATGATTGCCATGTTGGTTGTTAACAACATTCTTATTTCCTTGCGACCCTACATATATATGGTTGACTCAAAAAAAATTCTCTAGAAAACTAAGTTGCAATAAAAGTCTTTTTTGTGCTACCTTGTCAAGTTGGTGCATTGATCTCTATTTAACGCTCGTGCTAGAGTATTCACTCATCCCTACGTTGAATTGCAGTTATTGCTAATCAATAAATAAAAAGTAAACTTTTAACTAATTGGAAATGGTTTTAAATCGTACTTTAAAACTAAATTCATATATTACATTTAAATAAAAAATATCTTGTTTTTGTTTTATAATAGTTTAAGTTTGAGTAATTATATACCTTTGCAAATACCTTGGCATAGAATGTTTTGTAAACATATAATATTCTAATACATTTTAATCATAGTCGACACAAAACTAAAAACTAATTCTATACATATAGCCACAAATATAGGAACTATAACTTCTAAAAGTCCCCACTTTAGAAAGAGTCTACCTTATATAATTAATGACGTGGATGGTAATCTTGATTTTATTGCCATTTCCATCTGCTAAAAGATTCTAGTTACAACCGTAATACAAGGGATAAGTTAAGTCATCCGATTTATGTTAATGTTTCTTTTTTTCTCTATGTTTCTTCTCTTCTCAAGTTTTTTTAATTATTATTTTTTTAAATATTTTTTTAATATATATTATTGACGTTCCCAACCTGCCGTTTCCTGCAAATTTTGGGGAAACTTCTAGACGTATCCAATACTCGTACCCACGTTCTCGCGTTTCAGAAACTTGTGCAACATAGAACTAAACAGAGACTGCATAGATCAAGACTGAGACTGCTGTTGACTGGTTGATTGTTCTATTGATTAGATGAGGCAACCGGTGACCAAACTGAAGCTGCTGTTGATTGTCCTTGACTATCGTTGGCTGTCTTTGATTGATTTAGGACTGAGCCGTGACCTTCTTGACTGGGTCGAGGTCTGGTTGACTGAGGTGAGGCCTTCTTTGGTTGAGCTGTGACCTTCCTTGACTGGGCCGAGGTCTGGTGAGGCCTTCTCAGTGGTGCGGCTTGCTGTATTGGATTGAGATAAGCCCTTTCAGGGCTGCGGCTTGTTGTAGTGGGTTGAGATAAGCCCTTTCAGGGCTATGGCCTGCTGTAGTGGGTTGAGATAAGCCCCTAGATAGGCTGGATCAAACTTCGGGTAGGAGAGAGAGACTTAAAAAATTCACACCATCAACTTGCAACAGTTACAGTAGAGAGAGGGAGAGATAACCAACATAAAAACCCCCAAAAAACATTCTTGGATCATCAGTAGAGATCATGTGAAGTGTGTTGCTCAAATGATAATGCTTCTCTATTTATATTCCACCTTTGAAAGTCTTCCATATATTTAGGAATAAACAAATAATAATACTTCACTTAGTTAGGGTTATATTATTTTATTTTCACTTTTAACCCTTTGAATTTTATTTTTGGTCTTTTGGTCCTTTACAAATGGGTTGTTGCTATGTTGTTGGGAGTGAGGAGCGGAGTGAAAAGCGAATTATTCAAAAGCTCCCGTTTTGGGAGCGTTTTTTGTATGGTATTTATTTTAATATATTTTGATGGATTTATATCTGAAAAACATGTAGGATGTTGAATTAGCTATAGAATACATGGATTAAACCATATAACATCAATCATCTAGTAGTTATAACTTTAGCATTATCACCAAATGATCAACCATAAAAACTTTTGTAGGAGCTTGGCAAAGAAGGGAGGTACCATAACATTGTCATTAAATGATCAACCTAGTATAGGAGCGTTTAGTATTGGAAACGAAGGGAGTGCCTTGGGAGCGAGCTTTCGAAGGAAGGGAGTGCGTTGGGAGCGAGCTTCCGAAGGAAGTGAGCTTCGGGACGGGAGCGAGGGGGTGGGGAGACCTCCCATGCAACGCAGGGCTGTTGGACCTTCAAACTCATCTTAGACCCTTCTTTTGGTCTTTATGGCTCACACGTGCGAACTCAAGGTACACTATCATTAGAGACTTTCATTCTTCACTTGACTTGGGTGTGTCATCGCCAGACTTGTAGTTGCCCCTATGAGGTGGATCCAAGATGGATGGTAGAGGGATGGTCAGCCAAAGAGGTGAAACCAAGATATCCTCGACTCCCAAATAGATGGTTATCATGCCAATCGAGGCAATCTTCACTTGATGTTGTCTTAGCCCAAGACAACAATGGGGGAGACCCATATCTACTCTCGACAAGAGAGATCAGACCAAAACACCAGATCAAATCAATGGAACCAAGATGGATGGTAGAGGGATGGTCAGCCAAAGAGGTGAAACCAAGATATCCTCGACTCCCAAATAGATGGTTATCATGCCAATCGAGGCAATCTTCACTTGATGTTGTCTTAGCCCAAGACAACAATGGGGGAGACCCATATCTACTCTCGACAAGAGAGATCAGACCAAAACACCAGATCAAATCAATGGAAGTTGAAGTATGTAAGGTGTAAGGTGAAGTAAACCCTAGATCTATGGATGAAGTCACAAGGTGAGTTATGGTTTGGATCAGGAGGTTTATGAAGTGTGAAATTGGTCCAAAGTTGAAATACAAGTGACTTATGAGTCTTACTACTAGATCTAGAATCAAGGTATCAGCAAAAGATGACAATATCCACTGCCTTGGGAACCGTGTCTAATGCAGGGAGGTTAAGAACAAGATTGGGGCTATCTAGTACCAAAGGATAGACTTGATGAAAGGTGTAACAGTATCAAAGTACCCAAGCCTCAGAGATAAGATCAAACACAAGAGAAATTGGACAAGTGAGGGGTTGCGCTAGGGTTGAGAGATCAGTGCCTTGGAATTTGGGCCCAAAGGAGTCACCTAAGCATGACGTCTAGGAGAACCCAGTTAGGGTTTGACACGATCTACAATACCCATAAATGATTTGTCGATTTATCAAGCGGTTTGAACTACACAATTTTTCGATTATTTTAATTTAGGGTTTTGACAATAAAATAAAGGTGCCAATGGATTGGAACCAAGAAAAGAAGCACTAACCTGTGGATCTTACCTGGATAACCTTGTAGATGCCTTGGTGATGATGATCTATGTTGTCCCGATCAATTTGAGAAGATTTGGATGAAGACTCTATGCAAATCGATTTGCCCAAGGAAGCCAATGCGCCCTTCCTCCTGCACAACAAATGTCAACCATATCAGATTTGATGCATCAAGGGAAATGGACAAATGCTACAGAAAAAATAACAAGATGAAACCATAGATCACAATGATACTAATTATAACCCCTTGATACAAACGAAGCCAAGCAAGCAAGTTGAGGAAGGAAGCCTTGCAAAAACGCCCAAGTGAAGTCGCCCTCCTGTAGACAAAACAAGGTTTCCATGAAAATATAGATCTCACCACAAATACTCAAATGCTAAGATGCAATAGACTTTCCAATCACCATCGAAGAACACCAGATGCAAAGGAGATCCAAGAATTTCCACAAAATAGTTTTTCTATTATCACGATTCCAAGAGCCAAAGACGCCTTTACAATGAGAAGCTCTCCTCTTTAAATAGGATGGAGAGATACCAAAATCCTAACCACCTTTCAAATGGATGGCTAAGATTAAAAGATCAAAATGTTCTAATCAACGATTGAGATGAGCTCAACATAAAGTACATGGATCAATATAATAATATAACACATCAATAGACAAAATTGCCCTAGAAGAGGGGATCCCACTCAATGTGACAAAATAAACATGAATAAAGCTCATGGTGGGTCCAGGGGGTACTAACACCCCTAGTGTGTCCCCACGACACAATATAAATAAAATATAACTCTAAGTGCAAAATAGTGCCTCTTTGAGAAAATCCTGAGCATCTAAAAGCTATAGAAAATCATAAAATATGTTGGAGAGATGGGTGTGGGTCCATCTGAATGCTGAAACTACTGGAGAAGGGGCAAGAGACATCACACTCATCATTAAAACTCATCCCATGCCATTTCCTTGCCTCAGTAGCCCAAATCAAATTCTTCAGTAGCCATTTTTATCATTTAATCTGCCTCGGGAATTGTTAACCTGCCCACACTGCCTCCTGGAGTGCCTGCGTTGTCGAAGAAGAGAAATAGTGCCCTTCTTTTCTTCATAAGGAACTCTGAAGTTCTCAAATGATCCACATGTGCCAAGAGATAAGCTCTGTTCTGATAACTTCTCGTAAGTACTACGTCTCCTACACACTTTCAATGGTCAAACTTGTCTTCTAGAATCTTCATAAGAAAAGGTTTATTCATGTTGATTAAGTACATCAAAATCATAGTCCCTGACTAGGGCCTCAGCCCCAAGATGATGCCAAATTCCCGAGAATGGCTCTCGATGATGCCCAAAAATCAACATGAACTAATCCTCAATGACTTTTATGAGTGGCACCAACCCTGCTTAGGGCTTGATCCAACCTTCGATGGCCTTAATCTGAGCAACGTCAGCCCTTAAACCTTTGCGTTAGCCCACTTAGGTCTAGTTTGAGGTTCTTTAGGGCCTGTACCAAATAACATCAGCCCTTTTTAGGGCTTAGATAAATGCTTAGCCAGTGTTCCATGGAGACGCGTCCCCTAGGGTGGGGAACACGCCCCCTCGCTCCCCCACGCTTCCGGGATGAGGAAACATTTCTCCACATCCCCCTTTTGGGGGAAACTCAGGGAAACGCGTTTCCCCACGTTTCCCCAAGTGAGGAACGCGTTTCCCCCTAGGGGGGTTTCTAGGCGTCCCCCTGTCCCCCCCAAATTTTCATCTTTCACAATAAAAATAAATGCAAATTAAAATATTAAAAAAATGTTTAAAAAATTAAAACATAATTAAACGAAAGTTAAATTAAATCCTAGATTGACCTAAGAGTCTAGGACCTTCCTAAACGCTATCCTCTCACGATTTCATTTCATAATCATATTACAACTAAACTTGGAGTAGTTGTCACTGTTCTAAGTTCTCTATGTTCATTATACGGTATCTATTTGACTATTTCAGACTTTAACATTTGTTGCATTATCTTTTACAAATTTGAAATTTGAATTTAGATATACATTGCATAATGATAATATCATAATTATGATATTTAGTTTTTAGTTTTTACATGGGTATAGTAACATAGTTCAGTATCATTTACAAATTTGAAATTTGATATGCTAATAACTAATAGATGTACACCCCATAATGATGAATTTAGTTTTTAGTTTTACTTTTTACATGGTAATAGTTACTGTTGGGATTTATCATTTTATATTTTAAATTAATTTGACTTCGACGTCCCCTCGTTTCCCTAAAATTTGGGGTAGCTTCCACACATCCTCCTTGTGTGTTTCCCCGCTCCCACGCTTCCCTGCCCCGGAAACTCCATGGAACATTGCCCTTAGCACCCTTGATTGCAGCTCGTGGGCTAGAGTAATCCTCGATACTCTCCATCAGTAGCCCTATGGGCTCAACACCTTCAACAACATCCTTGATAAACCCTCGACAACTCTGATTTAAAGGATGGCAGCTTGTTAGGGCTGAATTAGACCATCAACAACACTCTGCTAGGGCTAAGACAGTCCATGGTACCCTTAGCTAGGGATGGAACAATCCATAGTGGCCCTGTTAGGGCTTTAACAGACCACGACAGCCCTTTGCTAAGGCTAAAACAAACTTTGACAACCTTGTGTGAGTTGGAATTGACCTCGACATCTTTGGATTAGACTTTAACAGCCTCGAAGGAGTTTGACAGACCTCAGTAGCCTCTAATCAAACCTTGATAGCCTTGATGGAGATGGAACTGAAGTCGGCACCCTTGGAAGAAATAATGAACTTGGAGGAGATATGTTAACCCAAAAACTCAAAACTGATATGTTGCAGCTGATAAGAATGTCTTGGTCATTGATGAAGATGAATAATGTTGTATATTCTTTTGATAGTGCTCCTTATTTATGCTTCATCATTGAGTAATTCAAGGGTTTACTTCCATGAGTCAAGGAGTCAACAAATAATATAATATGCTTTAGTAGGGTCCTTTTAGTTTCAAAGTGGGCTTTTGATACCTTACACTTTTGTTGGGGTCCTTTTAAGTTCAATATGGTCTTTCAACCCAACCTTCTTGGGTAGGTTTCCTTTTGACAAACTCTTAGCCCCTTTTCTCTTACTCTTCATTGTCCACACATGCCAACTCAAGTACATCATCATATATAAGAAAGATTATTCTTTGATTGACTTAGAAGCAACATTAAAAGCTCCTCTTCTAATTTCTCATAAAGGCTTAGACAAAACATCTTGGGCTAAACTCTAGCCCCTCTTGGTCTTCATGATCCACATGTGCCTTAGAAACCTTAGGGTCTTTCAAAAGCTTCTGGCTTGAGACCTTATTAAGCAATTTACACTGGGTCCTCTACACTATTCAATGGTCAACTTGTCTTCCTGAATCTTCATAAGAAAGGTTTATTAATGTTGATGTAGTTTCCTTCAGGACGAGATTAAGAACATCAACATCCTAGTCCTTGACTAGGTCCTTAGCCCTAGGTTGATGCTAATCTCCTAGAGAATGGTTGTTGATGCTGCCCAAAAATCAACACTCCTCCTTAGTGAGAGAGGCACTCTCTATCGAGAAAGCTCCAAGACAGATCAAAGAAGTAGCTCGAGGCATCACACACACATCGATGCATCTCACGTGTCATCAATGTCCTGTTAATAGACCAGGTACCTCAGCTTTAGGCTGCATTCATTCTTCCGGAGAATGGTACTTATGATGTAATCATCTCTACACAATGTGATCATCTCGTTCTCCCCACTAACACCAAGGTCATATGCTAGTTTTCCAACAAGAGGTGGCCAATCCCTTGAGGAGGTTCCAGAGCTCAACCATCTCGAATGATCAAGGAGAGGAGTATGTCAGACATCATTTGCCTAAATCCAGTCTAGGACTTCTCACGTTGCTTTGTATCAACGTCCTGGTTGCTAACAAGGTTCTGTTCCCTAACCAGGTTCTTCATCTCCAAGCTAAAGTTGACATATGTCAATATGTTGGTAACTGACCAAGTGCCTCACTTCTCAAACTGCATTGAGTTGACCAAAGTCAACAACTTGGCAATTAACCAAGTGCCTCAGTCCTCAGACTGCATTAAGATGACCAAAGTCAACAACTTGGTAATTGACCAAGTGCCTTAGTTCTTAGACTGCATCAAGTTGATCCTTAGTTCCAGACTGAATATAAAATGATCAACTACCCGGTAACTGACCAGGTGCCTCCCTTCTCCCAGAGGATGGCTCTTAGTCCCAGATTAAATCAAATTCTTGGTAATTGACCAGGTGCCTCCATTCTCCCAGACTGATATTTGTAGTTTGGTCGTCCTTCTAAATATACTGGAACTCGATCGCACCTCTCTGCACCATATCTCGAATGTAGTGGTACTGAATCTCAATATGCTTTGACTTGTCTTTGAATACTGGATTCACTGATAGTTGTACACAACTCTGGTAGTCGCAATGAATCAATGTTCGCTCTAAAGTCTAGAGTCTGTCCAAACAATCCCGCAAGGAGATTCTGGAGCAACATAGCTTCTTTAGCTTGAATAGATACAACAATGTACTCAACCTCTACAGTATCGAGTTCTACTAAGGTCTGTTTTCTGCTGCACCAGGAAATCACGACAGATCCTAGATTGAAGCAACACTTGGAGGTGCTCTTCCTACCACAACACTCTTGGCCCAATCAGAATAAAAAAATCCGTGCAATATCAAGTCACCTCATGAAGCATTTCGTAGGCCATGTTCCACAGTGCCACGCAAATATCTCAATGTGTTTTGCAGCAACCCAATGTATCTGTCTTGGCATGCTCATAAACTGGCTGAGGGCATTCATTGCAAAACATATATTTGGTCTAGTGTTGATCAAATAAATCAGAGATCCAATCAGCTGGCAATAGATAGTGGGATCGATTAGATCTGAATCGGAAGCAAAATCTCTTAGCTTCTTCAGATTCATGTCCATCAGTGTGGACATGGACTTGCAGTCCATGATACCAAATCTCCTCAGTATGGCGATAGTGTATTTTCCTTGGATTAGGAAAATCTCGACATGCTTTGCCATACTTCTAATCCCAAGAAGTAATGCATCAATCCAAGATCTTTCATTTCGAACTCAGAGGCTAGCTTCTCCTTACACCATCCAATAAGTTCCTCATTTCCTATGAGAAACAAGTCATCGACATAGAGAATCAAAATTAGTGGCTCGCCATCCACAACCTTGTAGTAAATATTGGGATCTGCATCACTCTTGGTGCATCCCAAACTCACCAAGTATCTGTCTGTTTGAGCATACTAAGCATGTGGTGCTTACTTGAGTCCATATAAGGCCTTTTTCAGCCTGCATACGTGAGACTCCTTTCCATGGATAACGAATCCCTCTGGTTGCTCGATATATACCTCTTTCTTGATCACATCGTCAAGGAAGGCAGTCTTTACGTCCATTTGATGCAACTTCCATCCCATAGCCGAGGCGATAACAATAATGGTCCTGATGGAAGTGTATCAAGCCACAGGAGCAAATGTCTTGTCATAATCAATTCCCTCTGTTGGCCACTTTTCGTAACTCGTGCGACCCAGGTTCTGTGCAGCCCGTCAACCCAACAAACACCCGAGATACCGACCCGACAGAGCAAGCCCCGTCGGCAACACCTGCAAGGCAGGCACAGTCTCACCCGAGATATCTCTTCGATGGGTAACCGCTGGAACCATGTTTTCGCAGTTGGCGAGGGATTATAGTCCCTTGGGCATGCGGCCAAGGAGCTCGACGAAGGCAACAGGACGACTGGACGGTGGAGTCAAACTTGCACGACTGAGCACAATTATATGTCAGCGTGCGCAACCTAACCTTGTTCTCAACCTCGCAACTAGCGCAACTTGTGTGGCGCAGTTGACTCGTACTAACAAACCGTCTGCAAATTACGTTGCGACATAAGACATTACGCACAGTCCGAGATATGCATATATTTCATTGGCGCTTTCCCAAACATCCATCTACTGATTACAATATAACATCATGCGTTTAATCAATAAATCATCATCATTCAGTAAGCAAATAACAACCATTCACATAAACATTCACGGCATCAATCACCCATTCAAACACAAGGGATAACGTGGAAACCCATCTGGGAAAAACCACCAAGGTGCTCTTCATCTGGCATGTGAAAAGGATATAGCACCTTGCAGTCTGCAAGATGCAGACTGATCTTATCATATGTCTTTATGACTCAGACTTTTGGTTCTCATGCTCTCTGGTTTGTTCTTCTAACCTACTCCTACTCTTAGTGGTCTGCGCACACAGCAGCCAGATCCGTGGCTCAACAGCCTCCTATTGCTACGAGACTCTTCTTGAGTCTTCTCTTCCCCTAATCTCTACAAAATTACAACAAAATGGCGTCCTTCCTATGGATCGCCCATGAACAGCCAAAACAATAACTTTTGATCACCACCCAATGATCAACCATCGATCAGCCATTACTGAACTAAGGATAAACCATAAAGCAACCTTCTAACTATTGAAAAACCCAACCCTTTCACTATTGAATCCATCCTATTTATACTATTTTACATTACCACGCAGGGTCGACTGCATACAGACAGCCTGTTAACTGTCACCATTAGCCGCCCTTCAGGCTACAACTGTGGTGATTACGATTTGACACTAGGCACTATCGGCCTGACTTAGAAATATTCCCTCGTATGTGTGTTGTTGCAAGCTTACGCTGCCTTAAACGACCACGTTCTGCACCTGTTGTTTTTCGACCGTTATCACCTGCATGCCCATGCGTTTGCATTTCCTTTGTCGCGCGCATCTCCATTCTGCCTGCGTTGGTCCTTTGCTTCCTTCGCGACCTTCCTTTCTTTATGTCGCGCACGTGGCGCACCTTCTTTTGTTTGCGCGCGAACTTCTTCCTTGTGCTCCTTTCCCAGGCCAACACCTCTTTCTGAGAGAATCTTCTAGCGACGAATCTAGCCTTGCGTTTTTCAACACTAACTTCTGTTCCATGCTTGATTTTGTATATCCACTTGGAAGTAACTACCGACTTCCCCTCAGGTCTCAACACAATGTCCCACACATCATTCTTCATGATGGATTGGTATTCTTCCATCATGGAATCCTTCCATACCTATTGGCTGGAAGCATCCTCATAGCTGGTGGATTTGTTGGACATTGGGTTCAGCGCTCCCCGTGAGTTTCGTGACATGGACTAACCGCCTCCCAAGATCCTAACTCTAGTGATTGTGGCGGAGATTAACACCTGTAGGTTTTGGTATAACGACAATCGTGATTCTAACAATTGGTATCAGAGCAAGAGGTCAAGGGTTCAAAACTCACCCGGCTCGCGTTGGGGGGAGATTGTTGGACATTGGGTTCAGCACTCCCCGTGAGTTTCGTGACATGGACTAACCACCTCCCAAGATCCTAACTCTAGTGATTGTGGTGGAGATTAACACCTGCAGGTTTTGGTATAACGACAATCGTGATTCTAACAAGATTCTGTATCAATAATGTGGCTCATCAGTGCCACATAGCTCGAGAATATTTTAGATCTCTTGCTTTCACGGAAGGTACGAGCTTCATGGCCCTCTGCCTCCTACAATGTCTGTTGTGCTCAGGCCTCTTCTGGCCAACAACAATGTTTATGGGAACATTTATTGGATGTACTGGATCAATGGGATCGGCCGGATCAACCTTCTTGGCTGACTTCCTCTGAACTGTTGGAGGGGGAGATGACATCATCTCCTCTGGAGATTCAGGATCCTCATCATCAATCTCCATGTCTGATCCTCTCGCCTTTCTGAAAGCCATCTCCTCTTCAAAGGTGACATCTTTGCTGACTTCGATCTGTCTCGATCTTGGGAGACAAACTTTGTAAGCCTTTGAAGATTCATTGTATCCCACAAATGTTTTCTTCTTGCCTGAAGGTTCTAACTTCGTCCTCTTTTCCTTGGGCACATGAATGTAAATCGAGTAGCCAAATATACGTAGGTGTCCTACCTCGGCCTTCACACCCGTGAAGGCTTCTTTTGGAGTCATGCCCTTCAATTTCTTATGCGAACGTTGGTTCTGCACATATACTGCTGTACTGGAAGATTCTTCCCATAAGAACATGGGCAAACACTGATCATGTATCATGGCTTTGGCTGCCTCAATGATTGTCCTGTTCTTCCTTTCTGCAACCCCATTCTACTGTGGTTTGTAGGGGACTGTATACTCCCTCTTAATTCCTGCTTCCTTGCAGAAATTGTTCAGTCTGTAGAGGTGTATTCTCCTCCATTATCTGATCTCAAGACTTTGATCCTCTTTCTCGACAGGTTCTCGACTTGTGCCTTGAATTCTTTGAATCTAGACAACACTTCTTTAGATTCTTTGGACCTAAGGAAGTAGATCTAAGTCTTCTGTGAATAATCATCAGTAAAGGTCACGTAGTAGTAATGTCCACCCAATGAGGCAACTTTCATGGGTCCACACAATTCGAAATGTATTAGATCCAAAATCCCTTTGGACCTGCTCTCGCTGCTCGAAAAAGTTCTCTTGGCATTCTAGCCAAGTGCACAGCCTCTACAAACGCCATCACGATCTACGTTGAGTACCGGTAGTCCTGTCATCGTAGTCCTCAAAGATGGAAGAGCTCTTTAGTGTAAATGAGAGATTCTCCGATGCCATAGCTCTCCCAAACTGGTAGAATTGTGTACTAGTGCTTGAACTGATTGTGTGCTCAACTTGTGTAAGCTCTCCTAACGAACACCAATCATACGTGCTGAATCCATACTCGATGTCTTGTGCCATGCAAGCACCTTTCCGTCAGAGAATATGACTTTATAGCCCTTGTATTCCAAAGCTGATATGGAGACAAGATTTATTTTCATCCTAGGTAGATATAGTACATCATCCAGATGTTGTGTATCACCAGACTCTAACTGTAGGGAGATAGATCTTGATCCTGTCACAGAATATCTCGCATCGTCTTTGAGCACCACTCGAAGATGAGATTCTTTCTTGATCAAGTTTGTAAGATTCTTCTTGTAGCCTGTCACATGTCTTGAAGCACCACTATCTATCAACTAAGTGTTACTAGTGGTGGGAATCGTACCTGAGAGAGATGAGATGAAAAGTTTTGTAGCTTCTTCAACATTCTTCATGGGAAACTTAGACTTGGAAACCCCGCCAAGTCTAAGTCCACCCTTCATGTTGACCTTTTGACTGCAATTTGAAGAACAACTTTAGAAACCCTAGTAGGAGCTAGGTCACACATGAAGTATGGAAGATTGCAAAACTGAAGCCACTGATGAATGCACCCTATTGATGCGAGAGATCGAACCAATTCTGTGGACTGAAGGGCTAGATCCTAGAAGCCCTAGGTTTTGGCCCGATAGTGTTAGGTCAAAAGATGAAGTTCCACCAAACTGAGTTTGGCTTCCACAGAAAGATGTGCCCTAGGAGGGCTAGTTACTCTATGCTCCTTTCGGGATTGTCGGAGGTGGAAAACACTCCAAAAATTGGAGCCCTAGTTTTCAACAATGACTTCTTCTAACGTCACTCTGATACCATGTTAGAAATTGATAGCTGCAAAACCAAGATCACTAGAAAATATCAAAGCACAAAAACAATGTGTGGAGTTCGTTTAACCACGATGATTAAAGATCATCTCTCAACTATAGGCAAAATAATGTCACCCCTGAGCTCGCCCTTACAATAGAATAAATCGTTCAGAGATAGATGTACATCCAAATGATAGTAGCATAAACCCAAGAAAACAAAGAGAAACCTCTCCAAGATTGGAGAACCCCAAAATCAGTCTTCTCCTAGCTGTAGTGATCTTATCTCCTCACTTGAGCGATGTTATGAAAATGAATTGAGGCGCCTTCTATTTATACACTAAGTCGCCATCAATTAAATTTTTCATTGGGGCTGGTCCTTTTTCACTGGGCTGACTTGACTTGTTTTGTCTTTTTTCTAGGCCTACTTGTGTTCTCTTTCAAGGCCGGCTTGTGAGGATGAGCCTCACACTGCTACTACAACAACAAATTGTTCTCTATATCACTTACTTTCTTTGAAGTCTCTGTGTGCATGATGTACATCTTTATACATCATATCTAAGGAAGGTTCTTCCTGTATTATTACTTTTAGAATTACTAGAAATCACCAGTATCCTTCGTCTTTGAGAAGTTTGAGAATATGTTGTGGGAAATATGGGATATATGCTTTTATTGGATGGCCTTTCTAAAAAGCAATGATTGGAAAAAAAACAAAAGATGCAGAAGAAGTGTCCGTTCAGTAATCTTTAACAAGATTTTGTGTGGTAGTGGTAACGTGGCTAAGAAAATGCAAATTAACATAATGTTGAAGTTTGAGAATGTGCAATTTGTCTTACAGGAAATAAGATTTGGATTGGTTTACAAGACAACAGTTGTGGTATAAGGTAGCACTACATGCAAAAAATAAAATCCCATTGCATTGAGTCTTTAACAAGAAGACGAGTTAGTCTTGACTATCTTGCCACACAAGAATAGTAGAATCAAAATCATAATATGCTGTTATGACAAAACGAATGTACGCTCTGTCTCAAAAGATGACATTTAGTTGATACCTAATACCCACGACATATGGTAATTCATACCCTTGGAACTGTTAGCTCCACTTAAAAAAGTTTTTATACTTCTGCTCAAAGTTCTTCTATGGATATGCAGTAAACTTTTCCCCTTTTTTTGTTTATGATTTAAGCATGTTAAATTTGACTTGTGCTTGAGCACTATTTAAAATGTCTTGGGTGCTTTCTTTTCTGCAGATTGGGATTTTTTCTCATTCAGATTCAAATTTTGGGCATCAATCGACTGTGCATGTACGGTATATCTCAAGTGTTGACACTGCTTCAAACTTCTGTATTATATATCACATTTTTTTTTGCTATTCAATGAAGACAAGAAATTCAATTGGGCAGTGACCTAGAAAATTTCATTTCTACTGTCCAGTCAAGGGCTGTGGCAGACTTATTTAAGGGCTATTGCAGACTCACTTTACTGGAACTAGGACTAGAAATATCTTCTATTTTAGATTCTCCACAGCTTAGTTTGTTCAGCTACTTTGATTCTTTCAAAAGTCAGAATTTTGTTTGCAGTTAAATCCCACACAGGAGTTTGTACCGGTTGAGATTTTGCCACCTGGCAGAGGACACCTAAGAGGGAGGTAAATATTCTGATTATGGTTCTCTTTATGATTCTTAACTTAGGTTTATTTTATCTGTGACAGAGAACAATAACACAAGATCTGAAAATAATTCTATTTTTATAAAAAATGTCTGATTGCTTAATTTACAAGATAAATTCCCAAATATATAAGTTTTATCGGCTTTGTAAGGTGACTTTTCGTAATAATATTAAGTCAATAGTGGTGACTTTTCATAAAGTCACAACTATTGACTTAATATTATTACACTTAATAATTACATTCTATTAATTGTTTTTAACCTTTCTTTTGTATTTTTATATAATTATTTATGTATAACATTGCCCTCTTCTTTTAAGATGCTTCGTCCTCAAAGCAAGGTAATGACGGATATTGTTGATGGAACTTCTCAGTTTCCCATGAAGCATCTTCTATTGGGCAATTTTTCCACTTAATAAGGTATTCTTTGATTATTCTAGAACTTAATCTTCTTTCTCTGATAACAATGACAACCTCTGGTTCTAAAACAAGTTTCCCTTCTTCGTCCAAGGTAGGAAGTGTCATTTGGGCTGTTTGATGTTGACCCAATATTTTTTTAAAATTTGAAACATGAAAAACGTTGTGAATTCGACTCTTATTTGGCAACTTCACTTCATATGCTACGAGGCTAATCTTTTGGGTACTTTGATATGGTCCATAAAACTTGGGAGCCAATTTATTCTTTCCTTGTTGCTTAAGCGACAATTGCTTATATGGCTAAAGTCTCACAAATACCCAGTCTTCTATTTCAAACCCTCATTCTTTTCTATGTTGATCTGCTTGTTGCTTCATTCGATTTTGTGCCATAGTTAAAATTATCCTTGAGTACTTGCATTACTCTTTGATTTTCTTCGAGTTGTTTTTTTATGGCAGGTACTTTTGCATCACCTTGAACGAGTTCTTTTCATCTGGGAGGTGCATAACCATACAATGCTTGAAAATGTGTCATTTTGGCTGACGTATGATAGGTGGAGTCATACCATCATTTTGCAAGATTGAACCACTGTAATCATTGTTTAGCTTGTCAGTGACGAAACTACGAAGATAGGATTCCACACATTTGTTAACAACTTCCATTTGTCCATCTGTTTGGGGGTGATAGGCTGAGCTCATGTTAAGAGTGATTCCAATTTGTTTGCAGAATTCCTTGCAAAAATTGCTTGTGAATTTGGAATCTCTGTCACTAACAATGATTTTTGGAAATCCATGTAATTTGTAAATATTTTTACAAAATACTTCAGCAATTTGTTTAGCGGAGTCAGTGTTTTTAATACCCAGAAAATGTGCATATTTTGTTAATCGGTTCACTACCACAAAGATTTTGTCCTTGCCTTCAGATACGGGTAACCCTTCAATGAAATCCATGGATATTTCCTCCCACTTCTGGGTTGGAATGTGTTATCAGTGATCACATATATAGTAGTCGGGCTACCATATTCTATTTTTCAGATACAGTACATTTCTCAGCCAGATCTCTTACATATGAGATGCTGAGATGAGTAGTTTTGACGGATCATTGTTTTATTTGTGGACTATTGTACTCTCCCATGTCATGACCGAGTCTCAGGACACTCAGATTTGAGGACCAATGTAGCCATTTAGTCATTTAAAGAGCAGTTATTGATGCCCAGATTTATATTAGTGCTTTTTCATTGGACAAATAAGGTTTCAGATGGATTATATGCATGATTATGACTCAACTCTTATTATATTGTGTTATGGTTATCATTGCTCTTATACTCATTTATGTGACATGTATTAACATATAGTGTCATGATCTGGCGGTCATAATTATATGGACTTGGATGTATTTGTATTATGTATTGATGTCCCTACTCTGACTTTGAAGTTCCTGATCTATACTCATTGGTTTTACCCTCCTTAGGGAGAATAGAGGTAGTCATTCCCACCATTGTTTTGGCTTGTTAGTGTTGGCTTCATCATTCATTGTCTCCACCCATCCATTACCTTCCAGTTTTGTTTCTTACCCGACTTACTACTTGACTTATGGCATGGAGGACCTTTTCCCTGCTAGAACCTTTGTTGGACAAACCTCCCTGTTTATATTGTGTCTCGGCTCTGAGTTGGTGACAGAACTTGCCTTTGGTGAGTTGGATTGTATGCCTAAATCATTCTGGTCGGTTGTCCCGATGTTTGGCACTGTACAGAACTCCCCCTGGTCACTTGAGATGTTGTTGGCTAAAACTGAAAGGTCATGTACTACTTATATTGGAAATGTTTATATGCGCCCATGGAAAATGAAAATGCTAAAACTGTGTTTCTTAACATATGTGAAAAAGGGCAAGAGCAATGAAATGCTAAAATACTCCTCGAAGGGTATAAGAAAAGGTCCAAAAAAGCAATGGTTAAATATATGCTATATCCAAATATTGCTGACCTCATAAATGTGAAAATGTCCTGGACGAAAGCTGCAGTTAGCTGTGCTTTTAAGCATTGGCGAAGTCCCCAAAAGGACATATAGGCCAAAAAGGCCATGGAAATAAAATTGATGATCCTAATGAAACTGGATCAAAATTGATGTAGACATGATGCCTAAGTTGAATAAGCACTCTCTAAACAACTCAACCATTTGTGAGGCACTGCCATTCCCTTTGTTGTTGTTTGTCCGACATTGGTTATAGTGAGTATTCCCCTTCCATATCCAAAGTGTCATGATGTTAAATGGGAAGGCATCCTTTGCCCTAGCCTTGCCAATTTTATCCTTCACCCTTCACTAGCAAATTGACTACAACTATGAAGTGAGTATAATTCTGAAAGTCTAGTCTGAGTAACAATAAATAAAGCCCTATATATGTATTTGGTTGATGTACCGCCAGTGAAATCACTGCTACTTGTTGTGATTGTTGCTTAAATGATTTGTAGAGCATGTCTTAGCCTTGTAGCACTTGCAGCAGATGGATGATAGTCTGAGTTATATTATTGGTATCTGGTCATTTACGGGTGATTATATTGTTTATTGGATGTTGTTGATGATCAGGCAGAGACCTGGAAATGGTATGAGTATACACCTTATATGGATTTGGACTCTCTGAGTCTAATGAGACAGTTTATTTTCAGTTCCGGGCACTTGCAGAGATGATCAGGCTCATTTTACCTTTTTGATGCAGTTTTGCTTCACAGGATGATGTGTCTGAGTAGGAAGATGTTTCATTTGGATCTCTTAGGGCCTTGTATGGGAATAGGGGTGCAACCACTTGATTGTACCATAGTACCCCCGTCCCAGAGAGCATGGTGGGCTTAGTTTGACAACGCAGGCACCCTAGGAGGCTATTTTGGCAAGTTCATGTTTCTTGAGGCAGATTAATAAATGATTAAATGGCTATTGAAGAAATCGATTTGGGCTACCGAGGCAAGGAAATGACACGGGATGAGTCATGATGATGAGAGTGACGTCCTCCGCACCTTCTCTAGCAGTTGCAACACCTGATTGGGCCCACACCTTATTTTTGGGCATTTTTATATTATTTTCTGGAGCTTTTGGGAGGCTCATGATTTCCTCAAGGAGGCACAAAGTCAAAGAATTAAAATATTATATTATTTTATTGTGCCATGGGGCACCCATAGGGAGTTAGTTAACACTCCATGGACCCACCATGTGCTTCATTTATTTCTTGTTGAGTGGGGTACCCTCTTTATGGGTGATTTAGTCCACTTTGGTACTTTATGGTTATATTGATCCATGTATTGTATGTTGAGCTCATCTCAGCCATTAATTAGAATATTTTATCTTTTAATCTTAGCCACTCGTTTTGAAAGTGGTTAGGATTTTAGTTCTCTCATTTCTATTTAAATGAGAGAGCTTCTCATTTGTAAAGGGTCTTTGGCTATTGGATTTTATTAATAGAAAGATTTTTTGTGGATATTTTCTGGATCTGCTTTGCATCTGATGTTCTTCAATGGTGATTGGAAAGTCTTTTGCTTCTTAGCATTCGGGAAATTGTTATGAGATCTATATGTTTTGGGGATCATTGTCTTGTCTACAAGAGGACGACTTCAGCTTTGGCATTTTTGCAGGGGGACCTCAACTCGCTTGGATTGTCTTCGTTTTTTATCAGGGAGTTTTCATTAGTGTTGTGGTGACCTATGATTTCTTCTTGCTATTTTTCTGCAGCATGTAGCTTCTTTCTCATGTCATAGCAAATCTGATATGGTTGACGTTTGTTATGCAGGAGAAAGGGCGCATTGACCTCCTCGAGCAAATTATGGACATAGAACTTGTTTCAATCTTTTCAAATTGATCGGGATGGCGGGGATCATCATCATCATCAAGGCATCTACAAGCATTTCCAGGAAATATCTAACAGGTAAGTCTCTTTTCTTTCAGATCTAACTTCATTGTACCTGCTTTTCTTCATTTTTTCTAAAAAATTCCTAAAATACTAAAAAACCCTAAAAAGTACTAAATATGGGAATTGTCCTATCTTTGGCCGAACCACTGCTGGGTTTCATAGATCAGGCCTCCCCTTCACTGAATCTACTGCAACGCTAGTCAAATTCCTGCTGGTTTGATCTAGATCTGATTTTTAGCTTGAAAACTGCTTAGCGCCCCTATTGAAAATTTGACCTGCTAGGGTTTTGACTTTTTCTGATTTCTGACTTCATAGACTGATAGATTGGGTCCCACATAGTCCAAATCACCCTCAACATTGTCCAGATTCATGGCAGTTTGACCTAGACCCGAGTTTTAGACTGAAAACAACCCTAGCGCCTTCACTGAAAATTGGACTTTTCCAGAGTTTACTTTTTTTTTTTTCTGAAATATGATAGGCTAGGCTGATAGATCAGGGCTTGAGCACTCCAGAACACCTTCATTGAAAACTGGACTTTTCCAGAGTTTACTTTTTTCTGAAATATGATAGGCTAGGCTGATAGATCAGGGCTTGAGCACTCCAGAACACCCCCAACGTTGAGCTAGTTCCTGCCAGGTTGTCCTTGGAGTCACGACATTTTTGCTTTTGTTTCTTTGACATGTGTCACACTTAGCGACATACTTTTGAATGTCTTTATATATCCCCTTCCATTAGAAGTATTGTCTGACATTGTAGTGTGTTTTGAAAAAACCTACATGTCCTGCGGCTAGGGAATCATGAGAGTCTATCAACACCTTGGTCTTAAACCTAGTTGTAGGGATTAAGCAGATCCTTCCTTTATACCAAAGGATGTCATTCCTCCATTCGAATCTTGAACCTTGATTATGATCATTGATTAAGGCACAAGTGTCTAGGTCCTTGGCATATTCTCCTCGGATTTTGTCCAACCAATCTAGAATTGCGACCGAGATTGCATAAGCCTTGACTTCTTCATCTTTTCAGGAAAGGGCATCAACAACTACATTGCCCTTTCCTCGCTTATGTAGTATCTCCATGTCAAATATAGCAATTTTTTCCATCCATTTCTATTGTTCAGTTGACTATGTTTGTTGTTGTAGGAGATATTGAAGACTTTTGTGGTCTGTTCTTATCAAGATTTTGTTCCCTAGGAGGTATTGTCGCCATTTTGTTAGAGCCTGTATAATGGCAAGCATTTCTTGATCATAAGTGGATTTCAGACTCTCTCTTATTGAGCTTTCGACTTTCAAAAGCTATTGGATGACCTTCTTGCATCAAGACTGCTCCTATCTCGAATCCTGAAGCATTGCACTAAACTACAAAGGGTTTTGTGAAATTCGGGGTTGCTAATACTGATGTTGATGACATAATGTTTTTTAATGCTTCAAAACATTTTTTTGCTTAATCATTCCATTGAAATGATTTTTTCTTCAATAAATCTGTTAGAGGGGCCATTTTATGGGCGTAATTCTTCACATATCTCCGATAGTACCTTGTTAAGCCTAGAAACCCTCTTAATTTCGAGATGTTATCTAGTTTTGGCCTCTTGGTGATTGCCTTGATCTTACTGGGATCGACTTTGACTCCTTCCCTAGATATTATATGGCCAAGATAGTCCACTTTTCCAAAAGTGCATTTTGACATTTTTGCAAGAAAATGATGTTCTTCCAAGATGGTTAGTACCTGATCTAAGTGTCGAACATGCTCTCTCCAAGTTTTGCTATATATGAGGATATCATCAAAAAATACTAATACGAACTTTCGCAAATATAGCTAGAACAATTCGTTCATGGCGGCTTGGAAAGTGGCTGGAGCGTTAGTTAACCCGAAGGGCATGACCTTGAACTCATAATGCCCCTCATGAGTATGGAAGACAGTTTTGGCCACGTCTTCTAATCTAACCTTGATTTGGTAATATCTTGATCTCAAGTCTAGTTTTGAGAAGTACTTAGCTCTATGAAGTTTGTCCATCATCTTCATTGATGAATGGGATAGGGAACTTATTCTTAATTGTTACCTTGTTGAGTCCTCGGTAGTCTATGCACAACCTGAAAGATCCATCTTTTTTTGAACCAACACTACTGGAGATGCATAAGGGCTTCTACTTTTTGAAATGATTCCACATTTTAACAAATCTTGGTTCAACCTCTCGATCCCTGTTTTATGGTGATGGGGACATTTGTACGATTTGATATTGACAGGTTTTGCCCTTGGTTCTATCTCAATCAAGTGCTCAATCTTCCTGTTTGGTGGGAGCTCCATCGAAAGCTCTTGGAACACCTTGTGATGTTTTTGGATTAGCTCTTGTATCTTTGGTGGTTTGCAGTCATCTCCTTCACATGTTAGTAACTCCATCTCTTGACATTGAATTATGTAAGCAGGTGCTCCCTTTCGAATTAGCCTTTCCATCTGATGTGATGTAACCAATTGAGTTTGGGGTGGTTGGAAACCTTACAATTTGTACTTTTTCCTTGGCCATTTGAACTTGATGAAGTGCTCTTGATGGTTAGCAGAGCAAGTACCCAATGTTTGCAACCATTGGATTCCCAACACAACGTCTATTCCTCCAAGAGATATTGTAAAGAAGTTGGATTCTAGGTTATACTCTTGCATTTGTAATCTAACTTTGTGACATTTCCCCACATTTTCAATCTTCTTGCCATCTGCTACCATAATATTCAAGTTAAGCATTGGGAAAACGAATAAGTTGAATATCCTAGTAACATTAACATAAATAAAGTTATGGGTACTGCCGGTATCTATGAGAATCGACACATTGTTGTTTTTGATATGTCCCTTCAGTTTTGGTGTTTGTGGTTGGGATATCCCTGTAATGGCGGCTAATGATATCTTTGGTGTGTCATCATCTAGTTCTGAGTGGCAATCATGTTGGTTTCCTGTATCCTCCTCACTCGACTCTTCACATTTCGAGATTTTTTCTTCTTCTTCAGCTTCGCAAGCATACAATTTTTGGGGGTTGCTCCTTTGCAAACATCTATGCTTAGGATCCCATTTCACTCCACAATATTCGCACTTTCCTTCCCTCAGCCTCTGGGCTTCTACATTGGGTTTTGCTCCTTCCCTTAGATTCAGTGACGTATATCTTGAAGTCCCTGTATTCATTGATTGGGGAGGATTCCTCTTGGAGTAGTTTTTGTCGAAGCTACTTTGAGTGGATTGTTTAAACTTGTTCTCGATGATCTTGGCCTTACGTCTTGCCTTCTCCATGGTAGAAGTGTTATGTAGTTCTAACTCACCCTGAATGTGCGGTTTTAGTCCATGTATGTATGTTTGCAGACGTTGGTCATCAGTTAGTTCTGGAACTCGAGTTGCCAAAGCTTCCCATTCACATGTGTACTCATCGACACTGCCTTTCTGTTGCAATCTGGTGATTTTGGCAAAGAAGTCTTTTTTGGTTACACCTTGAAACCTCTTAAGAAGACCGTTCTTAAAGTTATTCAAACTAAAGGAACAAACTTGGGTTGTCGTCTTCCACCACATGTACCAATTGTATGCATTCCCCTCCAATTGCATGGTGGCGTACTTAATCTTCTTGCTATCGTAAGGTATGTTATGGATGTCAAAGTATTCCTTTGCTTTATTGATCTGTTATCCACTAAGTTGCACTTAGTGGATTTTTCAAGTGAGCCACCAAGGATCAAAACAAATCAATTGTTCTTACTCAGTGCTTAGGAAGTTTTATGGTTTCTTCAGGGCCAATTGTGGTCCCTTTTTTTTGCATGTTCACACTCCCTCGGGGGAATTGTAATAACTGACATAACATGATGGTTTGTTTTGTAAAAGGCTTGGCCTTCTTAGGACGTGGTCATCGAGGTCATCATCCTTGAGTGTTTTTTTTCCCGTCGATTATGTGATGCTTTTTTAAGCGACATAATTTTTGAGTTTTTCACTCAAAATCCTCCAAAGCCGGGATGGCGAAATTGGTGATTACGCCTTAAAAGGTTATTAAAGCCTAGGGTCTATGTATTATACCATGCTAGTCATAGTCCCAAAGTTTCGTGGACATGTGCTAAGTCTTTCATAGGATTTTTTAATTTTTAAATTTTTAATAAAATCATTGATAAGGTGTATTTCAATTGTAAAAGTTCAAAAGGTCATAAAATTGGGCCTAGGGAGCAAATCTGGTCATGGGGCTGCTCGTTTTTGGACCCAGAGCCCCCACTTAACCCCTAAACCCACGTTTTCTAAGTTTTGAGTGATTATTTATCACTTAAGTGAAATTCTCTCCAAAAAAGGCAAAAAGTGAATATAAAGTTAGAAAAAAGGAAAAATATGGAGAAAAAACACATCCCTAAAGCAGTGGGAACTTGTCCCAGACATGTTCCAAGTTAACTAAGGATGATGTTGGGGGTAATTGGAGACCAAATCAAGATCAAATTGGCTTGATTTAATCAAATTTACAAGGGGGCGAATTTCTCCTTAGAAGGGCACATTTATCCATGAAAAAACTCACCTTTTGTTGTATACCTGTCATAGAAAGAGGGGGGGTGACCTACCTTGTGAGAGGTGGCGCCTACAACCTTTAGTTCACTCTAGTTCACCCCCAATCATCTCAAAAAGCTCCAACACTTGGCAAATTCACCCCCTTGGGGTTTGCTCTCATTTTTCCTATTTAAGCGAGGCTTTCTTCCTCATTTGGATGGAAGCAAAGAACCTTTGCTCTTGTATCATTGTTATTGATGTTTATGAATAAAATTTGAAAGGTTTTGGAGGCTCATGATCTGTGGCAAGTTGTCATATGGTGATTTCTTTGTGAGGTGATATCGTTCAATTATTTTTCTTTGCATAACTAATAGTCTGGCTTAGAAGGCTCTTTGTAGCCGTAGGGTAAGCATTTGCAGCTGTCAATTTGTTTATTTACTTTCTTGCTATTAGCAATCTAAGAGTTCATGCTTTAGTCGGTTATAATTCATGATCTTTTGGTTTTCTAACTATGGGGTGTACCAGATCTAATCCGTTTTGTGCAAGCTTGATGAGTGTGCAGATTACCATCCCGAGTGAAAGGTTGAGCTCGATTGCATCTCCTTTGCTTTGGATTATAAGTTGAAACTAACACAAGCATTTTTTGCTCGCATCAAAGATCCTTCCAATCTTGCAAGAAAGATTCAAGACTGGAACAGTTTTTCTTCTCCTTAAAGTTTTATCTTTCTTTCTCGGTTAATTTCATTTAACAAGTAAATCGTATGCTAAAGTTCATCATTTTTATTTACTTGTTTGATTAGATCTAAAAAGTGCTTTTGTTTCATAATCAAAAGTTTAGATCTAGTTCCTCTTTCCTAGTTCCCAAAGTAGCAAAATATTTTTATCTTTCGGTAAGTACTAGGTTGTATTTTTTTATGTATTTTTAAAGCATTAACCCACTAACTTTGCTTTATTAGCTTGCTGGTTTTTAGCAGGTCGGAGGAAAAAGAGAGGGAGGTGCTGCCGAAAAATCAAGTTTTGGGCCATCCGGAGCATCGACGATCCATCTACCATCCCCCTCCTTCATTCTTTTTCTTCCCTAAGCAAGTTTGTAAGCCTTTTTGACCCATTCTTCAAGGGGTGTCTCGCAATGTCCATCCCCCTTAGGGTGTCTCGCAATGTCTTTTTATGGTTCGTCTTTTTCTAACGTTTTATTTGTACAACACATGCACACAATCCACCTTCACGGGCTGTATTCTTTGCTTAGTTAGTTTTAGTTTTCTTTTTTTTCATTTTTGGACAAAGTAACGAACACCAATCGACATTGATCTACCGAATTACCCAAAGGAGCTTGCTTGTTTGAGGAAAAGATATTCGTTTCCATAGTAATTAGTCTCACCAATTTTACCTTTTTCGTTTTACAATATCAATTTGCAATACAACAATTTACCATTCCGGTGTATGCTCTTTCCCATCGCAGGTTCGCCCTGACCTTTGGGATAATCAAAAGCAGGAATGCGCACAGATTGATTTCTCACATCTATGTTAATGTAATTATAACTTCAGACGATATTCACTTGTATATTTCATATTGTATTTTATTGTAACTCTGACGGAGATGTTTATTCCTCCGTTCAGGAGAGTCATTATTGTAGTTAAGTCATGTAAAGTCATTAAGGTTAACCTTGCATTGTATGTCGAGGAATTAGACCCCAGAGTTAAGTTGTAATTGGGTTATTAGACTCTCCTAGAGAAGTCGACTCAGTCTAGTTGAGGAAAAAGTCAAGTAAAGATAAAGTATAACTAGAGAGGGTGCCTCTCTCATTTATTCATTCACTCACTCATCAAGTTCACATGAGTGAGAGAGAAGACAAGCTCGCACAAGTGAGAGAGAGAAGTTGCTGAAGAACATATCCATCTTTTGGGCTTTACTTTTGCTATTGGTGCTTATTTTATCTCTGATGAAGTTGCAGGGTTATCTCCTTTATGGTTTCCCCGAGGAAAAACTTTGTGTCTCTTGTCTCTTATGATTATTGCTGTGGATGCTATTCTCTCAGATAAGATCCTAGATCATATTGAATAAATTGTAAAAATCTAACAATCTAACTAAGCAAACTCACATTAATAAAAGCAACTTCCCCAAAACATTACGAAAATCCGACGTAATGAGTCTGAGAAATAGTGGGCAAATTCTTGAAGGAAGCAGGAACAACTAGAAAGCGATTGTGGGGTGCTGATAGGCTACATCCTTGTTGGTGTAGTGTTGAACACCCCCCACTACTCCATCTAGCCCACATTTTCCCATGCGGAGCCCCACTCTTCTCAGAATCCAAACATATTCTCAGTACTTCACAGTATATCGAGAATTCCCTTCCCATAACTTAATTCATCCTTAATAACTTTAAAACCGACCAAGAACAAATTGCAAAACATTTTCCGTTTCTTTAGCAACAACTATTCGACGCCATTTGGCACTGGTTCATTTACAAAAGTTATTTTCTTTCAGTCATATCATGTTCTAAATGTTGTATCTTTATGCTGCTGATTTAATTTCTACTTTGCAATATCTTGTTAGTAAATCATTTCAAACTCCTAACAAAACAATTCATCCACACTTAATAAAAACAAGAGCCTTAGCAACTCTTTCGTAGGAACTACCCCCCTTGGCTCCGTTAGGAGTGGCCTAAACGGAGGAGTCAGGATCAGGTGACAACACTTGACTCGAGACTTGCCCCAAAGGATGCACTTAGCAGCTTGAATATTTCTGCTGCGCTAGTTCCCCCCCAGGCGCGTGAAAGGCGACAACATGATCCATGTGATGCATTGCTTTTCGTCACCTTCAAATTTGGGTAACTCTAATTTTACCCTTATTTGGTACCTGTGTGTTTCGGGAATTGATATTGACGGAAAGTTAAAGAAAATAACTTCATTGGGTGACGTCGTGTCGTGTTGGCATGGCGTTTTAGGCGTATTTGGAGGAGGTGTATTGAAGGGGTCTATGTGTGGATTATGGCTAGGTGGGGGAAACGAAGGCTGCAGCAGTAGTTTGGCCAATATATTGTCGAGAGACTCTTGAGTTTTCTTTTGCTCTGCCTTCAATGCATTGATGCCTTGCTCTATTCTTGCCTTGAGTCCTGTTAATTCATTATTATTTTTGTCGATATCTGCCTTGAGTTTTGCATACCTTTTGTTGACTTTTTCGTCCGATTGGTCCAATCTGGCATTGACATCCTCCATTGTGGCGACTACTGGGATTTTCTCCATGCTGAACCTTGATTTATTTTTATTGGCTGTTTGAAGCCAGCCAACCATGTTTTTTTTTATATAATAATAATAATATTATTGTTATAATATATATTTTTACCCTTTTTCTCTTTTTTTTTGTTTTTAATAATTATAATAAATATTATATTTAAATATTTTTATTAGATGGTGGAATAATGAAATTTTAATAAAAATAAAATATTATGTAATAATATTTTATTTTATTAATAGTGGTGAGGGATTACCGGCTGTGGCGGTGATGGCGTGGCTGTGAAATGGCAACAATACGCGAGTGCAACAGACAACGTATGGGATGCGAGGGAGGTGAGCAACGAGGGAGAGGTGTGGGAGTTGGATTGTTGCACGATGTTGTCGCCCGAAACTAGCATGCAAGTGTTGAAGCCTAAAATGTGGGCGCGTCGACCCGGTGACAACTCTCTCTCGAGAGGCCAATGTCACCACACCCCTCTCTCCTCTCTTCAGGCTGGCTCTTCTCTAGCTCTAGGGGGGTTTCCCTAAGTTAGGATCGCTAAGGCAGGTGTAGCTGAGGGCAAGGTGATTTGAAGGGGATGCCTTAAAGAAACATGAGTAGCAAAAAAGGAAATGATTGTACTTCATGGACCAGAAGGGAAGGGAGGATCAGTCCTCGAGGGAAGACCAGTGTCAATATCTGAAGGGTGAATGGAGTCAAAAGGGGACTCGGGGAGGCCTTGCGTTTCAAAGAAGGGAGACTAAGCCGGTTTGTTCCACAATCAAAGGCAAGGAGAATGTAAGTATAACTGACTACTGTCCATTATTCCTAAGACCTTGAAAAGCATAACGCTGACAAACAAGTTGACAACTGCAAATGTTTGCCCAATGGGCTAGGTTATAGCCTTCTATGCTAGGTTTTAATCTACAGCCTATGAAAAATGAAGAACCATGACAGGGATGCCCAAATGAATCAAAGAACCCAACATGGTTTTTTCTATTATTCAACTCTGGGGAAAAATCCTCCTAGCCAATTTTCCCATCCTTTACAAAGAAAGAGCCTTGCTCTTTTGTAAGCCAAAAAGGCTCTTATTATTTTTCAAAAAAGAAAAAATAGAATAAAATAATAAAAATAAAAGATTAAAGTGAATCTTAGATCCACCTTTCTCTCTTTAACTAAAAGTAACTATCGCTTTAAAAAAGAAATCTAATCTAACTATATGGTGCCAAAGAAGTTGTCTTTTATTAAAAGGAAGTCACGCCTAATCCATTAGTCGGATATTCATACAGCAAGAAATGACTTCCTTTGAATGTGGCTTCGAGCATACCACTGCCACCCAAGAGGATACGTGGGCCCAAAGAGATTGGTCGCTAGTACTCTGGTAGACAAAGACCGTAGATTGAGCAGCAGTTTAATGCTGTGATGCAAAGGAAAATCGAATAGCCAACAATTAATGTAACTCCTGCTCAGTTGAATTTCGGGCTAATACTCGCAGCAGGTGCCAATGGAGATGATACCCGGCTTGGTTAGCTGCTCTAGAAATCGCGTCCCCTACAAAAGATCACTAGATGCTCCATGACTGCAACATGGAAACTCCCTGCACTTCACGGTTCTGTGTCCAACGCTCCACATAGCCCACAACTCCACCTAGAATCCGAAAACCCTGAATTGACTATCAGTCACTACTTGTATCGGCTGCTTGCAATGCACCTGACTCGGATTTTCTCTGCTGCCATGTTGTAAATGAAGGTGGGTGAAAAAAACATCCGCTCCAAGCTCCATGTGAACAAGAGTGCTCGAGTGGCTGTGAGTGATCCGTGAACTGTTTACAAGAACTTCACGATATTGTGAAGCTTACGCCGATTTTAAAAGATAGAACTCTGTGATTTGTTGACGAAATTGGTTGATTATCCTTTGAAATAATACCTGCACCAACAGTTCGCCCTACGCTCCTCTATCACAGCGTCACGATCTCCTGTTTCAAGCCTCTGAAAAAAATGTCTTCCAATTTCAATATGCACTGGACCTTCAACAGTGAAGGGGATCTTCGAAACAAAATAATAAAAGCCCGATCCATAAAAGTTGCCCGTGTCAAACTTACTGGATCCTTCATTGTGACATTACAGGACCATGTTCTATAGCTGTTCCCAGAACTGTTGGATACCACCATTCGACACATGAGATGCAAGTTGATCTTCTTTGTTTTTGCTCAAAATCAGGCCGTGCGTTTTCATAATCTATCCTTTAAAGGGATGCTTTTACAACTAGGAGTTTTGACTGTTGAATGCACCCTTCAAGCACTCTGGAATTTCATCACTGCTATTACAACATTCTAACTCATTTGGATATCTGAGTTGGGTGCTTCTTAGGGAATTGTAAATACTTTTATTTTCAATTCAGACTTGCATGTATCACGCCTTTATTTGGACCATATTTAAGTGAACACTTCTACTTAGTTCCACCTCTAAACACTTTTGTAATCATACATTCTCTTTCCATCTTTGTGCACGAACTATGGGCTTTCCAAACCGTTGTCGACGACCTGAAAGAGCATTGAGTAGAAGGTCCAAGGAATTCTCAAGGGCTTTAGCTGATTGATCCAACCCTTTTGGTTCTAGCTCTTGGAGAAGACATAAATCATATAACAATTGGATGACAACTCCTGCTGTGCAAGTGCGATCTAATGATGGCTGGGGCCTCAATCTGTGCATCACAGACAGATTTGAATGTGAGAGTGCAACGATAGAACCTTTTCCTTGCCTGATCTAGTCATTAAGATCAGTACTGCTCATCCACCTACTATGGCATAAAAGCCATGCTGAACAGAGTGCAAGACCGACTGTAGTTCCTGTATATCGTAACCACAACCTTTCTGCCCTCCTTGGCCTCCTATACTTTGAAACAAATTGCGATGAGCATTGACTGAGTGGCCCAAGGTTAGAAGATATCATGGTAGCAACACTCGGTATCTCTCCAACTTGCACTAAGATAAACAACTTGTGCAACATGCAGCTGTTCAATAGAACATATTATATTCTCTGCAACTGTCGGAAATGTTCTTGATACTGCGGGGTTACCAACTGATTCCGGAGATGAAACATGCATGATTGCCATAGCATTCATCTTTACTTTCAAAATGATGACTATTTTGTGGTCTTTTGCAGGCTGAAAGAGGCCCAAGCAGCACCCTACGTGCTACTCTTGCTGCTTTGTAGATACCCATGTCAAAGTTTAAAGAGATGCCCACTCATTATTGTAGCTGACACCTTAAAGAAACACTGCTTGAAAGCTCAAAAGTGCTGATGCATTTTGAGGGGTAACACACGGAAGGAGGACGTAGAGGAATGGCGTCCACGTGGGAAGCCGAAGGATTGTGGGTAGAGGGTAGACAGAGCGTGGTTTAGTGGGCGAGAAGGTGTATGGATCAACCATTGGAGGGAGGGTGTGGATGCGAGTTGCCGAGGGCGGAAGTGAGGGCGTAAGAGTGGAATGATGGGTAGAGGGAGCGATGAAGGGAGGGAGGAGTGAGATGAAAAGGAGGGAGGATGCAAAGGAATGGAGGTAGCGGGAGAGAAGAGGAGATGAAACGCATGGGGAGCAATGTGACGTGGAAGATGTAGCAAGAAGCGTGGAGATGAAGCGGCGTGAATTTTAACGCGCGGAAGAGGGTGAGTGTGGGAAAAGGAATGGAGGAATACAGGTGAGGAGAGCAACTTGACTCCGATACCAATGCGAAAGAGAACAATAACACAAGATCTGAAAATAATTCTATTTTTATAAAAATTGTCTGATTGCTTAATTTACAAGATAAATTCCCGAATATATAAGTTTTATCAGGTTTGTAAGGTGACTTTTCATAATGTCACAACTATTGACTTGTAATATTATTACACTTAATAATTACATTCTATTAATTGTTTTCAACCTTTCTTTTGTATTTTTATATAATTATTTATGTATAACTTGTATTTAAATATAGTTGACCATATTTACAATGCCCCAGTATACTCGTAAGGTAAAAAATGTCGACCCTTGATAAAATTCTCTTTGAAAATTAGCAAACTGGACATGCCTTTTTACTGGTTTTATAGCCTCAATTCCTCTTTTTCTACAGATAAAGTCATCATGATTTTTTCCAGGTCTGCCACTGTGTCTGCAATAATGTAGTGGTAGGAAGAGGAAGCCATTTCTGTTATCTTCAAAACTTCTGCTAGTGCAGTTGATCTTTGCTTGCTTGTGTTGACGCCAAGTTGTTGGGATTTTGTTCTTTGTTCCAGAGGTTATTTTTTCTCTCACATGAACTTCATTCTTCACTTGCATGATTCTGTCCGCCTCTTTAAATAGCCAATTTTGAATCTGCACCACTACATCCTTTGCGATGGTTGTTTAAATTCATGATGCTTGAGCCTTACGTGCATCTCCTTGGGATTTATAGATCTACAGCTTAAAAGACATCAAATTTCATGTTGTTGGGTTCAAGATTGATCTCATTCTTTACAAGTCTTTGTGGATTCCGAGGTAATTATTATCCACATAGGAGCATGCTTAATATGGCGATGTGTATTGCCATGTTGTCAACATGGGTCCCTTTTAGTGCCACATGTTGGCCTCTTGTTGTATTGGTCCATTGGAAATAGGAATACTTTGTTAAAGCCCATGGGATGATCCTTTGCGAGGTTTCATATTTAGTCACTTACTTGGATCATGGGGAATTTGGCTTTTTTGGTTTTTAGGCTCCTCAGTAAGATCGATTCCATGTTGTCTCCTTTTAATGTACCTTCCCACTTAGAGATTCAATTGCTTGCAGGATATTTAAATGTCCCTCTTTTGCTATAAGTGTTCGCGTGGCTCGTCTAACACAATCGGTTTTGGTTCCTTGCGGGTTTTTAACCTCATAGGATTACATAATTGTTACCTTCATTTCTGTGGGCTAAAATCTCGAGCTTTTTATATTTTTAGTGAAATTTTTGTCTTGCAAGACTTGCCTCTTTAGGAATTGCTGCATGATTGGTTCTACAAAACTTGCTGGGAACGATCTTTGCCAAAGGCTAAGTAATTTTCTTGGTTATCGACCTGGGCTGACTTCTTCCCTCAATTGCATACTCAAGATTTTTGACAATCTAGTGACAATCTCTCTCAGCACCTGAAGAGTTCCATGGTGCAAATGAGCCATCCTCCTATGCCATAAATCATAAGTCACAATTGCGGCTACTGTGTATCAAGGCTCGAGTTGGCTTAAACATAAGCTGTATAGTTTTCCTTGTCTAATCCTAATTACCTTTGCTGTTGTGACACTGGATCCCTTAGGATGAATGAGTACCTGTCCATCTCGGAACAACACAACATACCCCCTGTCCTCTATAGTGGAAATTGACATTAGACTCTTCGCCGACCTCGGAACATACAATACATCCCTCACTATCATGGGTTGCTGAAACTATCTTTGAAAGGAAACTATCCCACAACCAACTGCCTTGACCTTGAAATCATCTCCAAGCTCAACCTCAAGGTCCACATCACTCTCTGTAAGATTTGTAAAGTGCTCATGCACACCTGTCATATTCTTGGAGGATCCACTATCTATATATCAAACACTGGTACAAGCTGCACTTGAGGAAAGGCATACCAACAAAAAGAACTCACTCTCAAATCTAGCAGTGAACTCATCTACATCAAGTTGAAGCTGCAACCTGTTTCTTCTTCTTCTTGTTAGGACATTGACTTGCGTAGTGCCTCATCTTATGACATGTCCTTTTTTTGTTCACCCTTTGAATTAGTTTTGCTTGTTTGACCTTGTTGTCCGCCTAATGCACACCAGCAGCAGAAATCTAATAAAAGTTGTCTCCTCACTTGAGAAAGTGGGAGAGTTGTGGCCTTGGGGGCAAGCACAGAGCCAGGTACTGTCACCTACTCCTAGCTCTTCTGTTTAGGCTAACTCCTAACGAAGCCAAGGGGGGTAGTCCCTAACAAAGAGTTTCTATGGCTCAATGTTTTAAATGTTTTTTGGTGGTTACGGGTGCGGATGGGTGTTGTTTAGGAGTTTTTTGATGGGAAGGCCACAGTTTTAACTTAAAAAAATTATAAAGATATGCTTGCGATATTTAAATGAAACACAACACTGATTGAATTAAACAAAAGCATCCATAATGATAAGATATTGAACAATACACTTGAGATATGAAAATACAACAATAACGGACCAGTGTCTTATCTAATGGGCATGGAGTCAAAAATTGTAATGCTGGGATGCTTGATACAAGAGTTCAGTGTTTTTGAGATTGTTTTGCAAGTGCTCTTTGTAAATTTTAGCAAGTTTTAGTGATCTTTGATTATTATGGCTGAGAGAACAAGGTATCAAAGTCTAACCGGAAAAGTATTCTAAGTCGTTTCGTTCGAGACCTGTCGGCCCTTCCAGTATCCCAGGCTAGGTGTTCAGAGAATTTAACCAACAAGCCGGGAAGCTTAGCAACGGGGGTTTTCGACGCCCTTACTAAGAACAACTTGAATGCTTTTGACAATGTCGGTGCGTTGGTTGTGGGGTGAAAATTTTATTATTGTTATCACTTGTTCGATTATTCAAAACCAACCACTGTTCTGGGTACGAATCCAACTTTTAAGGGTCGGTAGAGCATACTTGGTGGCAGAAAGCAACGAAGTAAATTTTAGAAAGGGGAGTGTGAGTTGCAAATTTTAAGTTAGGAGCACACAGTTCAACTCTTCGACAAAGAGCTCTCTTGACTTCGTCTTATGACAGAAGTTCAAGAGACTTTAACTAATCTATATGCTTGATGCAAGGATAATGCAGTGGGAATGCTCTCCGATAGAGAGTGCTCTTGACTTGGGTTATTGCAAGTTCAAGAGACTTTGGTTCTTTTTATAAGACAATCAGCTTGTAAATTGAAACAATGTGATAGCTCAACAAATTGTAAAACAACGAAGCAATGACATAGCAAAATTTTAAACTACTTGCAAATGAAATAAATGAGAAACTAGAGTTCTACAACAACAAGAAACTAATCTAGCAAAGAGAAGTAAAAAATGACTTCAGGACACATTGTCCCCGAAATTTCCAGCTAGTTGGTCATACGTAGGAAGACAATGGGGAAAGAGAGGTAGCACGCAATGTCAATTTGGCACTTGAGACGAAATCCCAAGGTACTTCTCAGGTCAAGACTGAAACAATAAAGAGTTTTAAGTACAAAATTAAACTACTCTAAGCATGCAAAGGAAATCTAGGCTAAGAGCACAAGACACTCTTCCCCAAATGGGGAAGAAGAAACCAAAAGATGGGAGGCCTTATCCCACTTTGCCATTTTATTAAGAGAGTACAATATTAAGATTTTCAACCTTAGAGAAAGAAAAAGAACTTGGAAAGACAAATGGAACAAGCCTTAATGGCTGTTTTACAAAAGGAGAGTAATTTGGCAAATTTTGTCTTCTTTAGTTCAAATCCCAAGTATTTGGATCTTCTTGGTTTTGGTACTTAGTTTCTACTCTTCTCTTTGGTTTTTTGTTCTTCTTTGGCTCAATCTTCAAGTCCTTCTCTTAGGATTGTTTCTCTTCATAACTGCACACAACACAAATCAACTCAAAGCACCCATGAACTGTTAATTAAACCAAATCAAATATAAATTACTTCTAAGAAAGAGATCTACAAAAATAAAACTAAGTACAAGATCTAATCTTAGGATTGTTTCTCTTCATACCTGCACACAACACAAATCAACTCAAAGCACCCATGAACTGTTAATTAAACCAAATCAAATATAAACTACTTCTAAGAAAGAGATCTACAAAAATAAAACTAAGTACAAGATCTAATCTATGATATGAAAAAATAAACAAACTAAGCTTAACAAGTAAAGATCTAACTACTCTACTCTAAACACTAGATACAGAAGGAACCAAGCCTAAACTGAGCAAAAAGGGGAGGAGAAACAACAGCAGAGGAGATAGGAGAAATCAAAGGGCGAAAGCAAGGGAAAGGGGGCTAGATGAGCGAAAGGGTGAAAGGTAAAGTCGAGAGGAGAAGAAGGCAAACTAGAGGAGCGAAAGCAAGTGGGAGAAAAAAAGATGAGGTAGGGTGAGAGCAGATGAGAGCTGGGAGATGAAAGTCGAGAGCAAGGAAGAAAGGGCTAGCAAGCAAGAAATCGAGAAGATCAAGGAGTAAACAAGAGAACTGGAAGAGGAACGTTCATAGATCCAGGTAGCCAAATGTGTTTTTTGAAACTTTGTTGATGGAGGGAAGGAGAAGCTTTGACGACTATGTCTCTTTCTTGGATTGGAAAGTGCTTAAAAAGACTTGCAAGATGGAGGAGTTAGATGGAAAAAACCACTGGTTCATGAAGAAGAGCTTGATCTCAAGCTTGTTCTTCACCCCTAATGATCCCTGCAAAACCCTTACAAACAATATCACATCCGAACAAAATACTCATAAACTAGATTGTTAGCCCTTCTAGAGTATATAATGAAGAATGATTTAATAATTGAAAAGGCAAGGTGAGAGAGATATCACAAAAGACAATGTGAATCTACAACTCCAATAACTCATGCATGGACCTCCAAAGTCACAACTTTATTCCAACTTAAAACAAATATGACAATAATTTTGGCAGAGTGTTCATGCCCAAAATCTCCATCCATAGAGAGCTCCAAGAGCCTCTCTTTATACAAAAAACTAATAGCCAAACCCCTAAATCGAGCTCCCTCCATGGAGAGACAAATGGCACATGATATCAAAATCGAAATCTTAGTCTAACTCGAAGCTTGGAGTGGTATCCACCCATCACATGCATGAAGACGTGAGGATGGCGTGCGAGCTTGAAGTGATGAAGCTTGGCGATTTGATCCCCACTAAATTCCAACCACCCAACCACCCACTGCATTTTTGCCACATCAATAGCTAGCAAACGGTGGTAGCATGAGCTTCTACCTAACCTTCACGTCATCCATCGCTAGCGTGAGCTCCTATGCTTCACATCATCTTCAATCTTCAATTAAAACGTATGCATTAACATACCATGGTTTAAAAATCGATGTTTTAAGAGTGTGGATGGGTCCCCCAATCCCACTTATCACCCACTCAAGCTAGTGTGAGATCACTTAGCCTCACGTCATCCTTTTCATATTAATTCCAACTTTGATTTTAAACCAAAGTTTTTATGCCTGCCATGTCACCTCTCTTTTTAGTGAAATCGTTTAACCATGGGGACCCATGCCAAGTCACTTTATCATCATTAAAATAATGATTTTTGACTTTTTAATTATTTTGACCAAGTGCCAAAATGTCCATTTTTAGCATTAAAATGCCATCTTGATGCATTTTTAGCCAAATGATGACTTTCGGGATGCTTCAGCTGGCCGACTGATGGTGAAAGTGACCCCTGGGGTGAAGATGTTGCTCCGGGCTTGAAAATGAGCCCAACCATGTTGAAAACGGACTCCGGATCACACTTTTATTACACTTTGAAATTTTCCATTTAAACCATTAAAAATGGCTTAAAAAACGGAAAAAATTATTTTTCTCGGAATCCAATGAAACTCTAGGGGGACCTAGTACATGTTCATACGACTCAATTTGAATGCCTAGCATGATGAAAAACATTGACACGAAGGCTCTAATAACCTCTTAAGGCCGAAACACCAAGACAACTACCCCAGCTTTGGAGGTGCGAGTGAAAAAATCGGAAATTATTATTCGTTTGTTCAACAACCAATAATAACCAAGGGGAAAAACACTTTGAGCTAGTTGGCTTGATGCTTAAGTCCGGGAAGCCGAGCCTTTTATAAAAAATTAAATGCTAGGACATTTTTTACAATTTTCCCAAGGGGGTATGAACATGTATCTTAAAAAATTTTGAACAGACTCCCAAAAAAAGGTTGGTGGACTTCTGAATTCTGATCATGAACAAGTGTACTTGTTCAATGCTCTGGCAGCTCACCGAAAAATCCACTAAGTGCAAAATTAGTGGATAACAGACCTTTCTTGAACCAGTTCTTTCCCTTTGCTGAAAGAGCCACATTTTCCTCATCATCATCTCCTTGTTGCTGGCCTCTCTACAAGGAACTAATTTTGATCTCCTCTTGTATGAAGTCATCCCAAAGTCTCACCCAATTAGGATGGTGTTCCTTTGCAACAATACATTGAATAAATGTATTCGATGGTTTTGAAAACCCATTCGAGGCAGCTCCGCCTCTTCCACGTTTTCTCCAATAGCCCCTAGTTGATCACGAACGTGTGTCAACTTGGTAAGGTATAATGCAGCTGTATCAATTTTGGTGATTTTGGTGTTTCTTAGTTTTTATGTCAACATCATCTTTCTGTTTTCATTATCACTTTGATGTAGTTTGGTGGAAGATTCCCACATCTTGTAGGCATTCGTTTTCCCGGTTACATGAGTAATGATATGGTCTTTAACGGCATCAAGGATTATTCTCTTGGCTTTAACATTCTTCTTCTTATATTCAACCAACTGTTTGCATCTGTAGGAATACTAAATAGTACTGTTTTCCCAACAATGTCCCACAACTCCTGCTCCTCCAACAACATGGCAATCCTTTCCTTCCATGGATTGAAATTTACAGCCCCTTCCAATCTATCCTCAAACCTTAAATCTGTAGCCATATGATCTGCTCAACTGATAACAAGGTCCAACCATCTTTCTGGTGATCAACCTGTAACTCTCTTGCAAACCCTTGTGTCAACTTGTTTGGTTTGCCCTCTCAGTATCAATGCTCTAATACCATGTAAATTTTAATGGTTCAAGTCTCGGTTTTTAGTTTTAGTAAATTTGATTTTCGTAGTTTAATGCCCATACATGAATGTATACTCAAAATTGAAAATACTGAAAACACATTTAATCCTTACTTCAAATACACAACGGAAACTAGGAAACAAACTCATTAAATGAGACAAGATAGTTTTGGGCAAAGCCCCTGGAAAAACACCGAAGGGAAAACCAGTCAAGAGAGAAAATTTCATTAAATGCTCTACTCACAGAGACCTGGAAATTACAGCATTAAACATAGAATGAGCGCACCTTGTTTTTGTGCTCAAGATTGGAAAAACATGCCCAGATTTGATAGTACGGACTGTACAATCACTGTACAGCAATATGGTCTTCAAAAATCTGTTTCACAGTTCATAAACTGTGCCAGCAACATTGATTTCCACGCCCAGCATTAATTGAGCCCTGTACAACCTCTCATTAACTCACTGAACGATCAGAAGTACGACCTGCAATCTGCTGTACGATTTTGTGCATTTACTGATAGTACGACCTGCTCATTAAAGCTGTTTGATATGCTGGAAATAGCTGTATGAACCTCCTCGAAATGTGTGCCCTTTTATTCTCACTGCAATCTTTTTCTCCTTTCTTCTTAGCTTTAGAAAATTTTCTTCACTCTCTCTCATTCACGAATAAATGAAGTCATTTTCTCCTGGGTTTTCTTTTTATTTCTCATGAGGAAGTTATTAAGATTGAAGGGATGGGATTGAATCCTAACCCATCTCAGATCTACGGTTGTGTTTTAATCCCTTATTGACACAACTTAAAGTACTTTTTCCTCATTAAATAAAAAGTCACTTGAACTTTATAAAATAAAGTTCATACCTGGGGACCACTTATGTCTCCCCCATGCTAGACACCAAAGGCATGAAGAAGACAATCTGAGCTATAAAACACAATAGGACGTGGAGCATTTTGTATCATGGAGGGATTCAAGCCCTAGATGGCACACGGCAACTTGGATTCTTGTTTGGAGGATTGGAGATGGCTTACGGATCTGTCAGGCTTTGATAGTGTTCTTGTAGGGGGTTGTTTCCCTAGTGGAGTACTTTGCTTTGGAGGATAGAGGGAGTTCGTGGAGTCTCAAGATGCAGTGGTGTGGACTTGCCTTGTGTAGCTACTGACCTTGGAGTCCTTATTTTGCATGACATTATCGTTAGGGAATGAAATTGTACTCTAGGGTGGACGTCTCACTTGGGTGGCCTACAGGCTCATGTAGGTAAACAAATGGTTCAATGGGAGTGTGAGGAGGTTCCTCAACAATAAATTCTTGCTTTTCTTTACCAATTTCATCATCAATCTCTTCAAGGGATTGATCTTCAATTTGTTCCTCCAAAGAGTGGTCCTCTTCTTTGGCCTCCCTTTGCTCTAGCCCCCCCAAAGAATCTTCAAAAACCAGTTCCCTAATTGCAAGGACTTAAGATGGGTTCTAGCTAAGCGCAACTATAGAAGAAGCGTAGCTGTCACCTACCCCTTTTCCCTTCACTTTATTGATGTGTATGCACTGAAATGAAGATCCAATCACATGGGGGGTTTCCCTTCACTTTATTATTGTGATAGATAATGGCTCAAGAGTTAAAGAATATTTGTTGAGTTAGGAAATCCAATGAAATCAAAATGATAACTCAAACATTAGTTAAAAACATTCAAAAACCGTTAATAATAAATTGCAAATGAGAGGAACCACATATGAATGAATTTGTCAAGAGAAAGTACGTTGTTGACAAAAAAAGATCAAGAAGATGTAAAACAAGAAGTTAAAAATGATCGTGGAAGTCCATCTCATTAAACATCATTCATCTAAATAAAATTGCTGTAGAATGACAAGTGCAGTGTCGATTAACCATGAACCCAAATCATTGAATTCGCTGATTTAAGTGATTTTGAAAAAGACTTAAAAGAAATGCAACTTGTAAAGCCATAAACTCTATTCTATTGTTGGGATTGCCAATAGAATAAGAGTGATCAATTATAGAAATTCACCCACAATTTAAAAGATGTTTACAAACCAATTAAGGAGTTATGAACTGAAAATAATATGGTCATTAACCATGAAAATCTCAGCAACTCAGATTTGCGAAATGAGTTATCAACTTGAAATAATGTGGTCATTAACAATGAAAATATCAACAACTTAGATGTGTGAACATGAGTGCAGAATTGCTAGTTGTGCCATTAACTTTAAACAAGAAGTGGTTAGTTTTAGCTTTGATAAGTGCCGTGTGAAAAACTGTCCTAGATCCAGAAATATGTAGGAGTGATTGATCAAGAGTGCTCGAGGTAATCAACTGAAAAATAACTCTTAAACAATCAAAGTTTTAGCCCATTTAAACATATGTAAAATGATTACATTTTGAGGTAGCTAAATCTGAAAGGATAACATTCACCATAAGTTATTTCTGTTTTGTGGACAGACAAGCAAAGAATCATGAAATGGAATATAACCATGAGCTTAAAGCATGAAGTGCTACTTGAATGTTATGAACTTAAGATGAGAGTTAATATTCCAGATTTAAAAAAATAAAATTGCTTAAAAGAAAAGAATGATTTTGTTGGCTAAAAGAGGGAGAGATGATTTCTATGACCAGTGCCTATAGTTTAATGAAAAGGGCATGGGGTCATTATAGAAGAAAGTGAAACTATTCACACCCTTGTCTTGGTCTTTGATAGCCAAGTAGTATTTCTTCTTTTGTCGAAGTTGTTGAATAAATTGTCATTGATGACAACAGGGGTGTTGGTGTGTCTTGGTGCCCCTTGAGGAGCCCCTGAGGGTTAAGCAGTTGTCAATGTCAAATGGGACCTTTTGACCTTGTCCAAGCCTAAGTCTGAAGCCCTTGGAGCTCTTTGGACAATGGCAAAAGCCCTAAACACCCTTTAGAGTGTTTAAGTACCCCTAAGTTGTCTCTAGGGTTCCCCAGTTGTTTCTTTGGTTCCCTAGTTGTTTCTTTGGTTCCCCAGTACCACAACCTATGCCTTAATACCCTAGAATGTTTCCTTGGTTGGTTGAAGAAGTTGCAATAGGCCAAATGACCCTTTTAGTGGTCATTTGTGTTTTATTGAGGTCAAGGTGCCCTAGGAGACGTCTAGGCACCCCCACACCTTGATGGTTATGTGTCTTCACTTGTGGTGACTTTGATGACCCAACAAAAGGCCCTAAACTCTTACCTTTGGTCCCTAAGCGTACAATCTACCCTATGTTGTATGCCTTGCCCTTAAAACACTAATAATACCCTAATGTTGCATAATGATGCTCATTGCACCTTTACATTAGCCCTTGAAGCCCTCATGGTGACCCTTAAACATATAACCGTTACCATTGGTTGAAGTTGTTAGTTTTTGTACCTAGGCAGATGTTCCCTAGGTGACTTAATTTTTGCCTAAGTCACTTTAAGAGGGAAAAAGGTGACCCTCACATTAAATGTCACTTAATGAGACTTTATAATTATAAAGTCACTTTTTGATAAATTTAAGTGAGTGAGTGATTTTATTTATGTGAATTAAATAAAAGGGATTTTCACTCTCATTGATTCTCATCCGTTGGATTAGATGTCTTTTCCACCGTTGGATTAGAAACTCACTTAGGTCAAACAAAAAGGCATGAGGGAGGCAAAAGGGTTCACACTTTTACTTTTCAGGAGAAGAGAAAAGCGCTGGGAGAGAAGGACGAGGGTTTTCTTCATTTTTTGAGAAAAAGTTCATGCACAGAAATCGAGGAGTACTGAACCTTTAATGCTGGCACAGATTTCGAGAAGATGTACGGCCTGCATTAATTACAGTACGGCTGCATTTAATATTGCACAGAATTCGAGGAGAGTACGGCCTGTCAGTTTGGCTGTACGGCTGCATTAAATACAACACAGAAATCAAGGAAGTTAACAGCATTTATTTGGCACGGTTTTCGAGGAAGAGTACGGCCTGCATTAAATTGCTGGCACAAATATCGAGACTGTACGGTGCATTTATTGCTGGTACGGATTTCTGAGCTGCTGTATGGACTGTTTATTGGCACAGAAATCGAGGAAATGTACAGCCTGTTTGCTGCTGTACATTAGCATTTATTATAGGCACAGAAATCGAGAAGGGTGTACGGCTGCTTTGCTGGGCACAAGTTTCCAGATTTTGGGATAAAATCTGTGGTGGAGATAAGTAGTATTTTCACTAATTTTCTGTCCTGTATTTTGCTGAAGAAAATAAAATATCTCTCTCTCTCTCTGACTGGTTTTCCCCGTGGGTGTTTATTTCTGCCTGTTAGTAATTTTTACTGTGTGTTTAAAATTGTTCGGCAAATTTTATAAGTAGCTCTCAGCCTATGCAAAACCGGCTGAAGTGAAAAACACAAAATGTTCATTTAAACCAGCAAGCAGTAAAACTCAGTTTTCTACAGAAGTGATGCCCTAACATCAAACCCTAAACTTCACTAATAAAAGAAATAAAATACTAAGAAATGACTCCCTATGAAACCTTTGCTACCACTCTTGAACCCATGACAAAGTGTGACAAAACACTTTTAAAAATTAATAGAATGTTTTTAATAAATTATTTGACGCTCCTAGAAGTCGACCCTAACAAGTGTGTAATCTTAAAACAAGTTTTAAATTAGCAAAACTTTTAAAATCCTATTAAAGTCGGCCTCATTAAGTGGATTGTCTTTTTAAAGAATAAAATTAAAATTTAAATAAAACTTTTGAACTCCAATGAAGTCATCCCCTATTAACCTTTCTCTTAACGCCTGTTTAAGTGTATTTATACACCAAAATAACTGCCTTAACACTCATCAACGAATATATTATCTTGGTAAGATCTGAACTGAGTTTTTCCGGATGACTGGGAGAAGTGAACAGTCCACAGTGGCAGCTGACCCGAATTTTTAGAGATACAATTTTTTTGGGTGTTAAAAGATTACAATTTTTATTTTGGAGTTTCCACAGAGATTGCATACCCGAGTTTGTGGAAGTCTTTGGTTGATCTTTTGAAGTTACTGCTGCTTATATGAACAGTCCAAGTTATCATGCTTATACAGTGTATGGTTTGGGGCTATTGCTGAAGAACTGAGACAAGACTGAGCCTTCTCAGTATACACAACACCCCAAGTTTTTTTTTAAAGTCAAGAACAGTCAGTGTTTTGGGGATAAGTCCACAGACCCTAGTTCTTTCAACAGACTGCTTTGTTGGCATGACAAGTGTATAGGGTATGTACAGTAATGAATGTGTATGTCATGTACAATAAATGTAAAGCATATAAAGTGTATGTACAATGATTAAACAAGTGTGTGCACATGCATGTACAGTGTGTAGACAAGCTTATGAACAGTGCTATGTGAGCAGCGTACAAGTATATGTACAGTAGCGCACAAGTGAGTGTACAAAGTACAAGTGTATGTACAGTGAAGTGTACAAATTGATGTACAGTGAAGTGTAGAAGTATGTATGAACAACAGTGATGTACATGTTGTAGTACAAGTATGTGGTACAGTGAGTATGTACAGTTTTGTATACAGTAATGAGTAAAATATAGTGATGATGCATATGCATGCTATTATGATGATGATACATGCAACTCTATGACTTACTCTATGAAGATAATGCATGTGATGATGATGTACTCTTGATGTTTATGATGCTTACACTGTACACTCTATGATGTTGCTGTTCCCTTATGATCTATGATATATACACTTGATGACAATGATGATGATGCTACTTGAAGATACACTATGATGATGCATGTCTTATGTTTAAAGCAGAATTATTTGTTCAGCGAGTGTGGTGTACTTGATGTACATGAGCAGTGTATGGCAGTGAAAAAAAACTTACAGGGATGACTTGGCAGTGATCAGAGAGCAGAGATTATCAGCAGCAGATTCAGTGTTTGGTTTGACAGGTCTACAGGTTCAGTCATATTTTCTTCAGGGTGGTAGGGTGGTGCTAGGGCTCACAATCTTGTGAGTTAAGCTGTTGTAGAAACTTGTCAGTTGTAGCTGACGAAGCCTAAGGGGTTGTAGACCCTTCCAGTTGTAGTTGGTAAAGTTGTATTAAATTTGCTTACCCCAGTTGTTGCTGGGTCAAATTCATTTTTAAAAAGGATTCCGTGGGTTTACCCCTAGGACTTGGGTTTCCACGTCAAAAATAGTGTACTGTGCAGCTTATTATTTTCATGTACATTGATGATATGCTATGATTGGTGATTAGCAAATTGCTTTTGATTTAAAACTTTAAATAGCGAAAATACTGATTCACCCCGCTCCTGCCACCCCCCCCCCTCTTAGTACATAAATAAAGGATTTCAAATGCTGAAAATCCCTTAGTAAACCTGCAAAAGGACTACACAATCTACCCAAGAGATGCAAATATCATGTGTTGAAATGTTACTTATCTAATTAGTAAAATCATATAGCATTAATAAAAGATGTTACCTTAATTACCATGCATGCTTGAACAAAAGGACATAAAACTTGGACATTCTTCACCCTTAGCTTCAAATTGCTTCTGAAACTAGCGCAACACACTTAACATAAAACAAATAGGCAATATGAGCAAGAGAGTCTTTTTATCTCAAGTTCTAGCAAAAGAAAACAATGGTAGCAGTCTCTATTATATAGATGAGAGCGTTGCTTAATCCTCTAATGACATGGACAAACCTAGTAGTTGTAGATCCAATACTCTAACCTCTTTGACCATGTGAGGGGGGCATGCCGCTAGAGAGAGCGAGAAAAATAATGAAGTGAAATACATTTGAATGAGACAAAAAGATCTAGAAGATATGGTCAAGATTAACAATCCTAGATCTTGAAAACTCAATGATGTAACAATCTCATTGGCAAGTCAAAACTAACAACTCACTCTTCAGTACAAGTGGACAAAAGAGAGGAGCGCCCTCTAACAAACTTTGGTCAAATAAATCAATCCTCCACAAAAATAAGTGTGCCCTCATCAAGATATACATAAAAAACTATGCATAACTCCTCAATAAGTGGGGTGCTCCTAACCAACCAAGTCAAACCATGATGAACATACCTCAAATGATGGAGCGCTCCAATAGATGAAGGTGCCAAGTGTCTCAAGGGTCCAAGACAAGTCAAAAATCCTAGAGTGCTCCTCTAACCAACTCCTCAAATTGTGTGCTAGGTCCAACAAGAGAGAGAATAATGGTCCAAATGCCCAACAAACTCCTCAAAAGCTGGTCAAAGCTCATGCCAACTCATCCCAAGTGGTCAAAGAAGGTTGTCCCTCTCACATGTGTCAAGGAAAAGAAGAACGATGCCTCCAAAGGCCCACATGTGTGCATGAAGAAGGCGGCGCACCACCTAGGTAGGGAACATGAAGAGCTCTATAACATCACCAAGTGTTAGACAATATAAAGTGTGACTTAGGAAAATAACTTGATATATGCAAACATTAACATAAAATGCTATTAAGTGCACCTTTTTAATAACTCATTAGTTAATTATCTCAATAACCTTAGAACTACCATGGTGCAACTATAATTGATCTATATTTTCATGTTACACCCCTAAGTCTAAGTGAATTTCCTAAGTTCCTAAGCAAGGTGAGGGTAATGAAATGAATGTAATGTTAGAGAAAGGTGTTCATGAATTAACTATCATAAGAAGGTGTCTGAGTTCTAAGTTTGCCCCTTAGATTTCAAGAGCTAGGGTTAATGATTTTTCTTCCTTATGTGTGCCATGGTAGGGGATAATTTTCTTCTTGAGTTACCCTTTCCTTGCGCCATTTTTACAATCGTTATATATATATTTGTTTTTGTTTTTCTATTTATAAAATAAGTCCTTTTCTTTGGATTTGGCTTTGATAAGTTGGGATATAAGGATCATGGCTTTTGCAAGGGGGCATAGCTCACATTGATCATTTAATTTCATTTCTCTTAGAGTACTTCGACTCTTTTGACTTTGACTTAGGTACCATACACAGGAATAGTATGTAGAAACCTTGGAACATGACATATAATAAGTTAATTGCGAAAGGGGGACATGATGGAAATGGATGAAATGACTAGTGAAATGACATGATATGAAAAATGGCTAGGTAAAATGTTGTACATAACATGAAATGAGGGTAACGCTTGCTTAAATCCCTAGGGACACACCTAACCTGCAACGACATACACTTAATCTAATGAAGAATTATAACCACACCATGATACTCCCTAAGCTATTGAAACAACTATGTAGGATACATTAGCCATTATAGAGTAACACCATAGACCCCATATGGTCATGTCCACACATAAGAAATCATTTACCATAGGTCAAGTATGTTGAATTTTTAATCTATTTCAAGATATTGGCAACTATTTCACAATGATTTCAAACATTCGTTTCATCCCACAATTTTCATTGAATAGTTGCACTCTGAAAATTTCAACTTAAAATGCAGCAGAAATAAAGGATCATAGAAACACGACCATGCACAATAGACACAAGAATTTTATCTTGGGAAACCCAATAGGCAGAAAAGCCAACCAACTTTTCTTAGAAGAAATCAATCCAATTCAAGTACAACAAGAAATCCAAAAATTACTCCTTGGACATTTGCTATGCCCTTAGGGCCGACTTACTTTTGTCTTCAATCTTTCCTTGGGACTTTTTTAATGCTATCTGTGACTTTTTCAATGGTTGACTTGACTTCTTGGTTATTTCTTCATCATAGAAAAGTTGTCCTTGTTGATGTTCATCTCCTCACATGCACGTCTATTCACACATAGAGCTCTAATGTTGATTTGATTCTGCTCTAAGAAGTCCCAGACATGTCTTAGAGCCTATATCAAATTCAACATTAGATTAGACTTTGTATTTTCCACAAGGGGATGAAATCCCCTATCAATTAACAAGTCAACTCACTCTAATATAGAATAGATCACTCTATCACGAAACACTCCTTCATAGAGTATGCAATGTGACATCTAGCCTTCTTCACTCTTAGCCACTTCACATGACTAATCAAGGCTAAGCACCTCGAGCCTTATTCACTCTTAGCCACTTCACATGACTAATCAAGGCTAAGCACCTCGAGCCTTATTCACTCTTAGCCACTTCACATGACTAATTAAGGCTACACCAGGGCCATTCTCCACTGGCTATTAGTTAATTCACATGACCCCTTTGGGAGAATGTCTGTAGAATGTTTACCCAATGTTGCAACCTGGAGAAACATCAACAAAGTAGAGAGGATATTTCATAGCACTAGTGGCAACTTAATGTTCCCATCTATCTTTGGCACATATTATGGTGGATTGAGCAAGTTGAGAGTGTCTTTGTCAAGTGTCAATGGATAAACATAGATGTAATCTATGGAATTGTTGGATGTGATGGAAGATCACAGAGGAAATAATGATAAAGTCACCCCACACATGTTAGGGGGTAACAGGCCAACTTCGATAGTGCCATGACTTGTTCAAGGACATCTTCCTCACCTAATATTAGTTTCACCTTGTCATATTTTAATTTAATCCAGTGGGATATCCTTTTCTTTTGCCCTTGCCCCACCAAAATTAAATTCATTCGTTGTCTACCATAGACTTGAACTATGTAAATATCCTCTCAATTGATGTCTTGCCAATTCTTGAATCATTAGGATACACGGCATTTTTGTTGACCCACTAAAATTTAACTTATTCATTGTCTACCCTAGCCTTGAATTATGAAAATGTCCTCTCCATTGACATTTTGCCAATTCTTCAATCGTTAGGCCACAAGACTTTTTTCTCACAAACATACCATGATCCTACTCCAAACTCTAAAGTTAGAAAATCCAACATGTGAACAAAAGGCTTGTAGTGAGAGAATGGGTTTGTTTGAGGAAGAAAAGTGCCCGAGGATAATGATCACTACCTATAAACTCTCGCTTTTGCTCCAATTCAGGTTGCTTGTTTGAAAATGATTGGGCCATCATCATGCCCCAACAATGTAGGAGAATTCATACGAGGGTTAGGTCTCTGATTAGTGACTCTACCATAGTTCTGCATGGTAACAAGCCCGTTGACAATAACTCCTTCAACCTCGCTTGTTACATCACGAGGTGTATCCCCATAGGATTTGGCATCTTCAAATGATCTTTGAACATAACTCATTTGCCTCTCGTAGGCAACCTTGTTAGGATAACGGTATTTTGGCAAGGGGATAAAACTTGGGTTAGAAACCTAATTAGCTTGAGCACATTGGGAGTTAGGGTTTTACAACCTTAGCTTCGATGGAACCTCAAGAATCATCTTGCTTTCATCCTCCTTCAGGTTCTAGGAGCTAACAAGTTAATCTTGCGTGAGAAAAATAAAAATATGCTCCCCCTTTGGCATCCAAATGATCTAGAGAGAAATTTATTAGTTCCTCATCCTCCTCCATCCTTCCTCTTGATCATAAAAATATGTAATCTCTTATCTTACATATATTTTGTCCATAATCAAGCATTTAGGTTGTTATTTTTAAATAAGATGTTTCTTCTTTAGTATATTTAGGTTGCCATATTTTAGAAGAACATTCATTATGGTCCATGGCTATAAAAGTTTAAATAATTTGAATGAAGAATTTGTGGTTTTACATGGTTTGTGAAGAATGCCTATCTATTCAATAGAAAGATTCATAGGAACTTGAACAAAAAAACACCCTTGGAAATCACAACAATTAATGTTGCTATGTCGGAAAATGATGATTGCCCCTATAAAAGACATGAAAAAGTTTATTCAGTATAAAAATTTTCATGTTACTTCTCTTTCTTGTAGGGTGATTTGTGTTACATATGCTAAAAATGGTCTTTCTTCCAATATGTATCAACTAATTCAGATGTATTACGTTATAAAATGTATTTAAAATTGAAATCCATCTTCTCATTAAGGTTTAATTTTTCCAAGTATTGTGGCTAAATAAAATTGATTGAGGACAATGGAATATTTTGCTCTTTATTGTTTTAGGAAGTATGGCTTTGTTCTTGAATCTTAACATTGAAAGTTAATGGATTGATTAAAGAAATATTTGTACTATGACAAATATTATCCTTTCATTTATACTTTGATAACATTTTATCTTTGCAGGGAATGGATATCAGGGGTTGAATTTGATTCTAAGGTAAATGAAATGCTGATGTTGACTTGCTTCTTCTCGTTTTTGTTTATGTTGGTTGACTAAAGAGAGAATGTTTAGGAGAAAATAATTGAAAGATTTATTATATTATTTAGAGAGCCATCATTATGGGAAGAGATAATTTAGCACATTGGTAATTGTTCACTTTGATCACTGTTATGCTTGTTAGGGACCAATTCTCAACACTTGAAATACAAGCAAAAGAGATTCAATATTACAACATAAGGACCTACTCACTCACTAAGGGTATGTGATGGTCAAGTCCAATATTGTTTGTCTAGCAGATGGTCTCATTTGTAGGAAATTTTACAATGTCTACCAAACCTCTCATGGAGACCCTTTGTTGATTTGTCCTTGATAATGGCACATCATTTATCGAGTGATAGCTTGCATTCGACTCTACCTCATCACCATTTACTATGGGTACAATATAAGCATATAACTTTTTCATGGAGGTCCTTACATATGAGTAAGCAATAGGGTCGTGCAAATATGACAACTCTTTCTTGATTTCCTACTAACCTTGACACATTGCAAACTTGGGTAATGATACCCTAACTCACATCCATGAAACAAAATTCACAGTTTAAACTTGAAAATGGCAAGTTTGACTTAGATTGACCCTTAAATGAGCCAATTCAAACCTTCCCCAATTGAGTTTGTGTTGATTGAGTTTGACTCGGTCAGGTGAATCAAACCCGTGATTTGAACTTGGACAAACTTAACTTGTGATTTGAATCAGATCGGGCCTAGTTTTTCTTTAAAAAGTAGTTTGGATGTGTTTTCAATCATTTTTCTTCTCTATTTGAGCTAGTGTGTCTTATGCCAAGTGGCAAACAATGACCAACAATACTACAGGAGGACAAAGTACTCCATTTAAGGCCATCCATTATCGATATGTGTATATCTTTATTTTCATGTTTCTTTTTATTATTACCCTATTTTTCTCAATCTGTTTCAAACTCTTCGCTCCTTTGCCTCATCGATTTTTTGTTGATTCTAAGTCTGGTGACTATGAGCCCCTTAATTTGGGTTCTAGTTTGGGTTTGACAAGGATGTTGTTTGATTCGGATCTGAACTGTCTGATGAGGTTTGGATAAGGTTCACCCTTACACTTCAATATGCACCAAGAAAGCCTTACACTTCAGTATGCACCACGAAAATATGTCTATTAGGCTCCAAAGAGAGAGAGAAAACTCCTAAATTCCAAGAATGAAAGTGAATGCGGAAGGCTACTCTTTATGTAAAGAGTTAGCTTAGACTCCTTTACAATAAAATAATAATTCTTTCTCGTAGATCCACAAATTTCTCAACAAACTCTCCAAAAAGTGGCCAGAGCCACTTTTCTTTCCAAACAAAACAAAACAATAATGCTAGATCATAACCAACTCATGTTGTAAAGTCAACAATGGATAAAATAATAAGGTGGTTATGCAAAGGTGTCCTTCTCCAAGGTGGACGTCTCCAAGAAACATGCTCCTTAAAGGCACGTGCGACTCTTCGAGTGAAACACGCACACTCCAAGTGGTATGTGTCATCAAAATGCGATGCAGTTCTTTAAATAGTAGTTATGAAATTACTAACTTCCTCAACGTCTATAGGATTTTCTATTATAACCACTTTTCAAAAATCTCGCATCCACTTTGCATCTGATGGCATCGAGATAGCACAATTCATGATCAATTTGATGATCACTCCCAATTCATCTCAATTTGATGATTGTTGACAATAGTGCCAATTTTGTGTTTAGATTGCACAATTCATGATCAATTTGATGTGCCCTCCCTTGGGGACCTAATTCCTAATATATGTATTTTGGAGACATGATACTTGATTTTTGAGATTTATTTATGGATGCCCTTATATATGGTGGGTACACTTTCTGGAGACACAATTCCCTGATTTTGGGAGTCATAATCCTTGATTTTTGGATCTTTGTTGTGGGATTCCTCATTTAATGGGGGCACATCATTTTGGAGATACAATCTTTTGATTCAGGTATGATTTGACCCTTCATGTGGCCTATTCTATGGTGGGAGCACCTCTAGTTCTCTTGATTTCTAACACGTGGTGCTCAAGAGCTCACACACTCGTCTATCCTCTCATAGATGTGGCACACTCTTTCATGCATGATTGCAACACTTGGCTAGGTGCCCCTTGTGTTTCATGAGGCTATATAAGGAGAAGGCGTCTTGATTGTAAAACATGGTTGGACTTTTCGAGTTCCCTCTTTCTTGAACTTAATTGATATATCTTATTTTGGAGTAGATTTTGTTGTAAGGATTCCCTTTTTCCTCCTATGTGGCACACTTATCTCGGTTGGAGTTTCACGGTTGTAAGTTTATTAGGTGCTTTTACATTGTCATTTCTATTCTTCTTGTTTGGGCCATTGGGAAAGGTGTTACCACTTGTGTAGCATGGGTACCTGTACCCGATGGCAGGGTACATGTACCCATACTAGGTACGTGTATCAGGTACTTGGGTACATGTAAGGTACATTTCCTGCCGTACCCTCCCATACCCTGTATTGGCTCCGTGTACCCGAGAATCTGTTATAAAAAAGGGGTACTTATAGGCTAAATGGTACAACGTGCCCTGTGTTTGTGTACTCCGGAGGTACGACTGACTCAGCAAAATGCAAATCCACTGGGGAAAATTTAATGACCCCCAACCAAATCTGAACTAACTTTTTACTAACTGCATATGGAGTTTGGCTTAGGACTTATGTCAAACACTTTGCAACACTGTTCAAATTCCACTGAATATTGTCCAAATCTGGTAGACTGATTTTACATTGATTTACAAAGAATGTTTTTATGGTTTTGTGTTCAACACTAATGGAAAATAATCTAACTACCATATGCGCACATAAAAATATACATATGTATTTAATACTAAGAAATACACTCACATCAACCCAAGAATACATTTGCAACTTTTTATTGCTTGTAACAACAATACAAATAGGTGTTTAAAGTTTAAACTCATATTTCAAGTGTACTTTCAAATCTGAGTTTGATTGTTCGTTACAATTGCCTGGTACAATGATTTATCAAATTTGATGTAACTTCCAGTCTTCCATTTCATATCTACTATGTATCTATGATTTATCAAATTTTATGTTTCAAATTTTCAATGTGAATATTCATTGTTCAATGAATCATTGAATTTAGAATTAGGAATCATAATCCATAATTTATAAAGAAATCTCAAATATGCATGTATGATGTGACTGCCATGTTTTATTTTTATAATATATATATATAGTACCCCTGACATACCCAATTCCCCTGTTTCAAAAAATGGCGTCCCCGTTCCCATCCCTATCCCTGTCCTTGTACCCAAGTTTTCTAGCAACTTAGGTTCCCACCTCATTGGAGAAAGATGTCTCAAGTTAATCTCTATTTTACCCTTTCTTGCATATTTATTTATACATGATTTATGTGTTGTATGTTTATCTTCTTTCGGATTGTGCATATATAAACCCTTATTTATAAGGTGCACCCCAAGAGCTAGAAAGGAAGTGGATACTTTATTCGATCCCTTCCCTTGTAAACTGTAGTTCACCTTCAATTCCATCAAGTCGGGTTTGCGTTAGCAACTGCAATTCTTCCCTGTTGGTGTCTAATTGAGAAAGGCCCTCTTAGTTGGTGATCCTTTGACTCCATTTTCCTTTGATTGGATTGACACTATTTCTTGAAATGATCCCCTTTATTCTCCCATCGCCTCTTTTTCCTATTCTATATAAGACACATGTTTTGCTAGAGGTACTCTTCATTTCACCTTGCATTCGTTTCCTATTGCTCTGGTAATAATCCTAGTTTAGGGAGCCCCTTATTGAGTTGGAGAAGAGCCAACCAAAAGTGCGAAGGGATTGGCTTGGTGACATTGGCATTTCCTCTTGGTTCCCCTCGGCTGGCTTGCTTCTTCAAGATTTTAATCACACATACTAGCTTGGAGGTGTTGCCGCCTTTCACTCACCTTGGGGGAACATGGCAGAAATATTCAAGCCACTCTGTGTGTCCTTGGGGGCAAGTCTCGAGTCAAGGTTGTCACCTTGTTCTTGACTCCTCCGTTTAGGCCAACTCCTAATCAAAGACAAGGGTGTTAGACCCTATTAAAATCTAAGGTTGTTAAGTCTTTAGTGTGTTTGTGGATGAGTGAAAATATTTAGGAGTTTAAAAAAGGTAACAAGATACTTGCAAATAGTTTATGAGATAATACTTGAAATAAAGAGCACAACAACATATGAGAGTAAAATCTTGGTAACACTAATTTACACCGGAATTCAGATTACTTAGTAGAGATAGAAAAAACAGACCAGTGCCTTAAATGGAGTCACCAATGAAATATGAGTGCTGAAGGTGCTAAAGGATATGTTTTCCAAGTGGTCTTGGGAATTTTATTTTAAAATGTGAAGATGTGTGAATTAGATTAGGGGGAAGGGAACACCAAGTATACTTGACGGTACGTGGAGTATGTCCAAAACCCTTATCTGATGGGGTTTCACGCGAGGAATATGTGGGCTGGATCGGAGTCTCTGAGACGTGTCCAACACTACACCAACAAGAGTGTATAGCCTGACGGTGTCCCAAGGTCACTACCCAGTTGTTCCTTCTTCCTCTGTGAACTTTCCCCGCAACGGATTAAATCGAGGCGTTGGATTTTCTCTTGTTCAAGGGGGGGTTGATTTTATTAAGATGAGTTGTTATTAGATGTGAAACCTATTTGAATGCAACAAACCTCGTTTCTGAGTATCCCAAAGCTTGGACAAGCTTGCAATTGGTAGAGCATACGTAGAGTTTTGTGTGAAATGTTTGTTCCAGTTTAAGATTGTGCAAGCTAAAAAAGGGTACAATGTGAGACTTAATTACTACATCCAAGAGTCTCTTTCCGGTCCATTACTCGGGTAAGCCCTTGTCCATGAACCGTAATCGGGAAAGCAAGGCTGGGTTAGTATTCGATTACTTTTACAAAAAGCTAAAGAAAAATCAATCTAGCTAAAGCAGAACTATTCTAAAGCAATAATGATACAAAGAACACATAAAGCAAACCATTAAGGGGATGACACGAATCCCCCAGGGGGGCTGGGATGCAGACGCTTGGAAATCCCACTTGTTTTTCTTCTTATTATTATATTACAAGTGAAAATGGTTGTCGCCTTGGTCCTTACAGATATGGATCTAAAGGCTTATAGGTTTTAGGAATGAAGAAGGAAAGAAGAAGGTAGTTCCGGGGAGGCCTTTGATGGCCTAGATCCTTAATTTTTTGACAAGACTTCCCTTTGTCTTGTCAACAAAAGTGAAAAACCAGCCACCTGTAATGCACCAAATGTGCCAAATAAAATGTTAAAAGCATAAAAAATTAAGTACTTAAATGATAAACGATAAGCCTAATTACTTAATCAACCTAGATCTACTTTAGATATATTATTTTATGCTTCTTCATCTAGATACATGCTTAAATAAATCAGCCTTTAGATATTCTTTTGAAAGATACTAATTTACTACAGCATGTGAGTAACCGTAACCAGAAGGGAAAGTTTGATTTAAATTGAAAGAGAGAGAGAAGGAATGTAATATCCCAAATACTGATATTTTCTATTTCTAAACAAATGTGCTGATACAACCGGGCTTACAGACTGCCAGGCAAAAATCCCTATTTTATAGGAAAAATTAGGGTTAGGGTTTGTGAGATAGAATGAACACTTACCACTGATAACGAGCTGGATTGCTTCAGATAAAGTCTGCAAGCACTGAGAACTGGATCGGAGAGGAACTGATCTCTCCTGTCTTCGGTGAATGCTCCAACAACAAGACGCCCAATCAGAGCAATAGGTGACGCCCTCAAGGAAGGAGGTGTCCGATGGATCCGCAGATTTGCAGGGCTGATAGCCTCGCTGTGAACGAGAGATTGGATGGAATATACTGCAGTTCTGAACCCTCTAAGTATGATAGCGTCTTGGTTCTCTGAGGCAGCTGCTCACGCCCCTGGTGGTCCGGAATTGCTGATAACTCCTTCGGATGAGCTCAGATGGAGCTGATAATCAAGGAGTGCCGGAGTATGTAGCTGATGATAAGACTGGTGCCTGAGTTTCTGAAGGAAACTGAGATCTGGAGGCTCTGCAGCTGATTAGGGCTTTCTGGTTGAAAAGCCCCCTTACGACTGCACCGTCTCCTGCAACAATCTATACCTTGTGCTATATAACTGATGAATGAATGAAGATCAAGTGGTGAACCAGTATGACTTACCCGGAATAAGACTAGGACAGATGTTTCACTGCCGAAATCCTGTTAGCTGAAGACTCCGTCTCCAACCCCAACTGCTGTGCTGCACGCTGTGCTGCTATCCAAGAGCTCCCAAAATAATCATAAGCATAAGTGAGGTCTCCTTTTGCTTTACCCTCTATTTATAAAGTTCAACTGCGCAAAACCTAATCTTTGACCTAATTAGGTCACTTTATCTTCTAATTTGCCGTTGACTTGCATGCAAAGAGCATGGTCATGCAATGGAGCATGGAAAAGAGCATGGTCATGCAAAGAGCATGGTCATGCATGAAGGTGGCCTTTGGCCCAGGTGGCCCTTCTTGACCAAGTGAGGATGCCGTAGATCTTCTATGAATGGCATCAGTCCTGATCTGATTACCTAGCTATCAGTAACCGCTCGAACCTACAGGAATCACATAGGTTAGCGGTTTGGGCCTCAGGGCCTAAAAGGAAGAGGACATTACAGTCCTCCCCGCTCGAGATTGCTTGTCCTCAAGCAACTTCAAACTGGGATGCTGCAATACCTGTTCACCTTCCCAAGTGGCATCCTCTGGCGGTAGTTCTTTCCATTGAACCAAATATTCCTTGATTACTCTGTTTCTGAGCTTCCTCTCTCTGGTCTGTATGATCCGTTCAGGAATCAGTATCAGCAGTCCTTCATCATCTAAAGGGGGCAATTCGGTAGATGGAGCAATGTGTTGTCCAAGGGTCTTCTTCAGGCTGGACACATGGAACACATTGTGGATTTTGCTTTCTCTGGGCAGCTCTAGCTCATATGCCACCTCTCCCACCTTCCGAATTATTTTGTATGGTCCATAGAAGCGGGGTTTTAATTTCTCTGCTCCTTTCTTTTTAAGTGACGACTGTCTGTAAGGCTGGAGCCTTAAGTAGACTAAATCCTCTACCTCAAAGCTCTGCTCAGTCTTGTGTTTGTCGGCATACATCTTCTGTTGATTCTGGGCTGTCCGTAAATTCTCTTTCAATACTTTCAGGATGTCCTGACTGTCTTGTATCCAATCCTTAGCCTTAGGGGCCCTGCTGTCTCCAAATGCCAAATCTGCATAGTCCAAGGCCTCAAACCATATAATGCTTTAAAAGGAGTCATCCTAATAGACATGTGATAAGTAGTGTTGTAGCAGTACTCTCCTAGGTGTAGCCATTTGATCCATGTTCGCTGTTGCCCTGCTACATAGTTCCTGAGATAACCTTTGATCCGCTTCTTGACTATTTCTGTTTGCCCGTCACTCTGGGGGTGATAGCTCGTACTAGTAGCCAGTTCGGTTCTCACCAATTTGAACAGTTCCTGCCAAAAGGCACCTGTGAACCTGCTATCTCGATCACTGACAATGGTCTTAGGCAACCCGTGTAACCTGAAAACTTCCCTGAAAAATAACTCCGCCACCTGAGCTGCCGAGTAGTCTGATGGTATCGAGAAGAAGTGTGCAAACTTGGTCAGTCTGTCAACTACCACATATAAACAATCTTGCCCTTGGACCTTGGGCAAGCCTGTAATGAAGTCCATGGAGATGCTCTCCCACTTCTGTTCTGGAATCGGTAGTGGCTGGAGTAGCCCTGCTGGATGTGTGTTCTCAACCTTGTTCTGCTGACAGATGCTACATTCCCGGACATGCTGCATAATCTCCCCATTGAGGCCCTTCCATGAAAACCTCTCTCTGATCTGCCTGTAGGTTTTTAAGAACCCTTGATGCCCTGATAACGGAGAATCGTGGGCTGCCTGGATGATCTTCTTCCTCAATGTGGATTCTGGAACGAGATATATTCTGTCCTTGTAGTAGATGATGTCATCCACAATCCTGTACCTGTCATCCTGAATTTGCCCATCCAATAATTCGCAGGCGAATTTATTTTATTTTTGGAGTACTCCACTAAGAGAAGTGCCCTCCAATCCGTGGATATACTACTGAGAGATAATGGGGATGGTCGCCTAGATAATGCATCAGCCACTACGTTATTCTTACCTTTCACATACTCGATCTCGAAATCATAGGCTTGTACCTTGCTGACCCATTTTTGTTGTCGCTCATTCAGTTCCTTTTGTTCCAAGAAATACTTGAGGCTGTTGTGATCTGTTTTGATTTTAAACTTACTGCCCACCAGGTACTGTCTGAATTTTGTGAGAGCATGCAAGATAGCTAGCATCTCTTTGTCATATATGGAGTAATGGCGCTTGTAGTTCTTCAGTTTGTGGCTCTCGAATGCAATAGGGTGATGGTTCTGCATCAATACTGCTCCTAACCCTTCTCCTGTGACATCGCATTCTACTGTAAAGGGTTGTGAGAAGTCTGGCAATGCTAAAACTGGGCAAGAGCTCATGATAACCTTCATCTCCTCGAAAGTTTTCTGCGCTGAGTCTGTCCAAGTGAATGCCCCCTTCTTGGTGAGATTTGTGAGGGGTGCTGCAAACTGGGAGAATCCCTTAACGTACCGCTGGTAATAAGTGCACAGACCTAGGAACCCTCTCAATTCTGTCACTGTTTTTGGCGCAGGCCAATCTCTGATAGCTCGGATTTTCTCCATGTCCACCTGTACTCCTTCTGCATTGATCACATGTCCTAAGTACAACATTTCCTTCATGCCAAACACACACTTGGACATTTTCGCGTAAAGCGACTGTTCTTCTAAAATACTCAACGTCTCGTCCAGGTGTTTCAAGTGCTCTTCCCATGTTTTGCTGTAAACCAAGATGTCATCAAAGAAGACAAGTAGAAACTTACGTAGCTGTGCCCTGAAGGTGTGGTTCATGCACGACTGGAAAGTAGCTGGAGCATTGGTAAGCCCGAAAGGCATGACCAAAAACTCATAGTGTCCAAAGTGACAGCGAAAAGCTGTTTTGGGGATGTCCTGGTCCCTTACCCTGATCTGGCACGACTGGAAAGTAGCTGGAGCATTGGTAAGCCCGAAAGGCATGACCAAAAACTCATAGTGTCCAAAGTGACAGCGAAAAGCTGTTTTGGGGATGTCCTGGTCCCTTACCCTGATCTGATGGTACCCCGAGCGAAGATCGATCTTGGAGAAGTATTGAGCTCCCCGAAGTTCATCCATGAGTTCGTCAATCCTGGGAATGGGATACCTGTTCTTGATGGTCTTTTTGTTAAGTGCTCGATAATCGATGCACATACGCAGAGTACCATCCTTCTTCTTAACCAGAACTACTGAAGATGCAAAGGGGCTAGAACTAGGTCGTATATAACCAAGCTCCAGTAATTCTTTGATGGTTTTCTCAATCTCATCCTTGTACCTCTTGGGATGCCTGTAAGGAGTGGTGATGACGGCTTGTGTCCCCTCCTCTAGCTCGATGATGTGCTCAAAGCCCCGGTTTGGTGGTCTGCCTGATGGAAGGTCCCGAAAAGCCTTTTCGTGTTTCTGTAGCAAGGCTTGAATGTCACTGGGGTGTTGTGAGCTGGTTTCTGGGGGTTTCTTGAAGGTGACAAAACATTCTGCAGCCCATTCTATATCATCCTGTCGAAGCATTGCCTCCATCCTCTGTGACGAGACCGGTTTTGGGGGATAAGTGTTCATGCCCCTCAAAACTACCCGTTTGCCATCTGGCCCCTGAAACTCCATTTCCATTGCCCTGTAGTCTGTAGTGTATTTCCCTATAGAGTAAAGCCACTGAACACCCAATACCACATGAGTATCCGCTTCATCCACTACATAGAAAGAATCTGTCATCTGATAGTTCCCCAAGGCAACATTCAGTTTTGGGATCCAGTAGTTGCACGCCATGCTGGAGTTCCCGGCTACTGCTACAGTGAATCCCTCGAACTTCTCGGTCTGAATACCTCGTTTGGCTACCCAAGCGGAGTCAATGAAATTATGGGTGGCTCCTCCATCAATCAGAACTCCTACTCTGTGACCCTGCACTACTCCCCTGACCCTGAGAGTATGGAATCTCGGTACTCCAGACAATGTAGCAATGACTCCCTCTGGTGTATCACCCTGGTGTGATTCCTCTTCTGTGGCCTCCTGCTCATCGTCGTCCTCGTCACTGTCTGAATACACCTCAATGTAATGTGCCTTCGCCTTCCCGGCGCATCTGTGTCCTGGTACATATCGTTCCTGGCAAGTGAAGCACAGCTTCTTCCTTCTCAAATCTTTCCTGGTGTCTTCATCTATCCAGGTTTTCTTGGGCACATCCTGCTGGAAGGGTTTCCTGTCCTTGTCCCTAACAGGAAAATTGGTTTTCAGAGGGAATTTGTTTGTAGGGACCGAATCCTGAAGATCCCTTGCCCGGCTAATAGCATCCTGCAGAGTGAGGGGTTTGTAGGCTTTCACCCATCCCCGTAGTGGCTCTATGAGGGCCTCAGTGAATAACATAGTCAGTCTGCTCTCTGACACATCTGTTACCATAACGGCTAGCCTCTGGAACTCTGAAATGAATGATTCTGCGTTACCAGTCTGCTTGAGTTGAGCCAACTCCCTGAAATGGATCTCTGGATCTTTCCTGTCGAACCTCTCCATGAGTCTTTGAGTGAACTCACCGTAAGAATGTATGGTGTTGTGACTCAATGTCACCAGTCCGTGGTACCACCATTCGTGAGCCTCTCCGTCCAAGTGAAGTGTAGCCAACTTAATGGCATCTGTCTCTGTCATGGGGTTGAGCTGGAAATAGGTATCCAACTTTTGGACCCATGTTCTCGCTGATCCTCCGCGAGTCCCATCAAAGTTTGGGATGGTCAACCTACCCAAGGTTTTCTGCAGCTCATAGTTGTGATTGAAACCCTTGTTGAAATTCTTGGGCCTGTTCCTGCTCTTCATGTTGCAGAAGTCGGAGAAAGGCATAGCAGCATGAAACTCATCTCCTAAGTCTGTGTACTCTTGCAAATAAGCCCCATAAGGCTCGCTGGGCTCTACCTGCATGATCGGGCCCCCTACTGTATCTGCCAAGAAGTGAGGCATGGTAGGCCTGATAGTAGGTCTGCTGTATATGTGGGGAGTGTTCTGGATGTTGGTGTACGCCATCTTTCCACTGTCGCTGGAAGATCCCCACTCTACCGGTGAAGGGGGTGTACTGCTGATACCTGGTTCCGGTTTCGCTGACAGTCTACTGATTGCATTGAGGACTTCTTTTTGTCCTTTCGCCAAGTCTTGCAACGCAGAGA
>LPNX010307481.1:396786-453641 GCA_001517045.1 Pseudotsuga menziesii | reverse complement strand
AATTGCTGATAACTCCTTCGGATGAGCTCAGATGGAGCTGATAATCAAGGAGTGCCGGAGTATGTAGCTGATGATAAGACTGGTGCCTGAGTTTCTGAATGAAACTGAGATCTGGAGGCTCTGCAGCTGATTAGGGCTTTCTGGTTGAAAAGCCCCCTTACGGCTGCACCGTCTCCTGCAACAATCTATACCTTGTGCTATATAACCGATGAATGAATGAAGATCAAGTGGTGAACCAGTATGGCTTACCTGAAATAAGACTAGGACAGATGTTTCACTGCCGAAATCCTATTAGCTGAAGACTCCGTCTCCAACCCCAACTGCTGTGCTGCACGCTGTGCTGCTATCCAAGAGCTCCCAAAATAATCATAAGCATAAGTGAGGTCTCCTCTTGCTTTACCCTCTATTTATAAAGTTCAACTGCGCAAAACCTAATCTTTGACCTAATTAGGTCACTTTATCTTCTAATTTGCCGTTGACTTGCATGCAAAGAGCATGGTCATGCAATGGAGCATGGAAAAGAGCATGGTCATGCAAAGAGCATGGTCATGCATGAAGGTGGCCTTTGGCCTAGGTGGCCCTTCTTGACCAAGTGAGGATGCCGTAGATCTTCTATGGATGGCATCAGTTCTGATCTGATTCCATAGCTATCAGTAACCGCTCGAACCCACAGGAATCACATAGGTTAGCGGTATGGGCCTCAGGGCCTAAAAGGAAGAGGACATTACAAGGAATGCTGGAATCCTGGGAATATTTGGGTCGTGGAGTTTGCAAGTGGAAAGCGGAGGGACTGTGCTCTTCAAAATTGGCTTGAAAGTTGGAGGAGTCAAATTAGATCAACCATCCCTTCAAGCTAGCTATCTGCATCAACTTAAAAATCTTTGCACAAGAAAGGTTACTAGTAAAGGTGCTGCTGGAAGTAGAAACTTGGAAAGCATGCAATTAAACAAAATGTACATGTGAGCTAAGAGATCCACAACCATCAAACAATAAGAGCATGAATCAAACTACAACAATCTCTCATCCTACCGGGATATAGCTCCCCTTGCAGGCCCCCACAAGAAACCAAAGAAACGCACAACGAAAAGAAGCTAATACTCATCCACGCACAATGATGCTCGACACAAGAGGTTTGCCTCCAAAGATTTCTTTTATTCCATAAAATACTACGATATTACAAGTACACAACTCAACAGCCTTTCGGTCCTCTCTGACCATGCGAAACAATGAAATGGGAGCCCCACTTAAATACCCAAATGGGAGAGGGGACGGGGGGTGCTACCTACACTAAAGATAGAGTGGGAGTTGATCTGAGTTAAACGGGAGTGCAACTAGAGAGGAGGATGACACCTCACTCACCTAACTCCACCAACCTGTTGCCGCCTTTCACACACCTAGGTCACGTCGCAGAAATCTTCAAGCCACTCGGTGTGTCTTTGGGGGCAAGTCTCGAGTCAAGGCTGTCACCTTGTTCTTGACTCCTTCGTTTAGGCTCAACTCCTAACGAAGCCAAGGGGGGTAGACCCTATTAAGTTACTAAGGCTAATTACTTAGTATGGTGATGTTAAACTGAATGAATTACTTATGAGTTTGAAATTTAACCATAAACAACCATAGATGACAAGATACAAAATGAGCGCACGAAAACACAATGCTGAAACACAATATATATATATATATATATATATATATATATATAGCAAGAAAATAACTAGTGCCTTAAAATGGAGTCAAAAGAAAATGTGGGTTGAATGGAATATGTGGGCTGAATAGAGTCTCTGGGGCTATTGTTCATAACGCACCTGTTAGGGTGTGACAGAGATCGGTGCCCCGAGATCACTTTTCAGGAGTTCCCGCTTCCTTTGGGTATTTTGCCACCGTAATGGTTTGATCTAGGTGTTGGATTTTCACGTGATGGTTTGTCAATTTGGGAGAGTGAATCCTAATTATACTAAGCACTCAAGTGCTTTTGATACAACTTGACTGATCGGACGAACCGCATCCAAGTGCAGAGCATACACACTGGAGTCTTGTCATTTTTAGTAACTTTTGAGATGGATGTTCTTGTTAAAAAGAAGACCCTCCAGGTACCTCTTTCGATCCAAATGGATCTCAATCGGGGAATCAAGGAGGGGTTAATTTTATTAAAGTTGAAGAAACAGTTGATGAAAAGAAAATCAAGATACACAATGCTGGTTCTCTAATTAGTCCTACCATGCATCTCTTTGCCCTTTCGGGTCAATCGAGAAGTCGTGGGGTAAGTATTAAATTACTTTGAAACCTTAGATATGGAATATGGAATTGATAATAAATCAAATTATACTACCCTGCTGATTAGAACTATGCTAGATTGCAAAAAAAAAGAACGAAAAGCAAAAAAAAGGACACGGACGCAAATCCCCCTAGGGGGGATGGGGAATGGACTCGAAAGAGCCTATTCAGAGTTATTTTTTATTACCAGCGGTTACAATATCAGGAAACTGATATGATGCTTCTTGATTCTTATACAGAATGAAACCAAGAGCTTACAGAGTGCAAAAATGAAAGATTTCAGTCAAAAAGGGAGACCTCTGGGGGGATTCAGAAGGCCCAAAAGTCACTTTCGAACAGCAACTCCTCCTTTTTTCTGTTATACCTGCTAAAAACTAGCAAGCTTCTTAGACTGAAATATGCCCAAAAGCACTCTGAAAGTACCTTTGGGTCAGCTTACTTTTAACAAAAAAAAAGCTAAGTTAAAACTAGTTAAAAAATGTAAAAAGGGAACCAAGGAAAGCAAGCTTTCCTTGGGATCTTGGCTTGGCTTTTAGGTAGTCAATATCATGTGCACTGATTGCTAGATTTATCTTTTATAACAGAAAACAAAAATCTAATGCATGCAAGCTACAGATTCTCTTTTAAAATTCCATGCAAAAAGGACGATTTCCCTAAAGCTAGATCTAGAATGCTTATGAAACCTTTTAAGAACAAGATCTAGATTATGGGTTTGGAGAAGATAGATCTATGTTAAATTTACTTTAAGGTTATAGATCTAAACAATATCAAAGCTGTGAACAAAGTAACCAGGTAAAAAAAAATGATTTTGAAGGAGGAAAAGGAGAAGAGAAGTGCTTGTTGCTGAAGCAGATCTGCAATGGAAACTTGTTAGTGGAATACAGAGGGGCAATGTCTTCACAAAGCTTTTGGATGTACAGTGGAGTCAAACTAGATCCATAGCTCGTCCAATCCTTGCTACCTGAAAGCTAAACACACAATCTTGCACGAAACCTCATGAGATCTGGATATATATATGAAAAAGAGACAAGAATTACATGCAAATAAAGTTATTAAACATGTATAATCTAGATCTTCTAACATATATGCTATGAGATATAAGAAAAACAAGTAACCTTACTTGCCCAACTATACTCCTATTGATTCAGCTAAATTGTTCAAGCCAGACAGGGTTCAGATGCAGAATTTGAGAAAAAAACCGACAACATCAATAGCCGTAAGACAATGCTTAATCCACACATATGAGAGCATTACACCATTTGGCCTCCAAAGGGTCTTTATTTCAACAATCAAAAGATTACAACAGTATTACAATAGCAAGCCCTTCAATCCAACTCTAACTAGCTTGGAGGAGGCTGCTTGTGCTTGATTTATACAAAAATCAGGAGATCCAGCCCAGGGGGGGCGCAAATCCCAAGGAGACAGATGAAATCAACTGATGGAGAGTCAATCAATGCAGATCTGAAGCTGAACTGAGCATACTTGTCAATCGGGGGCCTGATTGAGCTGACACATCAACCCATAAACCAGCACATTAGTCCACAGAGCTCTCTGGAGAGCCCACACGTGTGGAGGAGAGAGAGAGGGCGTAATTCCCCATAAAGACTGCTGAAGATCAACTCTGGATCTGATTTGATCACCTCCTTCAGTCAAGGATTTGTTAGATCCAGTCAATTTGGTTCAGATCTGACTGATTTCAATCAAATCGGCTGAGAATCCACTGATCAATGATTTTGGATTTGCTCCATTATTCATCAATTTATTAATTAAAATAATCAATAAATGATTTTTTGGGGCTTTTTGACCTGAGTGATGGAAAATCACTCAAAACTAGGAAATAGTGGGTCCATGGGTTTACATGGTGCTCTTAGCTTGAAAATGAGCACCTACATGACTGAAACTGATTATTTGGCCCACTTTTATTACAAAATCAAAATTTTCAATTAAACTATTAAAAAATAGCCTAAGTTTTGGAAAAATTAAATTTTAATTAAAAACACTGAAAAAACTAAAAAATTGAAAAATTGAAAAAACCTAGGGGGACTTAGACATGTTCATATGACTCGACCATGATGTCTAGCATGTTTATACATTGACACATAGACTCTAATAACCTCAATAGGCCTAAATGCCAAGCCGACCACCCCACTTTTGGAGGTATGGAGTGAAAAACTCAGAAATTATCAGTTGTTTATTCAACAACCAATAATAACCAAGGGAAAAACACCTTGGGCTGATCGGATTGACAAATAAAGTCTGAAAGACCGAGTCTTTTACAGACACTATCATGCTAGAACATTTATTACAATTCCCCCATGGGGTATGAACATGCGATATAGTACAACAAGCACTTCCCAGAAGTACTTCCAAAGGTCTTCTGAAGTCCGAACAAGTTATCCTTGTCTGGTTAACCAGGCTCACTTGATAAAAAACCACTAAGTACAACTTAGGTGGTAACACAACCCATCCATTAAGTGCCAACACACACCCAACCATTGACTACCTTCTTCCACATGCGTGAGTTGCTCCTACCAACATCATGCGCTTCCCATGTGAAGTCATATGATAAACCATTAAATTATATCCAAGGTTTAAAACTTATCACATGAAGGGGGTCCACCCTCCATACAATCGCAAGCTTCACTTGGAGCTAGCGCTCTCCCCTTATGTTGACGTCGTCTCTTTTAAAACATTCACCACTTCTTAATTTATAACCAAAGTTTAAGTTTTCACATGGAAGAGGGTCGCATGATTATGGGGGACCCATGCCATGTCATTTCCACTCTTTAAACATTTGATTTTTGAATTTTAAAATTTTTGACTTTGGTGCCAAAATGATGCACCTTTAGCATTAAAATGCCAGTTCGTTGGTCTGCTAGCTAAATAATGCCTTCCGAGATGTTTTAGCTGCCCAAAACATAGGAAAAGTGGCCCCTAGGGTAAAGAGGATGCTTTGAGTGTGAAAACGAGCATCACCATGTTAGAAAGTGGCAACATGGAATGTCTTCTAGCATTGCATGTGTCCTTGCATACTAGGAAGCCATTAAACATGAAGCCAAATGTATTTAATGTGATTTTCCTAAATTTGGACTTAGGAAAATACATTAATTATTCTAATTTGATTTTGACTTAATGGAAGCACTTTTATAAAGTGAAAAGTGAAATAATTTAAGTGATGGCTAATCTAATCTTGGCCATTGATCTCATCGGAAGATCACATCCATTGATCCATAGTGAGGGTTAGGGTTTTCGCTTAGCCATTGAGTTAAAAGGAGATTTGGTGGAGATGACACATACACAGGAGAAATACAGATAGAGAGAGAAGTCAGAAGGAGAAGTTTGCTGAGAAGACGGAGAGACATTCACCTAGAGGATTCGCCAGGTTATCAGGCTGAGCAGCAGACCGTACAGATCACGCAGAGGGAGGACTGTACACAGTAGAGGAGGGCCGTACAGTTGCCGTACGGATTTCGTACTGCTGACATCAACACCGTATGGATTCTGTACAACTGACGCAGAAGGGACGTACTGCTGACGCAAGGGCTGTACAGCTGCGCAGGGTGGCCGTACCTTGTTGTTGGGTTTGCTCAGTGATTTAGCAGAGGTTCCATTTTATCAGGTTGGGTGAATTTATTTGCTCGTTGTAATCGTTCCATATCTTCTTAATATAAATTTCATATCTGACTGTTGCACCGGTTTTCCCATCTTGGGTTTTATCTTGGGGTTTCCATACTCAAAACACTGTGTCTATATTTATGTGATGTTGTGGATGTTTCTTAGTATTTACTTTCCGTTGCAATACTAGTAAAATAAATTCATGTGTGCTTTTCAGTAACAAATAAATATACTATTTATCCCTAGTTTGAATTTTAAAGGAAAATTTATTCCCCATGCCAAAAACGGACTCCGGACCCATCCTTTATTGCATTTTGATGTTTTTCAATTAAACCATTAAAAATGGCTTAAAAATCCAGAAAAATTAATTTTCTTGGAATCAGACGAAACTCTAGGGGGACCTAGCACATGTCCATATGACTCAATTCGAATGCTTAGCATGTTGAAAAACACTGTCACAGAGGCTCTAATAACCTCCTAATGCCTAACCACCAAGACGACTACCCCAACTTTGGAGGTGTGAGTGAAAAACTCAGAAACTATTAGTCGTTTGTTCAACAACCAATAATGACCAAGAGAAAAAACACTCTGGGATAGTTGGCTTGATGCTTCAGTCTAGGAAGCCGAGCCTTTTATAAAAATTGATCATGCTAACACATTTTTTACAATTTCCCCAAGGGGGTATGAACATGTGTTACAATTTTTTTTGAACAGACTCCTAGAAAAAGCCTGGCGGACTTTTGAACTCTGAAGAATGAACAATTATACTTGTTCTACGTTGCCAGCTTGCTTGAAAAATCCACCAAGTACAAGTTAGGTGGTCACAGGAGGCACAAGAAAAAATCTTCAAAGAACAAAACCATTTAGATCAATACATTTATTTCTCCTTAGAATCAAGGGTACAACCTTCTTCATGTACTGCAATACCGCATTGTTCTTTACTGCTGTCAACAATAGCCAAAGCTTTATTCTTCAGTTTTCCATCAATTAGATCTTGTGCTCTTTGTATACACCTTATGAGGAGATATCCCCATTCATTACAATAATGGGATATACATCTTTCCTTTGGAGCTTTGGATCATGTTTGTTGCCGCCTTTCACACACCTTGGGGGGAATGTGGCTTGAAATCTTCAAGCCACTCGGTGTGTCCTTGGGGGAAAGTTCGAGTCAACGCTGTCACCTTGTTCTTGACTCCTTCGTTTAGGCCAACTCCTAACGAAGCCAAAGAGGGTAGACCCTATTAAATTGCTAAGGCTGTTAAAGCTTAGTGTTACGGTGAAGATTATGATTACTTAGGAGTTTGATGAAAGCAAATACTAACACAAGATATTGCAACAAGATTTAAATGTAATGTTCTATTACTGATAAATAAGGGTTGACCGAGGACATTTAATACCGGGAGCATATTAGAACAATTATTCAGTATTATTATGTCATCAGTATAGTAAAGAGGGCCATCAGAGTTAATATCATAAAGCATGCAGAGCATACATGCCTTATTTCTTCTTCCTTAAGTCAACGAGCAATTAGAATTGCATGCATGCAAAAAGTAAAGTGCAAACCCTAAAAGTGACATGTTAACCCTAAAAGCTATATAAGAAGGTTAATTGAACCAAAAGGGTATTATGGTTATTATTCATCATTGAGATTTGGTTTGGAGAGCTCTAAGAGCTATTTAGGGTTGAGGGTGGATTCCTTAGCCAACAATTGGGTTCAGTGGCGAAATCTATCCACCCTAGTCAATTCAAAAGGATAGATCATTCCGATCTATCACCGTGCTTCATGATTGTTAGAGTTTGTTAAGTTTTGTATTAGAGTTTGAGTTATTTAGGGAAGCTGGGTGAATTCTCCCTTGGAAGTCTAAGTACAAGGGTGTATCAAGTAGAGGCATCATTGTTTTGGAGCATGGGCATATTCATCGTTGGTTTGGGTAGCGATCTTCCATACTTTATTCGGGCAGAGATTCTTCTCTTTGCTGCTGCATGCTTATCTGCTGAGGTCATGGTTATCCTTGGGAGCTGGAACCATTAAATACACTAGAGATTTCCTCTCTCTTTGGCAACGTTTCATCATTATTGCAGAGACCTCTCTTTAAACTGAGGCGTGGGCAGTCATATTCCAGACAAGAGAAGGGGGTGATCCATTGCTAGAGTGATCTTCCATTTCCTTTGGCAACAAATCAATATTCCTAGTAGAGATCTATCAAAAGGGCGACTTGAATCATCTCAAAAGGAGTGTGGTACTTGTTTGAAGGTCATATCTCAAAAGAGGGCTCACAATTTTATGCATGAGAGAAGATTGAAGAAAGGGAAGGTCGTATTCATATTCTCAGGGCTGTATTCTCCCCAAGCTGGGCACTATCTATTTTTCTTGCCATCAACAGCCACTGACATTCCTGGCAGGAGATCCCATTCTCAACTGCTGCATATAACATTGCATGACTGATATTTAAATGAGAAACAGAGTTCATGGTATTTGGGAATCAGATCAAGTGTTGAAAGCATCATACTTCCTCCTTGGCACTATTAAATATTGACTAGCAGCAGTCTTAAAGCTTGGACTATTGTTGGATTGAAATCCACCACCAAAGGGTTGTCATACCTATTGCATAGAACGTGTTATTGCAGCTGTTCCCGCCATCTACGTCACATTATCAACATTGCTTAAACACCTTCAGCATTGTTCAAAGGTCAGAGTTATTCCACTTATTATATATGGTTACACAACATTGATTTGAAGCATTTATTATTTCCAGACTTGCATGAACAGTTCGATGTATTTCATTAACATTCTTAAGCTGAATATCATGGGTTTTGTGATGTTTATTCATTCTACTATGGCATGCAATTAATCTTTGGATAAATACATATTTACACCAACCAAGAAAACCAACAATCAACCAATAAAATGGCAGTTCTATGAACAAATCCATGCACGAAAACGAAAACCTCTAGTTTGGGATATTACATTAAATCACAACAACATAAAAATCAATGTATGATATATCAAAGCACATGAAAGCAGATGATTATATAAATTAAAGAACTAGTGCCAAATGGAGTCCACAGATAAAAAGTGCCGTCGTATTGTTGCAAAATGAAAGTGTTGCAAGTGCTCTTGGTCAGTTTTAAATTAATGTGGAGATGAGTTGATTAACTTATGTGGAAGATGGAACTCCAAATATATCCGAAGGTTTGAGGAGTGTGTCCAAAAACATTATCCGATGCGACTCCCCGCAAGGAATATGTGGGTTGGTTGGAGTCTCTTAGACGTGTTCAACAGTACACCAACAAGGGTGTAGCCTAATGGTGTCTTGAGGTTGCTACCCAGTTGTTCCCGCTTCCTTTGTGGATTTTGCCACTGCAACGGATTGATTCGAGGCGTTGGATTTTCGCTTGGGAAGTTAATTGAAAATTGAGACCTAATTAAAGCTAGTCATCCACGTTGCTTTTGATGCATCCAATTGTTTGGTCGAACCGCAACGGTATAGAGCATACACAATAGAGTCTAAAAGATTTTAAGGATTTTAAGAATAGGTTTGTTGTTAAAAGAAGAAAAAGTGACCTCCAAGAATCTCTTTCGGTTCAAGTGAACCGCAATCGAGAAAGCAAGGAGGGGTGGATTTTATTAATGTTTTTGTAGTGAAATTAGAATTAAAGTGCAACAAAGAACAAAAATGGTTATCGAATTAATCTACCACGAATCTCTTTCCCCTTCCGGGTCACTCGAGAAATCATGGGGTAAGTAATAGTATTACTTCGAAATATTGAATGATAAGATCTTGCAGTATTAAGCAAATTATACTATCCTGCAGATGACTAAAATAAACGAAACTAAAATAAAAATGAAAAAATATAAAAAGTGCGAAAAAGTGCAAAAAATGGAAAAACTGATGCAGATCCCCTCAGGGGCGATGGGGGAGTGGGCTTGGAAGAGCCTACACGAGATCTTTTTTATTATTCGGTTACAATGCTTAGAAGAATTGTTCTTTGGTCCTTAGAAGAATTGTTTTTTTATTATTTGGTTATCTGGGGTCCAAGGCTTACAACAATGAGAGAAAAGAAGCCCGATTGAGGGGGGAACTTCTAGGAAGCTCTGGATGTCCAAAAATTGTGTTTTAGAGCAGAGTTTCCTTCTCTTTTTTAATGGACCTGCTAAAAACCAGTAAGTAATATTAGTTTAAATATGCCCAAAAACACTTTACAAGTGTCTCTAGACAATGCAAAAAAAAGGGAAAATTTTCAAGTTAAAACAATGTAAAAAAATGCAAAAAACCAAGAAGATTGGGATTGAAACCCAACTTCTAGGGTCTTGGACAGCCCCTTGCAAGGCTGCCATTAAGGCGCTTGATTGCTAGATACTCTTATTATACTCAATGCAAACTACTTTAAGCTAGCAAGCTGAAAATATCCTTGAAATGCTTGCGAAGAAAAGTAGATTTGATACTAGATCTAGATGAAAGAGAGATCAACTTTATTAAAATTTAGATCTAAGCACTAAATAAAACACTTCTATAAACTAGATCTAAGGAAGATATTTATCTTAAGCATGTAGATCTAAAGTATGGAAATAAGCAACTAAGTAACCAAATGAGAAATTTAAACTTTTGAAGGAAAAAGGTATGAAGAAAACCCCCTTTGGAAAAGGGCAATTGAAGTTTTATTGATGGCTTCAGGATGGACTATGTTTCTACGAAGGGTTGTAGAGCGAGGGAAACAAGCAAGATATCTTGCAAAATCCAACAAAGAACCTGTAAAAGCCTTCACACTTGCATAACACTCGTCAAATCATATAGTAAAAGTGTAATGCCGAAGACAAAGAGAGCATACTCATAAACAAATAAGCATACAAATCATAAATCTTAAACATAGATCTTCTAAATGAATAATGAAAAAACACTATCCACTGCTCTTGGTTAGTACTAATCTTTCTTTAGGCCATAGATTGATAAGAAAAAACAGTAAATGCGAAGAACACCTCCTACAGTTACCTCAATGCACACATGAAACAATATTGATTTAGCTGGAAAGAAGACACCACATTGATCTCCAAAGCCTTATTTCATTAGCAAAATATTCAACAAATTACAAATACGAGTAGAGGTTCCATACACTTCTTCCCAAAAGAGAGTGAATGGGCCTTGCTTAAATAGCCAAAAGAGACCTAGGGGGAGTGCTACCAACACTGAAGATAAACCCATAGTGTATCTGAGTTGAACTGAGCCACACTGAAGAGAACACAGGTAGAACTGAAGAGGTGATTGACACCTCTCTCACCTAACTCTTCATTAGTTGCCAATACATTCAATCCATTCACCAAGATCAACCAACCAATCCACATTGGCGTCCTTCCCTCACGTGTGAGCTTCCATGGTTGACGTGTGAAGTGGGTGATGGCATTTCTCTTGATTCGCTAGTCACCAAATAAATCATACCATACGTAACCAAAGTTTACCACAAATGAAAACTGAAATGTTGAAAGGGGTGGACCCCCACTTCCCACTTGACACGAGTCTTATTTCACGTGAAGAAAGTTTGACGTCACCCTCATGTTATAACTCATGTCATAACCAAAGTTTGGTATGTTTTGATTTTTAGAGAACGTTGCATGGCATGGGGGACCCATGCCATGTCATTTCCCCACCCTAATATTTTAAATTTAAACCTTTTCAAACTTTGACCATGCTGCCAAATTGATGTAATTTAGCATTAAGATGCCATCTTGATGCATCTTTAGCTGAATAATGCTCCACAGGGTGTTTCGATCGCCCGACTGATATGAAAAATGGTCCCTAGGGTAAAGAGGATGCTCTCAGTGTGAAAACTAGCATCCCCATGCCAAAACAGACTCCGCATCTGATTTTTATTATACTTCGAAGTTTTTTAATTAAACCATTAAAAAATGGCTTAAAATGGAAAAAAATTTCGTCTTGGAAATGGACGAAACTCTAGGGGGCCCTAACACATGTCCATACGACTCAAAAACAATGCCTAGCATGTTTATATACATTGACACGTGAGTTGTAATTGTAGAATTTTCAGCACTCTCCCAACCCGGTTTCCAACTCCGTTTTAAAGATTGTTTAATGCTCAACCCAATTTAATATTCTGTTGCAAATTAGATTTTTCTCATAAACAATATAGGACTAAAACACAAGAAGAATTTCTATAACTTTTTATGAGCAACAAATAAAACACATTCACACATAAATATTTAGACACAAAATTTTTGGTCTAATGACCCAGGAAAAACCCCAACCTCCACGGAAAACCTGTGAGAGAGAAAATCTTTATTTATCTTGGAAAAATACAACAGTAGACAAAAAAATGAGTCCCAACTTATCTGAACTGGAAGATAAAAATTCTGCCTCGAATTTTGTGCCAAACTCAGGAATTTTCTGTGCCGCTGTACAGACTGTACGACTGTTGTATGGACAGGATGTACGGCCTGTCTGTACGGTACTGCATCGAAAAACATGATGGCTGTGTTTGCCTCAGGATTCGCGCCCAAACTTGTGCCCAATATCTCTGCCTCGAAACTCGTGCCTTGAATTTTTGCATCGGGATCCGTACTTTACGGACAGTACGACACAACAACAATAAATGCACTTGTTGATGCCTTGATTTTTGTGCCAAGCTGTTGTACTCGGCTTCTCGATTTGCGTGCCAAAGGAAAAATTGCTCTTGCTGCTATTTCTCCCTCTTTCTCAGAAAAATGGCTCTCTCTCTCAAACTGCAAAAGTGCCTCTTCACTTGGAAAATTTACCTTTTAGGTAAAAACAATTAAGGTGAGTGAAAAGCCATCTAATCCAAGGGCCCATATTAGATTAGATGAGTGGGTGTGATAAAATCATTTTTCTCCACAATTTAAAAATTAATTCACTCACTTTTTAAACTTTTACTTAAAGTACACTTTATTCTCTAAAGTGCATTTAATGCTCATCTCAAGTCATTAATATAAAGTCCAAGTGACTTAACCCCTTTTCCTAGTGACTTAGGCAAATGTCACTTAGGGGAACAACTCCAAGTAATACAATTCAACAGTAATAACCTCCCAAGGCTTAAAACACCAAGACCACCATTCCAGCTTTGGAGGAGCGATGAAAAACTTGAAAATTATACATTGCTTGTTCAGCATTGCATAATTGACAAGGGAAAAAACACCTTGGAATAATCGGATTGATATTTAAGTCTTAGAAAGCCCAACTCTTAACAAATATATCATGCTAGCACACTTTATTACAACTCCCCCAAGGGGGCATGAACATGCGGTACAAAAAAAACAGGGCCTAGAAGGCCTGATGAACTTCTGAAATCTGATCATGAACAAGTAACCTTGTTCAAACTTTGCTGGCTCACTTGAAATCCAACTAAGTAGGACCTAGCCGGTAACAATGTTTATTTGCCTTGAAAGGAGGATTAGATTTGTGTTTAACAAACATCACTTTCTCTTCTTTTCCGAATCAACCCATTTAATTCTGTGCTCTTCATCAAGTGGGGAGGAAATCAAGCTTTCCAAACTAGTAGCTATTTTGCTCAGTGTCAATACTGCATTTGAATAGCTACGAGGCAAGCTATTTAGCATAATAGCTTTAGCATCATCATCTTCCACTTTAACTTTTATACTAGCCAACTGATTCGGTATGGAAGGAAAAGTACTACTGTGTTGTAACATGCTATCACCTTCTTCCATCCTTAGCCCAAGCAGTTTCTGATTCAAAGTTACTCTGGCGTTGCTATTTTCAAGCCTGAAAAATTTATTCAATGCTTCCCTGATGTCCTTAGAAGGCTTTGACAGGTCTATATGATGCAAATATGCATTAGACAGTCCTAGATCAATGATAACCAATGCCTTCTTATCTTTGATAGTCCATTTAGAGACTCTGCCAGCAATTATTGGTTTTACTGTGTTGTCTTTGACAACATACCATAGATATTGTCTATCAATAGCAGTTGGCTTTTCACCTGCCAATTATGAGAAGCCCTACTTCCAAAATTTTCCACTAAACTTAACTTTTCCATGAGTGTTGGCACTCCAGAGATTGGACTGACACACTGGATGTTGGGTTTTCCCGAACATATGTCCTTACAATAGGGCATATATTTTACTTTGACAACTTACAAATAACACAAAACTAGCTTTTCTTCTTTTTTTTCTAAAGAAATAAAATTTTGGACTAAAACGAAGACTCTGTCCTTATTGACCAATAATCTAACAACCTATAGACTTAATTGATAGACCTAATTAATAAAACCTAAATAATAATCACAGCTATATGAAAACCTACCTTGCAAATACAGACTAAAAACATATCAACAAACTATTGAAACTAACTATGCCTTGTAAATTTAGCAATTAAGGTTTATTCATTTGCAACTTGTATTGCTGACATTAGTCCCTTGTGACAGATGTGTATATGCCAGGGTTGCATGAGATGGTTGTCTCAGAGCACATGCATGATGGTTATTGATGGAGCATGTGCATACGATGATATATGGAAGGTCTAATTTTTGTTGCAGAGAAATGCAATGGCTCTGATTATGCACGGGAAAAAGATTTTGCACAAGCATGTATCCTTAGCTTGCACAAGTAATGCTTCCTCTTGACCAATGAAACGATTTGAGATCGAGCTGCTGGTGTTGGTCCATTAGAGTGTCTCCCGCACCATAGGACACACAGATATATTAGTGGTAGTAGGCTTCAATCTCTAATGTTGCCCCTTGATCTTATAATTTGATTTGGCATGAAATCTTACAAACATGTCAATGTCTCTATTTGTATGGTGGCTAAACTAATTATGACAGTTTACTGATTAAGACCACTATCTCCACAAGTTCCCCTTAAATTTGTCTAAAGGCAATAGTTTTATACGTTAAAATAATGAGATTAAGTTTATTTACAAAGAAATGATTGTATTTCAATACATCATTTTTAATTCTCAGTACATGTTTAAATCCTTTCACTAACTAGTGCAGAATATATCATAGTGTAGATATTTTCACACTGCCCTTTTCTAATGAATGAGATTAAATGCACAGTGAGACTGTTGAGAAATTGATGTTTGCCTTCTCTTAGGGCTAATACCTCCAAAGGGGGCAATCTTCACAATTTTCCATCTTTCTTGTTGTTGTAGAATGAAAATGATGATAAGGGCATCCATCATGAACCCAGTGCTGCTTCTAGCAATGGAAAGGGGGGTTAACATTCATATATTACAACTTACAAGCCTTGTGTGTGACACTAACTATGGATTTTTCATCGTGCTTTGAAATAAAGAGACCTTTATTACTACCTCTTTAATGCGATCTCTTTCAGTTCTCACTTTTAGTATTGCAGTGAGTGCTACTTACATTCAATATATCTTGCGGAGAAATGCTGAAATAATATTTAGTTTGGTATAATAACTTTGCACTTAACTTTATATTAAATTTTGCCCTTCATGAAGAAATGCTATTTTCAATTTACATAGTATAATGTAGTCATATTAAGGCGTCTTGTTTGTACATGCTTGTGTAGTTTCCACAGAAAATGCTTTTAATATTTATAAGTATTCTCAATAAAATATATTTTCTGTTGTATGATGTTTAATTCTCCAAAAACATTTACCTATAGTGTAATAAACAATGATTTTCCTATCAGGGAGTTTATTTGGCATCAGTAACGAATATTGGATGGTTATCTGTGCATGATTACGAAACCCTTTATTGCAGAAGTACAAGTTAAGTTTGAATTCTCTTTTTCATGCTTTAGCAGTCAGAATTCTTCTGATTCTGAACCATAAGTAAGGATGAATTCTTTTTGACGCTCTTGTGAATGTGATATAGGAAATCAAATAAAGCATGGAAAGAAAGAAAAAGGTAATGCTTAAACTTTTTCCTATATTTTGAACTCTCTGTTTTAATCCTTTATAAGAAAAACCATAATATGAAAGTGCTTTTTATTGAATTTGTATGCCCGTCAATTTTTTTCCACCACAGCAACTAATAAACAATGTTTTGATTGATGGACATTATTTATATTATATAATATACCATTTATTGTGAGAAATTTGTCAATGGATATTTAAAAGGATGTTCAATGCAGGAGCTTATTCAAATCTTCCATCGTTGTATCACTAGAAAGTAGCGGTCATTGTTTAGTTTTTGGGTGTAGGAGTGTTAGTCATTATTTTATGTAATTTTTACGGAGGTTTATTAATGTTACGTGGGTTAAATGTTGGTTAAGGCAGTTATGTAGTAAAATTTTTCAAATGTGATCATGGAAAACATCTTTCTGTGTCTTTGTGTGTCAATGATTATCACATTTATTTTCTTTCTTCGATTGTTCTTTTGTAGTCTTCTCTAAAATTTAAAATTGTATCAAAGCAATGTGGTGTGAATGGTGTTGAATTATATAGCTTTGGAAGCTATTTTTTTGATGTAATTAAACTATGTACATGTTATCACCAGACTTGTAGTTTCCCCAGTGAGATGGATCCAAGATGGATGGTAGAGGGTAAGGGCAACCAAAGAGGTGAACCAAGATAGCCTCGATTCCCAAATGGATGGTTGTCACGCCAATCGAGGCAATTTTCACTTGATGTTATCTTAGCCCAAGACAACAATGAGGGAGACCCAGACCTACTCCCGACAGGAGAGGTCAAACCTAGACACTAGATCAAATCAATGGAAGGTGAAATACGTAAGGTGTAAGGTAAAGTAAACACTAGATCTATGGATGAAGTCACAAGATGAGTTATGGCTTGGATTGAGAAGATTATGAAGTGTGAAATTGATCCAAGGTTGAAATACAAGTGACTTATGAGTTTTACTACTAGATCCAGGATCAAGGTACCAACAAATGATGAAAATATCCACTGCCTTGGGAATCGTGTCCAATGTAGGGAGTTTAAGGACAATATTGGGGCTATCTAGTACCTATGGATAGACTTGATGAAAGGTATGACAGTATCAAAGTACCTAAGCATAAGAGATAGGATCAAAACACAGGAAAAAATGGCCAAATGAGGAATGCGCTAGGGTTTAGAGATTAGTGCCTTGGAATTTGGGCCTTGTGGAGTCACCGAAGCATGACGCCTAGGAGAACCCACTTTAGGTTTGACTCGATCTACAATATCCAGAATATTTGGCCAATTGATCAAGCGGTTTGATCCATATAATTTTTCGATTATCTTTAGTTAGGGTTTTGACAATAAAATGAAGATGCCAATGGATTGGAACCAAGAAAAGAAGAACAAACTTATGGATCTTACCTGGATAACCTTGTAGATGCCTTGATGATGATGATCTATGCCATCTTGATCAATTTGAGAAGATTTGGATGAAGACTCTATGCAAATCGATTTGCCCAAGGAAGCCAATGCGCCCTCCCTCCTGCACAACAAACGTCAACAATATCAGATTTGATGCATCAAGAGAAATGGACAAATGCTACAGAAAAATAACAAGATGAAACCATAGATCACAATGATACTAATGATTGTTGATTTTTCTGAGCAGCATCGAGAGCCATTCTCTTGGAGAATGGGGCCACCTGGTCCGGGATCACGGTGAAGACTCGACCCAGTGTTGAGTGACCATTTTGTTGAATGGTAGATATTTGGTCTGGGACCACGATATAGACCCAGCTTTGCCCTGGGTAGACTCAACCCAGTGTTGAGTGACCATTCTGTTGAATGGTAGATATCTGGTCTGAGACCACGATATAAACCCAACTCTGCCCTGGTTAGACTCAACCTAGTGTTGAGTGACCATTCAGTTGAATGGTAGACATCTGGTGCGGGACCACGATGTGGACCAGTCTAGTACTGGTAGACTCAGCTTAGTTTTGAGTAGCCATTCTCTTGGAGAATGGAAGCACCTGGTCTGTTACCAGGAAGGCACTGTAAGCCCTAGACTGGGTCTCGGCATGTGTGGCACTCTGACTCTTGATCTATGGGCTTTGTGTACTTCTCCAAGGATTAGCTACCCTTGGTTAAGTTACCCTAGTACCAGATCTAGGTGTCACACAGAGTGTGAGATAAAAGCATTAGTAACTCTCTTGGTTTATGATGATGTACTTTTGGAATAAAAAGGCCACAGGGGCACTTGGAAAAAGGCTAAAGTCAAAATTCAAAAATACATGAGGACTTTTGGACCACAGGAAAAGGACCACATGTGAAAGTAAAAAATAAATAAAGACTTTTTGGGTAAAAGTCAAAGTTACTAAAAGGACCTTTTTGGTAAAAAGGTAAAAGTGAAATTAGGACAAGAATAAAATATTATTATTTTATCTTTCCTAATTTTGGCCCACTTATAGGTGAATGAAGAATATAAAAGAAGATCAAGTCTTCTCATTATCATACATTCAATTTTGCTCTCATAGGTGAAGCTGCCATTACTAAAGAAGACTGTTTTTATGTTTTTGCCTCAGCTAAGGCATCCAAATCAGCTAACCCTCAGCTAGGGTTTCTTATCTTTTTTGTCTTAATGGTTTTACCAAACTCTCATCTTCAGCCAAGTTCAGATCTAGGGCAACCATCTTCAGATCTGGGCAACCAAGTTTAGATCTAGGGCAGCTACCTTAAGATCTTCAGATTCGGGCAACCAAGTTCAGATCTAGGGCAACCATCTTCAGATCTGGGCAGCCAAGTTCAGATCTAGGGCAACTACTTTCAGATCTTCAGATCCGGTTGACCATTCTCCAGATCCGGGTAGCCACAATTCAGATCCGGGAAGCCACCTTCTTTTTGGGCGGAATTCGAGTTTCGGGCATATTTGTGATTTTCGGGCATATTTGTGATTTTTGGATTGATCTGATATTTTTGGACAAATTTGATATTTTTGGGCAGATTTGATATTTTTGGACAGATTCGATATTTTGGGCAGATCTGATATTTTTGAGCAAATTGCTATTTTGGACAGTACTGATCTTTTCTAGTCAGATCTGGAAATTTTAGTTACTAGGTTTTGAAACCTTTGCTATGATTTTTACTGAGAAAATCTTACTATAAATTGTGGTTTAACCTAGATTGGGGTTTGAGGAACTTTTTGAAGAATTTCCTAAGTCATCTCATTTACAAGATGAGCTACTAATGCTTTTTGGGGTTTTTGTCCTTTGAAGGTTTCCCCAGTGAAAAACTCGTGTCCATTGTGCTGATGTGATGAATGTTATTTTATTGCGCTTGTTATTTGTTTAAGTTAATCTGCAAATTTTTAAGTATTTCTGCTAATGCTAAAATTCAACATTGTATCAGAGCTTAACATGTAAAAACACAGTAAAGGGACACTGCTGCTGTTTTTACTAGATCTTGGGATAAGATTTGCAGATCTAACATTTGGTGAAGTGGCAGAGATGGCCACCAATGGTTTCAAAGTGGAAGATAAGCTCTATGGTTCAGCCAACTTGAACTCCTGGAAAACCAGGTTGACAACCATTCTAGATGAGAATGACTTGGATGGCATTGTTCTTAATGTCATTGAAGAGCCTACAACAAATGCTGGTAGACTTGCTTACAAGAGGAAGCAAGGTAAGGCTAGAAGAATCATCTATGATTATGTCAGAGAGTTAGTGATGCCCAACATCACATCTTTGAAGACTGCTAAAGAATGCTTTGATACTTTGGTCAACCTATATGAAAAGAAGGCTCCCAATCATAAGAGAGTCTTGAAGAAAAGGCTACAAACTTTGAAGCTGAACAAAGATGAAAGCGTTTGTTCCTTCTTCACGAAGATTGCATAGGTAAGAGATCAAGTCATTGCTATTGGTATTACTGTTGATGATGATGATCTTGTGCAAACAGTGGTTGATGGTCTCTCAAGCTCTTGGGAAACTTTCATGGCATTTGTCTGTGGACGAGAGAATCAACCAACCTTTGAAAGGCTTTGGCATGATTGCATAGAAGAAGAAGGAAGGAACTCTAGTAAGGTAATCAAGGAGGACAACCTTGCACTTGCAACAAAGACAAAGAAATTCAAGAAGCCTTTCCCTCAACAAAAGAAGGGAAAGTTTTCTGACATGTCAAAAGTGGAATGTTATAGTTGCCACAAGTTTGGACATTTTGCTAGAGACTGCAGGCAGAATAAGAAGAAACCCAAGCGAAGGTTTCAAGCATCTGCTGCAGAAGCAGAAGAAGAAGAAGAAGAAGAAGAAGAAGATGAAGAACCTGTTAACACTCCGTTTTTAACAGTTGATTCGAGGGCTTGACAGAGGTTCGGTAAGGGTCCCAGCCCCTCAAATGTCATGTGACCATCCTTCAACGAGGAAAGTGGCAGGTGTATTGTAGCATTGAGCATGATCCCTATTCAAGGGCTGCGATTGATCGAAGGAGGATCAACGGTTCTGAACCACTTCGTGCGAGCAAGCATGCGTGATCAAAGTTTCTGTCTTGGAATGCGAAACGTGTTAAAGACCGCTGGCTTTCGACGGTTGAGATGAAGCCCAGGGCAGATCTACGGCCTACAATAATTTCACACTCCATACTTGTGCGGACAAAGCCGCAATCTCAAATCGCGAAAAGGGGTAGAGGTCGCAAAGATCAACGGCCATGATGAAAGAAGAGGACAAATCCACGGCTAGGGTTCATTTCGCAAGGTGAACTAGCATGGACGAATATTTGAGTTCTCAGTTGCGAAAAAGGGTGGGGCCCACTTTGATCGGCGACTGCAGGAGGGTCGATCTCGATCGACGGCTCAGGACGTATCACGATCCAAACTACCCACGGTGTTTAGAAGAGAAAGGTTGGCGGCAGGATGAACAGAACATGGACAACGGATATGGAAGATTCTTTTGATCGGACGGCTAAGAAAGGCTCTCGAGGTGCAGATCTCCCACCCAGTGTGGAAATGACAGCGGAGGGGGCATTCACACGTGTAATCTGCCTCGTCGTAGATTGGCCGATTCCTTCGATGCCATTCGGGATACGCCTGAGGTGGAAGTCTCGTCCAGTGGCACGGTTTTCTCGGTTTGCAAGTATGGCACGTGGTTTGTTTTGGAGGAAGCCATGAGAGAGATATAGGTTTGATCCGCTGAGGTGGCAGACCTGGCATTTACACGAGGCCGAGCGATACTACGAACTAGAACAGCCCGATGCCACCATCAAGGTAATTGAAAGGGCGAGGGATAGTCAAATCCATAGCCCTTGGAACCATCTTGACAGCCCCGCGTAAACGGTGTGGAATCTGAACCATACCGGATGATATGATTGAACATCAGGAAGGAAGAAGGGATTTGGGCCTTCTTGTCAGCCTTTGATCGGCATCCTTGGCTGGACAAGGAGACCCAAAATGGGTCCCTAGCCGCCTGTGTGGGCAATAGACCGTCAGCATGCCGCATGGGAATCATTTTCACAAAGCAGAATGGTGGGAGCCTCTGCGTTGTCGGCCCGCATTATCACGTGTTGCATCTCCATAATGTTTGTTTCTATTTGTAAAACATGGCGATAGTCCACTCTTTGCACTGTTAGCGCCTAATGGTGACTTGTAACAACTTTTTATTCGGTATTCTTAGCAATAGGATTGTATAAAAATGCTCCCGATAGAGGGAGAAAGGAGTCAGTGAATTGGATTGGGAAACAATCTCGGGCTGAGGCTCCCATTTGTAAAGCTTGATACCTGTGTATGAATAAATTGCAGTGGAAGACTGTCCTTCACAGCAGAGATTCCTGTGTTGTTGTTTTTCCCAATAAGTGCTTTCCTCTTATGTGTAAATTGTCTTTTCTTGTTTCCACTCCATTTTGTTTATTTCTTTTCATGCCTGCGACATAGGGTATAGTGGTTCGAAATTCATACTTGTTATGCTCCGGCTGCTGTTCCAGGCATTAACAATGGTTCTTCTAAAGTTACATGGAATTCATCTCCCCGATGCTCCATGCGATGGACTGTCCCTCCTTATCCTCTAAAATGCCTGCTAAAATCTCCTGATTGGGAAATCAGCAGTTGTCTTGCCTCCGTTTGCTACCTTTCGTCATTCTTTCATCTGTAATCGTTTTTTGCGCAGCTTTCGACTCCATTTGCCCATGGTCCCTTATCCCCCGATAATCTCGCCATGCACCTTTCTCAACATACTTTGCCCCATTTAGGATCCTAGCCCCCTGATTATGCTGATTGAAAATCCTTTGCGGAGTAGACTATGGTGACACACAAGACTGACAACCTTATGTGGAACTTCTCCGGTGACGAACGAGAGATCCCTCTCTGACTGCGCAGGGCCGGAGGCGCAGCCTAAAGTGGTTCTGCTGTTACCCGGAAACGAGCCCTTCCGTAACCTTTGGTTCAATTCCAGTGCTAACAGAACCAAATAAGAATAAGAAGAAAACCAAGGCTAACAAGGATGAAGAGCCTAGAAGAGAGTACTACTCGATTTTTGCTCTAACTAGTTCTTTCTCAGATTGCTCCACTTCTTGGTTGGTGGACAGTGGTGCCTCCAGGCACATGACAGGTAACCGTAGAACTCTCACCAGTTACAGAAAGAAGAAGTTTACCACTCAGGGAGAACTTGGAGATGACTCCACTTACAAGATTGAAGGAGTTGGCTCAACTTCACTTCAACTTGACTCAGGTATGGTTCTTCATATTGATGATATTCTTTATGTTCCTGGATTTCAAGTCTATGGGCATACTCATGACCATCAACTTAACAAAGTTGGGTGACTCAACTACCAGTTCACAGAGTATGGACTGTACTATGTATAGACAACTTTTTTGGGATCTTGGATGCACCTCGTGCATACGAGACCAGACACAGAGAATGCTCTGAATCAGTGCATGTCCAACACCTATGGGTTCAGGGTTACTTCTAGCAGTAGAGTAATGTTATCTGGATATATTGATTCAGATTGGGCTGGCAGTGCAGTTGACCGGAAAAGTACCTCTAGTTATTGCTTCAGTTTGGGATCAACAATGATCTCTTGGGCCAGCAGGAAGCAGGATTACATAGCTCAGAGTACAGTTGAGGCAGAGTATATTGCTGCAAGTCATGCCTGCAAGGAAGCAGGTTGGCTCAGAAAACTGATATCTGGTCTGTTCGGGGAAAAACTTGACTCAATGATCATCCATTGCGATAATCAAAGTTGCATAAAGTTTTCAGAGAACCCAGTGTTTCATGGTAGATTGAAACATAGTGAAATGAGGTATCATTTCATCAGAGACCCAGTACAAAGAGGTCCTCTGAAGTTGCAGTACATTTGTACGGATGAACAGATTGCAGATATCTTGACCAAGCCTTTGTCAGCATCAAAGTTCTTGTACTTTCGTGACAAGCTTGGTATGGCAGAGAATGCCTCTCTCGCTGAGAGGGAGTGTTGATTTTTCTGAGCAGCATCGAGAGCCATTCTCTTAGGAGAATGGGGTCACCTGATCCGGGATCACGGTGAAGACTCAACCCAGTGTTGAGTGACCATTCTGTTGAATGGTAGATATGTGGTCTGGGACCAAGATATAAACCCAACTTTGCCCTGGGTAGACTCAACCCAGTGTTGAGTGACCATTTTGTTGAATGGTAGATATCTGGTCTGAGACCACGATATAAACCCAGCTCTTCCCTGGGTAGACTCAACCCAGTGTTGAGTGACCATTATGTTGAATGGTAGACATCTGGTCCGGGACCACGATGTGGACCCGTCTAGTACTGGTAGACTCAATTTAGTTTTGAGTAGCCATTCTATTGGAGAATGGAGGCACCTGGTCTGTTACTAGGAAGGCACTATAAGCCCTAGACTGGGTCTAGGCATGTGTGGCACTCTGGCCCTTGATCAATGGGCTTTGTGTTCTTCTCCAAGGATTAGCCACCCTTGGTTAAGTTACCCTAGTACAAGATCCAGGTGTCACATAGAGTGTGAGATAAAAGCATTGGTAACTCTCTTGGTTTATGATGATGTACTTTTGAAATAAAAAAGTCCACAGGTAATGAGCGTAGGGGCACTTGGAAAAAGGCTAAAGTCAAAAGTAAAAAAAACATAAGGGCTTTTGGACCACAGGAAAAGGACCACATGTAAAAGTAAAAAATAAATAAGGACTTTTTGGGTAAAAGTCAAAGTTACTAAAATGACCTTTTTGGTAAAAAGGTAAAAGTGAAATTAGGACAAGAATAAAATATTATTATTTTATCTTTCCTAATTTTGGCCCACTTACAGGTGAATGAAGACTATAAAAGAAGATCAAGTCTTCTCATTATCATACATTCAATTTTGCTCTCACAGGTGAAGCTGCCATTACTGAAGAAGACTGTTTTTATGTTTTTGCCTCAGCTAGGGCATCTAAATCAGCTAACCTTGAGCTAGGGTTTCTTATCTTTTCTGTCTTAAGGGTTTTACCAAACTCTCATCTTCAACCAAGTTCAGATTTAGGGCAACCATCTTCAGATCTAGGTAGCCAAGTTCAGATCTAGGGAAGCCACCTTTAGATCTTTAGATCCGAGCAACCATTCTCCAGATCTGGGTGTTATCACCAACTTTGTAGTTGCCTGTGTGAGGTAGATCTAGGATGGATGGTAGAGGGGCAAGCAACTAAGGAGGTGGAACCAAGACTACCTAGACTCCCAAATGGATGGTTGTCACGCCAATCAAGGCAGTCTTCGCTTTATGTTATCTAAGTCCAAGACAACAATGGGGGAGACCCGAATCTACTCTCGACAGGGGAGATCAAACTTAGACACCAGAACAGATCAAATGTGGTTTTGAGGTACGTAAGGTGTAAGGTAAATTGAAACACTAGCTCTAGGGTTTAGGTACTAGCAACTGATGAAGATGACCATTGTCTTGGGAAATGTAACTGTGATAGGGTGAACAAGGACAGAGTTGAGACTGTCAGTACCAAGGAGATAGACTCAGTGAAGGATATGAAGGTATCATGTAACCTGAGTTATCAAGGAATGGTCAACTTTCGGTGAAAAAAGGTCAGGAAAGGCTAGCGCTATGCTTGGAGATCAGTGGCTGTTCAGCCTTGGGTAATGGAGTCAGTATCAACACAACGTTTCAGTGAACCCCCCTGGGATATGTCCTGATCTATGGACTCAAAAAAGGATTTGGCCCGAAAGATTCAGGTTACAGGAAAATCAACAGAAGGAGGGCTAGCGCTAGGGTTTGGAGAGGCAGATCTGCAGATCCAGAGCCACCAGGAGACTATCAGCTCAACGTTGGAGTGGAAATGTGATCAGGATGACCCGATCTACAAACCCACATCAAAAAATTTCAGGAAAAATCAGATTTGGAAAAGTCAAAATCTGATGAGGGGGATAGGAGGTTGAAAATCAGTTTTTCAGATCTAGGGCAATCTGGCAGGAACTAGCTCAGCGTTGGGGGTGATTTGCATTGTGTGGGACTTGATCTATCAGTCTATGAAGTCAGAAATCAGAAAAAGTCAAAACCCTAGCAGGTCAAATTTTCAGTGGGGACGCTATATAGTTTTCAGGCTAAAAATCAGATCTAGGTCAAACCATCAGGAATTTGACAAGCGTTGCAGTAGTTTCAGTGAAGGGGGGGCCCGATCTATGAAACCCAGCAGTGGTTTGGCCAAAGATTGGACTGTTATCGAATTTACTATTTTTTAAGGGTTTTTTTAGTATTTTAACGGTTTTCAGAAAGATGGAAGGAAAATAGGTACAATGGCTTCAGATATGTAAAAGAGAAGAGAATTACCTGTTGGATCGTACCTGGAAATGCTTGTAGAAGTTTTGATAGTGATGATCCTTGCTATCCCAATCAATTTTGGAAGATCCAAGTGATTTCTATGACAGATGTAAGCCCCAAGCCACCAATGCGCCCCCTACCTTGCATGAGCAAACGTCAACAATATCTGATTTGCTAAGACAAGATAAAGAAACCAAATGCTACAGGAAAGTAAAACGAAGTAATCATAGATCACAATGAAACTAATGAAAACCCCTTGATCCAAGACGAAGATAACCGAACGAGTTGAGGTCCCCCTGCAAAAATGCTCCAGCCAAAACGCCCTCCTATAGACAAGACAATGATAGCAGAAAAATATAGATCTGATATGAATTTCCACAATGCTAGGAAGCAGAAGACTATCCAATCACCATTTGAGAACATCAGATGCAAAGTAGATCGAGAAAATATCTACGAAAAAATCTTTCTATTATTTAGATCCAAGAGCCAAAGACCCTTTACAAATGAGAAGCTCTCTCTTTTAAATAGAAATGACAGAACCACAATAATAACCGAATCATAACCACTTTGAAAACGAGTGGCTAAGATTAAAAGATAAAATATTCTAATCAATGGTTGAAATGAGCTCAACATACAATACATGGATCAATATAACCATAAACTACCAAAGTGGACTAAATCATCCATCAAGAGGGTACCCCACTCAACAAGAAATAAATGAAGCACATGGTGGGTCCATGGAGTGTTGACTAACTCCCTCTGGGTGTCCATTGGCACAATAAAATAATATAATATTTTAATTATTTGACTTTGTGCCTCCTTGAGGAAATCGTGAGCCTCCCAAAAGCTTCAAAAAATAATATAAAAAATGCCCAAAAATAGGTGTGGGCCAAATCAGGGGCTGCAACTGCTGCAGAAGGTGTGGAGGACATCACTCTCATCATTATGACTCATCCCATGTCATTTCCTTGCCTCAGTAGCCCAAATCGATTTCTTTAATAGCCATTCAATCATTTTTTAATTTGCCTCGGGAAATGTGAGCTTGCCAAACAGCCTCCTAGGGTGCCTGTGTTGTCAAACTGAGCCCATCAGGCTCTCTGGGATGGGGGTACTATTGTACAAACAAGTGGCTGCACCCCTTATGCCCATATAACGCCCTAGGAGATCCAACTAAAACATTTCCCTGCTCAAACATATCAACCTGTGAAGAAAAACTGCATCAGAAAGGCAGAATGAGCTTGATCATATCTGCAAGTGCTCGGGGCTAGAAATAAACTGTCTCATTAGACTTGGAGAGTCCCAACCCATCTAGGGTATATACTCATACCCCTCACAGGTCTCTACCTGATCATCAACCATATCCAATAAACAATATAACCATTTGCAAATGATCAGACACCAATAATCACTCAGACTATCATCCATCTGCTGCAAGTGTTAGAAGGCTAAGACATGCTCTACAACTCATTCAAGCAACAGTCACAAGAAGTAGTAGTCATTTCATTGGCGGTACATCAACCAATACATATATAAGGATTTATTTATTATTACTCAGACTTAGACTTTCAGGACTATACTCAGTTTATAGTTGTAGTCAATTTGCTAGTGAAGGGTGAAGGATGAAATTGACAAGGCTGAGGCTAAGGATGATTTCCTACTTGACATCCTGACACTTTGGATATGGAAGGGGAATACTCACTATAACCAATGCTGGGCAAACAACAACACAGGGAATGGCAGTGCCTCACAAATGGTTGAGTTGTTTAGAGAGTGCTTATTCAACTTAGGCATCATGACTACATCAAGCTTGATCCAGTTTCATTAGGATCATTAATTTTATTTCCATGGCTTTTTTGGCCAATATGACCCTTAAGGACTTCACCAGTGCTTAAAAGCATAGCTAATCGCAGCTTTCATCCGGGACATATTTATTTTATAAGGTCAACAATATTTGGATATAACATATTTTTGACCATTGCCTTTTTGGACCTTTTCTTATACCCTTCAAGGGGTATTTTAGCATTTCATTGCTCTTGCCCTTTTTACATATGTTAAGAAACATAGTTTTAGCATTTTCATTTTCCATGGGCGCATATATAATATTTCCAATGCAGGTAGTACATGAGCTTTCAGTTTTAGCCAACAACATCTCAAGTGACCAGGGGGAGTTCTGCACAGTGCGAAACATCGGGACAACCGACCAGAATGATTTAGGCATACAATCCAACTTACCAAAGGCAAGTTCTGTCACCAACTTAGAGCCGAGACACAATATAAACAAGGAGGCTTGTCCAGCAAAGGTTCTAGCGGGGGAGAAGGTCCTCCATGCCATAAGTCAAGAAGTCGGTCGGGTTGAAAACTAAACTGGAAGGTAATGGATGGGTGGAGATAGTGAATGATGAAGTCACCACTAGCAAGCCAAAACAATGGTGGGAATGACTACCTCTAGTCTCTCTAGGGAGGGTAAAACCAATGAGTATAGATCATAAACTTCAAAGTCAGAGTAGGGACATCAATACATAAATACAAATACATCCAAGTCCACATTATTATGACCGCTAGATCATGACACCACATGTTAATACATGTCACAAAGATGAGTATAAGAGCAATGATAACCAGAACACAATATAAAAAGCTGAGTCATAATCATGCCATATAATCCATCTGAAACATCATCTGTCCAATGAGAAAGCATTGATATACATCTGGGCATCGATAACTGCTTTGTAATGACTAAATGGCTACATCGGTCCTCAAATTTGAGTGTCCTGAGACTCAGTCCTGACATGGGAGAGTACAATAGTCCACAAATACAATAATGATCCGTCAAAACTGCTCATCTCAGCATCTCATATGTAAGAGATCTGGCTAAAAAAATGTACTATGTCTGAAAAATAGAATATGGTAGCTTGGCTACTATATATGTGATAACACCGGGCAACCAAGTTCAGATCTAGGGCAACCATCTTCAGATCTGGGCAGCCAAGTTCAGATCTAGGGCAACCATCTTCAAATCTGGGCAGCCAAGTTCAGATCTAGGGCAACCACTTTCAGATCTTCAGATTCGGTCAATTATTTTAAGTGATCTTGCTTATGGTGTCAGCGAAGATTTTTTAAGAGCTGGGAGAATGTTCCATGTTTAATCTATTGAAGACATGACAGCCCGCCCAGTATCCCAGGCCGGTATTGCGAAGATTGACCAGCTAGTTGAGAAGCTTAGACAACGGGGAGTTCCGACGCCTCTACTAAGAAGAACTTAGGAAATTCTCTACAATGCCGGTGCGTTGGTTATGGGGTTTAAATTTTATTATGTTTCTCTTGCAAGATTAAAAATCCAATGCTGTTTCTGGGTACTTCGATTTTGAAGTCGGTTAGAGCATACTAAAGCAAGGAGACAACAAAGTTAATTAATTATGGGGGAATGAGTTGCAAATTTTATTAAGTCGATTAATTAAAACTCTTCGACAAGGAGCGCTCTTGACCTTGTCTTATGACAAATGTTCAAGAGACTTAGCTAATCTAAATGCCTAATGCAAGGATATGCAAGTCTAACTATGCTCTTCGATAGAGAGTGCTCTTGACTTGGGTTATGACAAGTTCAAGAGACTTAATTAATTAATTGATTAAACTTAAAAGAATAATAAAGATCTAAACTGCCCAGGAGTCTCTTTCAGGTTTATTAGGCCCTAATCGGGAAAGCATGGGGGTAAGTAACAAATCAAAAGAAAACAAAAAGCAACTCTCTGATAGAGAGCACTCTTGATCCACCTTATGGTGAGATTCAAGAGATTTTGGTAATTTTTAGGGTTTTGCAATATTATATTAAAAAAAGTAAAAAAAATTAAAACTAGCTAAGTGAATAAATAAGAAAATCTTTAATCTTTTCTATTTTATGCAAGATGAACCTTTTAGAAATAAACTTATCTAATCTCAATGAAAAAAACAAAACTATAACAATTGAAACTATTCTATCCTACTTTTAACAAATTGTGAAACAAAGCATGAAAATGAGGAGACGATACAAGCTTCCCCCAAATGGAGGAAGAGAGGTGTGGGAGCCGTAATCCCACTCTCTCTTTATTAATTTTGTTTACAATGTTTTCCTTTGTTGCCTTTTTTGCTTCTTTTTTTATTCCTGGAAGGCCTTTGGAGCAATCTGCAGAAGAGGAAAGAAGAAGAGGGAATTTATGGTTTTTTAGGGCTTGATTCTTCAGAATTTTGCCAGCATTTCCACTGTACCTGTGACAGAAGTAAAAAATCAGCAAGCATATATTGTTAAAAAATGGTAGGAAAGACAATGCAAAAATAAATTTAAAAAAAAAATTTGGAAAAATTTTTATACTTGGAAAAAATTTTGAACTTTCACATGCAAAGCATAAATTTTCCCTAGATCTAATTAAGAAACTAGATCTTGCAAAAGCCCTAAAAACAGATCTGAATAATGAGTATTGAAACTTGGATCTATTTCATGAGCAAATGCAAGAAATTTAAAAAAGGGAAAGGTAGAGGTAGAAGTTTGAAGATGGAGCTTTGGAGTAAGATCTCCTTATGTTTTTCCTCTTGGACAAAGCCCAACTTTGTAGATCCTGAAAGACAATAGTGTTAGAAAAGTTCTTATGATGATGGAGATGAGATTGATGCAACTGAGCTTACACCCTTCTCCAAACGGCAAGATCTGCTAAGACAATCAAACTCGAAACCCGGTGAAATCAAACAAAATAATTAGTATGCTATGAATCTTAAACCATGATCAATACTTCATATAACTGAATACTTGTACTCATCTAGGTTAAAAGATAAACTTTGCATAATAATCCAAATCGACAGCTGCAAATGGAAGATCTTATGTTCTAACAATAGACTTCTAAAGCTAGTTATTTGATTCCCCATATAAGTAACAAATTTAAAACAAGGAAAGAAATCACCTCATAAGATAGACATCCACTAATGAAGAAACAATCCCATAGACCTCCAAAGTAGAAAAGCTTTATTCAATAAAATAATGATTACAATTTTTGTAGAGTTTCTATGCCCGAAAGTCCATGTTGTAGAGCTCAAAAGTGCCTCTACTTATACAAAAAGGAAAGAAAATAGGGCTCAAATTCCTAAATCCGGACTAAGAGTAACACCGAAGTAATTGAATGAGCTCAGCATGATGATTTGGAGTTGAACTAAGCTGCAACTGAGTGCTGGAGTAATGAAGGGGGGTGAGGTGGCTCATCCTCCCTCATAATGATCACCCAACCAATAGATAACCCACACTTCAACCAAAAACGGATTTGACCAAAGAGGGCAAATTTTTGACTGATAGTTCAACTGCTACACTCCGATTCTTGATCTGAAACTGACCGATATTGATTGGAATCACCATAAATGCTCCGTGCCATGTCATTTAGCCTTTTATTTTATTCAATTTGGCTTATTTTGGAGAGTTTTTTATTTTCTCCAAAATATTCATTTTTAATATTTTAATTAATAATTTCTCCGTAAATGACTTTTTTGAGAAATTATTAATTCTGAGGCTGAATGAACCTCTGAAACTTGTAGATAGTTGGCCGATTGATCATGAATGATTTTTGGCTTAAGGTTAGAGCCTTCAATCACTAAATTCGGGTTTCGGATGACTAACTTATTACAAATTGAATTTTTCCATTTAAATTATGGAAAAATTTAATTAAATACTTTGGGAAAATTAAAAAATTAAAAATTTTGACGCGTCCGGTAAAACTTTTTCAAATTTTTTCTCAGGGTCCTAGTGACTTAGGACATGAGCATAGTCTATTCTAACAATGTCTAGTAGGTTTATATATACTCAGTTGGGCTCTAATAACCCCCCAAGGCCCAGAATTCAAAATTGGGCATTCCAGCTTTGGAGGAAGCGGGAGAAAACCTCGTCAATTATACTCGGCTATAGGAAAAGCATAATTGTCAAGGGAAAAAAACTCCATGGAATACATTAGTTGAAATTCTACGTCTTAGGAGACCGAACCACTCAAAAATACCCTACTAGCACATTTTATTACAAACCCGCGGTGCCATGGTCATAATTATTCAAAACAAAAACTGACTAGCCAAAACTGGCTAGGCACAAAGGCGGATCATCAGATACACTGAAAACAAACATTTATCATGTTTGTAAAATGGCGTCTCCTCAGCTAATCCATCTAAGTGCAAAATTAGTGGATAACAGGGACATATCAAAAGCAACAATGTCTCAATTCTCGTAGATACTAGTAGTACCCATAACTTTATTAATGTCAATCTTGCAAAATATTCAACTTATTCATTTTCCCAGTGCCTAACATGGAGGTTATGGTAGCAGATGGCAAGAAGATTGAAAATGTGGGATAGTGTCACAAGGTTAAATTACAAATGCAAGAGTATAACTTAGAATCCGACTTCTTTGCAGTACCTCTTGGAGGAGTAGACGTTGTATTTGGAATCCAATGGTTGTAAACATTCGGTACTTACTCCGCTAACCATCAAGAGCACTTCATCAAGTTCAAATGGCTAGGAAAAAAATACAAATTGTACGGTTTCCAACCACTGCAAAGTCAACTGGTTACATCATATCAGATGGAAAGGCTGATTCAAAAAGGAGCACTTGCTTACATAATTCAATGCCAAGAGATGGAGTTGCTAACATGTGAAGGAGATGACTACAAACCACCAGAGATACAAGAGCCAAACCAAAATCATCACAAGGTGTTCCAAGAGCTTTCGATGGAGCTACCACCAAACAAGAAGATTGAGCACATAATTGACATAGAATCGGGGGAAAAACCTGCCAATATCAAACCGTACAGATATCCCATCACCATAAAATAGAGATCGAAAGGTTAACCCAAGATTTGTTAAAATGTGGATTCATTTCAAAGAGCAGAAGCCCTTATGCAACTCTAGCAGTGCTAGTTCGAAAGAAGGATGGGTTTTTCAGGTTGTGTACAGGTTACAAAGGTCCGAACAAGATAACAATCACGAATAAATTCCCTATCCCATTCATCGATGAGATGGTGGATGAACTTCATGAAGCTAAGTACTTCTCAAAATTAGATTTGAGATTAGGGTATTACCAAATCAGGGTTAGAATAGAAGACGTAGCAACAACTGCTTTCCATACTCATGAGGGCCATTATGAGTTCAAAGTAATGCCCTTTGGATTAACTAACGCTCAAGCCACTTTTCAAGCTGCAATGAACGAATTGTTCCAGCTATATTTGCGAAAGTTCGTATTAGTATTTTTTCATGATATCCTCATATATAACAAAACTTGGAGAGAGCATATTCGACACTTAGATCAAGTACTCACCATCTTGGAAGAGCATCAATTTTTTGCAAAAAATGTCAAAATGCACTTTTGGAAAAGAAGAAGTGGACTATCTAGGCCATATAATATCAAAGGAAGGAGTCAAAGTTGATCCAAGTAAGATTAAGGCAATCATTGAGTGGCCCAAACTAGATAACATCTCGAAATTAAGAGGATTTCTAGGCTCGACAGGATACTATCGAAGATTTGTGAAGAATTACACCCATAACACTGCCCCTCTAACAAATTTACTGAAGAAAAATTAATTTCGATGGAATGATGAAGCCGAAAAATGTTTTGAGGCATTGAAAAGTATTATGTCATCAACTCGAGTATTAACAACTTCGGATTTCACAAAACCTTTTGTGATGGAGTATGATGCTTCAGGATTCGGGATAGGAACAGTCTTGATGCAAGAAGGTCACCCAATAGCCTTCAAAAGCGAGAAGCTCAACAAGAGAGAGAGTCTAAAGTCCACATATGATAAGGAAATGCTTTTGCAAAATGGCGACAATACCTTCTAGGGAGCAAAATATTGAAAAGAACAGACCACAATAGTCTTTAATATCTACTACAACAAAAAACGTTGTCAACTGAACAACATAAATTCATAGAAAAAATTGCTGCATTTGACGTGGAAATACTACATAAGAGAGGAAAGGACAATGTAGTTGCTGATGCCCTTTCCCGAAAAGATGAAGAAGTCAAGACTTATGCGATCCCATTGCAGTTCCAGACCGGTTGAATGAAATCCGAGGTGAATATGCAAAGGACCCAAACACCTGTTCCTTAATCAATGATCCTAATCAAGGTCCAAAACTCGAATGGAGGAATGACATCCTTTCGTACAAAGGAAGAATCTACTTAATCCCAACATCCAGGTTTAAGACCAAGGTGTTGATAGAATCTCATGATTCCCCTGCCACTGGACATGTAGGTTTTTTCAAATCTTACTACAATGCTAGACAATCCTTCCGCTGAAGGGGATGTATAAAGATATTCAGAAGGATGTAGCCGAGTGTGACACCTGTTAAAGAAACACAAGCAAAAATGTGGTGACTTCGAGGCTACTCCACTCGCTTCACATTCCAAACTAGAAGTGGGAGGAAATCTCCATGGATTTTATTGAAGGGTTACCCTTATCCAAAGGCAAGAACAAAATCTTCGTGGTATTGGACCGATTAATGAAATATGCACATTGTTTGGGTATTAAGAAAACTGACTCTGCTAAACAAATCCCTAAAGTATTTTGTAAAAATATTTACAAATTAAATCGATTTTAAAAAATCACCGTTAGTGCAGAGATGCCAAATTCACAAGTAGTTTTTGAAAGGCGTTCTGCAAATGAATTGGGATCACTCTTAACATGAGCTCAACCTATCATCCTCAAATAGATGGACAAACAAAAGTTGTTAACAAACGTTTGGAAGCCTATCTTCGTAGTTTCGTCACCGATAAGCAGAACAAATGGTTACAGTGGTTACATCTTGTCGAATGGTGGTATAACTCCACCTATCACACGTTCGACAAGATGACACCTTTTCAAGCATTGAATGGTTATGCGCCTTCCAGATGGAAAGAAATCATTCGAGGTGATGCAAAAGTACTTGTAGTAAAAAATCAACTCGAAGAAAATCAGAAAGTAATGCAATTACTCAAGGATAATTTAACTATGGCACAAAATCGTATGAAACAACAAGCAGATCAACATAGAACATAACAAGAGTTTAAAGTAGCAGATTGGGTATTTGTTAGACTTCAGCCATACAAACAATTGTCACTTAAGTAACAAGGAAAGAATAAACTAGCTCCTAAGTTTTATGGACCTTATCAAATTATCTGAAAGATTAGCCCCGTAGCATATGAATTGAAATTACCAGAAAATATTCGAATTCATAATGTTTTTCATGTTCCGAATCTTAAAAAATTACTGGGTCAATATCAATCTGCTCAGACAACACTTTCTACCTTGGACAAAGAAGGGAAACTTGTTTTAGAACTAGAAGACATCTTCAACATCAAAGAAAGAAGACTACATTTTTGAATAATTAAGGAATACCTTATAAGGTGGAAGAATTGTCTAGAAGATGATGCTTCATGGGAGACAAAGAAGTTTGTTTAGTAGGAGCAATCATTGCCATGCTTTGAGGACAAAGCATTTTAAAAGAGGAGGGCAATGTTATATATATAATAATTAAATAAACGTAAAGAAATATAATGATAAATAATCTAAGCATCTTATATATAAATTAAAAAAATACAAATCAAATTAATTAAAGATATGTTGTTAGTATAATTATAAAAAGGAAGAGACATGACTTTATGTAAAGGCACCTCAAAACCGATACCGATATAAGGTAAGTATCGGTGCAAGGTAACACCACATGAACCAAGGTGCATGCGTCCCTCGAAGTACTCCATTTCGTCTACATGGAAAAAGTAAAATCCTCCCGATTCATAAAGTGGGGCTCCTTTGGCTCGTTTTTGGATGGATTTGTGGCAGGAAACCCTCCATGCACATCGTAAATAGGGTCAGCATCAAGCCTGAGTACAACATCCCCCATAGTGGCATTTGCAACCTCCATCACCTTTGTAGGCACAAACAAAACTTTCGAAGGGGTTTCACCCAACTTCGAGCTCTCAACAATAGGGGTTTTGGTGTCCATAGTCTTTGAATATCTAGTCAAGATGATGATGGGTCCACCAAGCTCATTGTTGGCTTCTTGGAAGTTCATCTTGACCTTCTCACTTCCAGAGAACTCGACATTTAAGGATCGAATTATGGTCTTAACCTCGCCATCACTTTTCGAGTTATGAGGGATGAAATCTGGTGGACGCTCCCTTGACGAACTTTGACAACTGTACACACTTTCCACACTAGCTATAAGCCTATAACCTCTACTGGCATTCTCGGTATGTTCAAGTAAGAATCCTATACTTGTACATTCCAAATTTGTATCTGTATGTACTGTGTTCGTACAAATCACATATGTAGATGCTTGATCTTGTTTCCCTATCGGTCGCTTTTCTTCCTCATGCCACTCACGAACACCTCGTTGACAGCTAGCTGTAGACATCTTGCATATTTATGTGTGGTCCTCTTCTCTAGCCTGTTTGTTTTTTGCCTCCATCTTGGTTCCTTGTATCCCCTTGGCCTAGATTTCCTCTTTTTGTGGGACCCCCTACAGGTTCGCTCGCAAACCGCCCTTGGATTCCCACTCCTCCAATCTTGTGGTCCTCACCCTTGCCCCTTGTGTGCCCAAGTTCACCTACACAACCTCGTGTACCCGACTCTCCCATCATCCTCCCTCCTGATGTGATCTCCCATTGCTTCTTTCTCGTGGTCTTCTCCCGTGCGCTCTCATTGTGCTCTCCACCTATCTCCCATCGTTGTGTTCCTCGATCAAACTTTGCATAGTTGGTGTCTAATGGTTTGGATATATATAATATATATATATATATAGAGAGAGAGAGAGAGAGAGAGAGAGAGAGAGACATTTATACATACACACACGCATATACATATATACATACACACATATATATTGTGTGTGTGTTACAATTTGAATATTTTGTGTATTGTGTAGTCAAGTGGTTCTTCAACTCCGGTTTTTTAGCGAGTTCTGGTCTAGTTTTGGTTTGGTTCATGATTTTGGGGGTTGTGATTTGAATATTTTGATAACATTGTTCTAAGGGATCATTAATGTACCTTGCAGGAGTCATGGGTTGTAGTAGGCATTCATAAGAAAAGGGAGAGGCCACTATTGTCAAGATGGACTAAAATAGTAATTAATAAACATGAATGGACAAAGATAATTTATATGTAGTGAAGAAGCCAACCATATACAATATCTTAAGGACACAACTATGCTAATAGAGATGGCCCTTCATAATAATTGTTAGGCATAAATAGTGTTTCCGCTTGAAAATGCACCTCGGGGTTAGCGTGGCAGACATCTTAAAGCCATGAGGTGCATCCTTGGGGGCAAGTCATGAGTTGAGATACTATCACTCAACACTCAACTCCTCCGTCTAGGCCAACTCCTAGCGAAGCCAAGGGGGGTGGTCCCTAGGAAAGAAAGGCTTTAAGCTAAGTTATGAAAAGATGAAAGTTAATCTAAGAGTTTGAAATGAATTACTGAAACAAGGGCATGATATATGAAATAGATCACTGTTATCTAGGTCGTGTTCCTGTAGGTTATGGCAGTTTTTTAATGATTTGAATGGGGCTATTTTTATTATCGAGTGTTATATCAAGGTTCCAAGGCTTTACCCGTGAACTAGTTTATGAAAGTCATTAGCTTGGAGGGAACACAGTAGTAATGCTTGTAGGACTTATTTCTCAATTGAATCTGATTGATTAGAAATCTAAATTACATGAATGTCATCGTTTTCATTAAATTAGCGTCTTTCACTTTCCTGTTGTATGCATATTCAAGTCATGGTTTGGATTTGGCTTATATATTTTTCAGAATGTAGATAGTATTGATCGTGATATGAAACTCACAAATACTAATGTATTAGAGAGACTATAATTATTAATACCTCAATTAAAGGTTAATTTGTCCAGGGTTGTCTTCCAGAATCCATGACTATCGTTGTTGTAGGAAATATTTCACATTTTCATTCAATGTTTTTAATACTGACACTTGCTTTGGGTATTCTTGTTTAAAACAGATTTTAGAGATGATACAAAACCCATATTGCACATTTCTACACATGAGAAGCTTGATGCTGTCCATTGGAATCCAACTAATCAAGATGAGGTTGGTTAAGTAAAGATTATTTTTGTTCCAAATGTGCTTTTAATGTGTCTCCATGTATATAAACATTAGTGTGTTAAGTAGAATATGTAGGATGATTCTTATAAATGAATAGAGTATTCAAGGAGGGCTAATCCTTTTGAACGTGTATCTCTCAAAGTCGTTAGTTCAAAGCATTGACAATGAAACAAAGTAAATACAAAGTGTTTATATGACTGTAGTGCAAACCAAAATTCTAAACTGTATTGAAATGAAGTCATTTAATATAATGAGGGGGGTCCCCTTTTATTTGTCTTATAAGGAGGTTGTGCTACCAATTTACCTATCCTCGTTCTTAACTAATATCAACTTATATCTAATGATAAGTTGACTTAATCATAATGTGCCTCCATTACATTAATGATTAGACCAAGGTTACTATAGCTTGGGAGTGGAAGCACCATTACCCAAAAAAGCTTAGGAGTGGAGCACCTTAAGAATGTTATATATATGGCTTAGCAAGTGGGTAGCCTTCTTGATTTACACAAGACTAACACCATGGTGCTTGGGACTTTACATCTTGTGGGTGCTAGATTTTGTTGTAAGATGTATTTTGGTGTAAGGACATATGCTAAGGCATGTAGTGAAATTTAGGTTTTCCCACCGTTTTCCCACTTGTATACTAATATGATTACACAAGTTCACATCTCTAGACTGAACAATGTCCATAATCTTCTCTAGCATGATGTCCATCTGTTCATACATCTCCCCAATGGTTTCTCAATCTAAATCTGCAAACTAAATTATGTTAGAAATTGGCTTGGAGAATTCCAAAACTTACCCAACCCTTTACCAAATTTGACTATCAATAAGAGTCTCCTTCACTGCATTAGCACCATCTCTATCAACGGTCAAGTCATCATCATCCTCACTCGTCACCATAGCAACCAAATCCTGTCTTACCCTCAATAGGCACTTGAAGGTGAGCAAATGGCTACCAAATTTACTCTTTGCAATCTTAAGTAGTTGCAAGTTAGGGTGAGTTCCATAAAAGTAATGGACCCTTGTATGCCTAATGACCATTTTGATGAGTTTCTTCTCTCTTGTACAAGTCATTAATCGTTATGCTTGACATTATCATGCATCAAAAGGTTCAATGTGTGCACCAAACGCCTAGACAAAAAGATGCGAGGATGCACTCATTCAATGATTTTTCCTACTCCCTTACAATTTGATGCATTATAATTTATTAGTGATTACTTGAATCATATTAGAAGGACCAACATCGCTAATGCTTTTCGGCAAGAGCTCTAAAATGTTTTGAGCAAATGAAGTGATTGATGAGAAGGAATGTGGTGCAAGAAACATTGCACCACTATCCTAAACATCATGAACATATATCAAATGTTAGTTTCTAACATTTGTTCAACCGTCAAATACAATGGATACCCTAGTATCCACCCACTCATTGTAAATGATGTCATAGTTCTTTGGATTTTGATCTGTCCTTGCCTAGAGACATTTTAAGCTTTGCCAAACCTAGGGCCCTTTATCTTTTGGGGATTTTGTTGATGGCCTGAAATATATTATGCCAATAGAGGGAGCAAAGAATATTGAATGGTACACCACATGCATAGAGAAGTGCACCACTTTTGCATCCACCTCATCCCCACTACCAATATCAATGGAATCTCTTATTGTTTTTTAGATTTGTCCCCTTCCTGCCCTAACGTTCCACTAACATGAGGGGATGTTGATGTGTTGCCATTAAATCTAGATGATGCATTAGATTGAAAGTTTTTTTTCTTAACCATGCATTCATTGTGCAACTTTCTCTGTCAAGATGTACTTTTGTATATCTTCCTTTGATACCTTACGGAACATTGAGATCCCAATGATCCCCTTATTAGCATCACTCTCCAATACTTCATAAAGATGCCTCCTCACAGGGTTATGTGAACCGGTATGAGGTTTTCCTTGTTCATAGTCATGCTTACATAAAACTTTAGTGTTTCCACCACCTTCCCAACCTCAAGCTTTGTCACAAACTTCCACGAGGGTGTTAATGAAGTTTTGGAACCTTAAATGCTACTTCATCCCCTTCTAAAACATCCTCATCTTCTTATAATGGGTCACTATGAAAATATCCACTGTCCTCTTCTTCCCTCACATGCCTATTACCCACCAAACAATGAAAGCATATCCTGAAAGAAATTTTTCCTCAAGTCTTAGATGAATAACTTGCAATAGGACGAGGGTGAAGAAAGAATGGGAAGGTGTTACATAAATAATAATAATAATAATGATAAATAAAAGGCCATGGAATAAAATGATGATCCTAATGAACTTGGATCAAGCTTGATGTAGTCATGATGCCTAAGTTGAATAAGCACTCTCTAAACAACTCACCCATTTGTGAGGCACTGCCATTCCTTGTGTTGTTGTTTGTCCGACATTGGTTATAGTGAGTATTCCCTTTCCATATCCTAAGTGTCATGATGTTGAGTAGGAAGTCATCCTTTGCCTTAGCCTTGTCAATTTAATCCTTCACCCTTCACTAGCAAAATGACTACAGCTATGAAGTGAGTATAGTCCTGAAAGTCTAAGTCTGAGTAATAATAAATAAAGCCTTATATATGTATTTGTTGATGTACCGCCATTGAAATGATTGCTACTTGTTGTGATTGTTGCTTGAATGAGTTGTAGAGCATGTCTTAGCCTTTTAACACTTGCAACAGATGGAAGATAGTCTGAGTTATTATTGGTGTTTGATCATTTACAAAGGGTTATATTGTTTATTGGATATGGTTGATGATCAGATAGAGACCTATGAGGGGTATGAGTATACACCTTAGATGGATTTGGACTCTATGAGTCTAATGAGACAGTTTATTTCCAGTTCTGGGCACTTGCAGGTATGATCAGGCTCATTCTGCCTTTTTGATGCAGTTTTTCTTCACAGATTGATATGTCTGAGTAGGGAGATGTTTTAGTTGGATCTCCTAGGGCATTGTATGGAACATAGAGGTGTAACCACTTGTTTGTACCATAGTACCCCCATCCCAGAGAGCCTGGTGGGCTCAGTTTGGCAACGCAGGCACCCGAGGAGGCTATTTTGGCAGGTTCACGTTTCTCGAGGCAGATTAAAAAATGATTAAATGGCTATTGAAGAAATCGATTTGGGCTACTGAGGCAAGGAAATGACATGGGATGAGTCATGATGATGAGAGTGATGTCCTCCATACCTTCTCCAACAGTTGCAGGTCTTGATTGGGCCCACACCTATTTTTTGGACATTTTTTATTATTTTCTGGAGCTCTTTTTGGAGGCTCACGATTTCCTCAAGGAGGCACAAAAGTCAAAGAATTAAATTGTTATATTATTTATTGTGCCATGGGGACACCCAAAGGGAGTTAGTCAAACACTCCTTGGACCCATCATGTGCTTTCATTTATTTCTTGTTGAGTGGGTTACCTTTTTTGGGTGGATTAGTCCACTTTGATAAATTATGGTTATATTGATCCATGTATTGTATGCTGAGCTCATCTCAACCATTGATTAGAACATTTCATCTTTTAATCTTAGCCACTCGTTTTGAAAGTGGTTAGGATTTGGTTATGATTGAGGTTCTCTCATTTCTATTTAAAGGAGAGAGCTTCTCATTTGTAAAAGGTCTTTGGCTCTTGGATCTGAATAATAGAAAGATTTTTTTGTGGAAATTTTTCTGGATCTACTTTGCATCTAATGTGCTCAAATGGTGATTAGCTAGTCTTTAGCTTCCTAGCATTGTGGAAATTCTCGTGAAATCTATATTTTTCGTGGCCATCATTGTTTTGTTTACAAGAGGGCGTTTTGGCTGGAGCGTTTTTGTAGGGGGACCTCAACTCGCTCGATTCTCTTCGTCTTGGATTAGGGGGTTTTCATTAGTTTCATTGTGATCTATGATTACTTCATTTTACTGTCTTGTAGCATTCAGTTTCTTTATTTTGTATGTGCAAATCTAATATAATTGACGTTTGCTCATGCAGGGTAGGGGTCGCATTGATGGCTTGGAGCTTGCATATGCCATAGAAATCACGGGGATCTTCCAGAATTGATCGGGATAGCAAAGATCGTCATTGTTACAGACTTCTACAAGCTTTTCCAAGTAAGATCCAACAGGTAAGTCTCTTCTTTTTTCAGATCTTATTTCATTGTACCTTGCTTCAATTCAACTTTTTCTTAAAACTCCTAAAACACTAAAAACATTAAAAATCAATAAACTTGGGAATAGTCCGATCTTTTGCCAAACCATTTCTGCGTTTCATAGATCGGGCCTCCCCTTCATCAAATCAACTGAAACGTTGGTCAAATTCCTCATAGTTTGACCTGGATCTGGTTTTTAAGCAGAAAACTGCATAACCCCGCCACTGAAAATTTGACCTGCTAGGGTTTTGAGTTTTTCTGATTTTTGACTTCACAAATAGATAGATCGGGTCCCACACAGCCTAAATCAACCCCAACACTGTGCAACTGCTTGACCATTTGGCCTAGATCTGAAAAATTGACTGAATTTGCCCTAGCGCCCTCACTGAAAACTGGACTTTTCCGGAAGTGATTTTTTTCTGAAATCTGACAAGATAGGATGATAGATCGGGGCCCAAGCACTCCAGAACACCCCCAACGCTGTGCTAGTTCCTCTCGATTTGCCCTAGATCTGAAAAATCTGTTTTCAGCCTCCTAGCCCCATCATCAGATTTTGACTTTTCTAGATCTAATTTTTCTGCCGATTTCCTGATTTGGGCTTGTAGATTAGGTCACCCTGACCTCTTTTCTTCCTCAACGCTGAGCCATTAGCCTCTCGGTGACCCTAGAATTGTTGATCTGTCCTCCTAAGCCCTAGCGCTAGCCATCCATTGAGCTGGGTTTCCTGTACCTTAGCTTTTCTGGACCAACTACTTTCTGGGTTCGTAGATCGAGGTGTCTCACAGGTGGGTTCTCTGAAAAATTGGTTTACTGTTGACTCCATTGCCCAATGAACACAAGGCACTGATCTCCTAGCTAGCGCTAGCCCCATCTTGACCTCATTTTTACTCCTTTTGCTAACACCTACTGATAACTCAAGTCACCTATCTTTCACTGAGATTGTCCCCTTACTACTAGGCAGTCCCAAATCTGTTCTTGCTCACCCTGTCATAGTTACGTTTCCCAAGACAATGGTCATCTCCATCAGTTGCTAGTACCTTAACCCTAGAGCTAGGGTTTCCATTTACCTTGCACCTTAAGTACCCTGAAGCCCGATCTGATCTTTCTTCTGGTGTCTAGGTCCGATCTCTCCTGTTGGGAGCAGATCTGGGTCTCCCCCATTGTGTCTTGGACTAGGATAACATAAAGTGAAGGCTGTCTTGATTGGCGTGACAACTATCCATTTCGGAGTCTAGGCAGTTGTGGTTCCACCCCTTAGTTGCTTATCCCTTTACCATCCATCCTGGATCCACCTCACACAGGCAGCTACAAGGTGGGTGATAACACACCTCTAGGATGCTCTCTGGAATTAGAATCAATTTCCCCTCATCAGCAAGGCGGGGCAGCTCGGAAGATGTAACAATCTGCTAACCGACTTCCTTCTTGAGTTTGGAGACATGAAATACGTTGTGAATCTTGCTCTCTGCGGGTAGTTCTAGCTCATATGCTACCTCTCCAACCTTCCAGATTATCTTGTATGGACCATAGAAGTGAGGTCCGAGTTTTTCTGCTCCTTTCTTTTTAAGAGATAACTGTCGGTAAGGTTCAAGGCATAAATAAACGAAGTCTTTGACCTCAAAACTGCGTTCAATCCTGTGCCTGTCCACATATATCTTTTGTTGATTCTAAGCAGCCTGTATGTTCTCCTTGAGTATCTTGAGGATATTCGGACCCTCCTGAATCCACCCTTTGGCCTTGGGGGCCTTGCTATTGCCGAATATCCTGTCTGCGAAAGTGGAAGCATCATATCCATAAAGAGCTCGGAAAGGGGTCATCCCAAGGGTCATATGGTGCGTGGTGTTGTAACAATGTTCACCCAAGTGTAGCCATTTGATCCATGTCCTCTGCTGACCTGCTACGTAATTTCTCAAGTATCCCTCAATCCACTTGTTGACAATCTCTGTCTGCTTGTCACTTTGTGGATGATAACTTGTGCTCATGGCTAACTCGGTCCCCACTAACCGGAAAAGCTATTGCCAAAAGGCTCATGTGAATTTGTTGTCCCTGTCACTGACAATGGTATTGGGTAACCCGTGGAGTCTAAATACCTCTCTGAAAAATAGTTTTGCCACCTGTGCTGCTGAATAATCTGAAGGAATGGCAAAGAAGTGAGCGAACTTGGTCAATCCGTCCACCACTATGTACAAGCAGTCTCTTCCCTGGACCTTGGGCAACCCAGTAATGAAGTCCATGGAGATGCTTTCCCACTTTTGCTTGGGAATAGGTAAGGTTCATAGTGAACCAGCCGGGTGGGTGTGCTCTATTTTGTTCTGTTCGCACAAGCTGCACTCTCTCACATGTTGTATCACATCATTCTTGAGGCCCTTCCATGAGAACCTTTCTCTAGTCTGTTTGTAGGTCTTGAGAAACCCCTGATGCCTTGCTAATGGTGAATCATGTGATTCCTGTAAAATCTTCTTCTTGAGGGAAGACTTTGGAACTAAGAAGATTCTGTTCTTGTAGTATATGATGTCATCAATTACCCGGTACCTATCATCCTGAATCTGTCCATCCAATAGCTCGCAAGCAAACTTATCTTTGGCGTACTCAACCAAAAGATGAGATCTCCAATTTGATGAGATGCTCATGAGGGATAACGCAGCTGGTTGTTTGGAAAATGCATTGGCCGTTACATTGTTCTTTCCCTTTACGTACTCAATCTTGAAGTCATAGGCCTGAATTTTGCTTACCCATTTCTGCTGCCTCTCGTTTAGCTCTTTCTTCTCTAGGAAGTATTTCAAGCTAGTGATCTGTCTTAACCTTGAATTTGCCACCAACTAAGTACTGCCTGAACTTGGTTAGTGCATGGAGAAAGGCTAACATCTCTTTGTCATATATCGAATAGTGGCACTCATAGCCGTTGAGCTTCCTGCTCTCAAATGCAATGGGGTGGTTGTTCTACATCAAAACTGCCCCAATTCTCTCTCCTGAAGCATCACATTCTAACGCAAAGGGTTGAGAAAAGTCTGGTAGAGCTAATACTGGGTAGGAACTCATTACCTTTTTCATTTTCTCGAATGTTTGTCGAGCTGTCTTCGACCAACTGAATGCCCCCTTTTGGTAAGATTTGTGAGGGGTGCGGTCATTTGTGAGAATCCATTGACATACCTCCTGTACTAGGTGCAAAGGCTCGAAAAGCCCTTCAGTTCTGTCATATTTTTTGGTGTAGGCCAATCCATTATGGCCCGAATCTTCTCTAGGTGCACTTGGACCCTGTTGGCCCCTATCACATGCCCCAAGTATAACATCTCTTGCATGCTGAACTCACACTTGGACATTTTGGCATATAGTGACTGCTCTTGTAGAATGCCAAGTACTTCATCTAGATGTCTCAGATGTTCTTCCCAAGTTCTACTGTATATCAATATGTCGTCGAAGAATACCAGAAGATACTTACGTAATTGAGCCTTGAAGATATTGTTCATGCATGACTGGAAAGTAGCCGGTGGATTAGTGAGCCCGAATGGCATCACTAAAAACTCATAATGTCCGTAGTGGCAACGGAAGGCAGTGTTTGGAACATCCTGTTCCTTGACCCGAATCTGATGGTAACCTGAGCGGAGGTCAATCTTGGAAAAGTACTTTGTCCCTTGTAGTTCATCCATCAACTCATCAATCCTGGGGATGGGATACCTGTTCTTTATGGTCTTCTTGTTGAGTGCCTTGTGATCAATGCACATGTGTAGGGTTCCATCCTTTTTCTTCACTAGCACTACTGAAGATGCAAATGGACTAGAGCTAGGTTTGATGTACCCTAGCTTGAGTAGTTCCTTGATTGCACTCTCTATCTCATCTTTGTGCCTCTTGGGGTGTCTGTAAGGAGTGGTGATAACTGCTTGGGTCCCCTCCTCTAACTCAATAATGTGCTCAAATCCCCTATCTTGAGGTCGACCTGCTGGAAGGTCTTCGAATACTACGTTGTGCTTCTGCAGGAAGGCCTCTATATTTGCTGGATGTTGTGTGGTCTGATCTGGTGGTTTCCTGAAGGTAACCAAACACTCTATTGCCCACTCAATATCTTCCTATCGGAGTACTACCTCCATCCTGTGTGATGTCACTGCTGTGGGAGGGTAGGTATTCATCCCTCTCAATACTACCTTCTGTCCCTCTGCTCTTGTGAACTCCATCTCCATGGTTTGGTAGTTCTTGGAATACTTCCCTATGGAATACAACCATTGAATTCCTAATACCACATTCATGTCAGGTACATCTACCACATAGAATGTCTCTATCACTGTATAATTCCCAAGTGTTACTTTTAATTTAGGAATCCTCTAACTAGACTCCATGGTGTGACCTGCTGCAGCTACTGAAAACCCATCAAAACTCTCAGTCTGAATGCCTCTCCTTTTAACCCATGCAACATCAATAAAGTTGTGGGATGCCCCACCATTTATCAGCACTCCCGCTCTGTGGCCTGTACGGTACCTCTGATCCGGAGGGTGTGGAATCTAGGAACCCCTGTCATGGTAGAAATGGTACCTCCTGAGGGCTGTACCTCATCAACTGTCTCTGGTGTGTCTCCCTGCTCCTGATCCTGATAATCCTCATCCTCCCCACTGTTGGAATAGGCCTCTATGTCGTAGGCCTTTCCCTTTCCTGAACATCTGTGACCTGGTACCCATGGTTTCTGGAAAGTGAAACATAACTTTTTTCTTCTAAGGTCCTGTCGGGTATCATTGTCCATCCATTCTTTGTGGAAGGTTTTCCTCTCTTTATCTTTACTAGGGAAATTGGTTCTGGGAGGAAACCTATTTTTGGGTACTGCATCCTGTAAATCTCTAGTCCGGCTGATGGCATCTACTAGGGTGGATGGCCTGTAGGACTTGACCCATCCTCGTAAGGGTTCAGTGAGGGCCTCTGTAAACAACATAAGCAACCTGCTCTCTGAAATATCGGTCACCATGATTGCTTTCCTCTGAAACTCTGAAATAAATGCATCTGCACTACCTGTCTGCTTGAGCTGTGCCAACTCTCTAAAATGTACCTCATGATCCTTCCTATCAAATCGCTCAATGAGCCTCTGTGTAAAATCTGGGTACGATGTGATGGTATTGTGATCCAGTGTCACTAACCTGTGGTACCACCACTCATAGGCTTCTCCATCCAAATGCAAGGTAGCCAATTTAATGGCATCTATCTCAACCATGGGGTTGAGCTGGAAGTATGTATCGAATTTTTGCACCCAATTCTGGGCTGGGCCACCCTGAGTACCCTCAAAGGTAGGGATAGTCAGTTTCCCTACGGTGCGTTGTAACTCATAGTTTTGGGTGAATGGCCTATTGTAGGCTTTGGGTTTGTTCTTACTTTTAAAGTGTCAGAAGTCAGTGAAGGTCATGGCTGAATGGAAGTCATCTCCTAAAGCTCTATACTCTCTCAGATAGGCACTCATGGATTCTTCTGGTTCTACTTGTGCTAGAGGTACTGCAGCTCGACTTTCTAAGAATTGAGGCATGGTAGGTCGGGAAGTCTTGTTGTATATATGGGGATGGCTCTGCATGTTGGTATGTAAGTGCTCCCTACTACTACTGGTGGATACCCTATCACTATTGGGAAATAAGGGACTGGGTGGGCCCATTTTTCTCTGTCATTTGCCGGAAGGTACTCATCATTTCTTTTTGCCGAGTAGTGAGTTCTTTTATGGCGGATAGGAGAGTATTGAAAGCTGTTTTATCATCATCGGCCATTGTTTCTTTGCCCTTTCCAACTTGATACTCTCTCTCCCCCAACTCTATGTCCTCTAACTCCTCTTCTCTCCATCACTGTTTCTATACCTCTGTCTTCGGTAAGTAATGTTGTATGGGTCTTCTGAATTCATTTACTCTTTTGCATGCCCACAATTGGCAAGAAAAATAGCTCTAATACCAGTGTAATATCCCAAATTGATATTTTTTTTTTGTATTGTAGATGGCTAGTAGGCTTATGCCTCAATAGAATATGAAAGTAAACCCTGATCTCTGCATGCAAGCAGATCTGTGCCCCAGATAATATTGAAATGCTAGAAAATAGGAGAAATTAATGCATGTACATACTAGTATGTAGATCCACGGATGATGAAGAGTATGGTCCCCACATGTAAGAATTCTGATGGAGAAATAAGGAGATAAACCAAATCGTCCTCCACAGGTGAATGTGCCCTCCTCCAAAGCTGTAGATGCTCCTCAATAATAAATAATCCACTAATGAAGACCCAGATGATGTGCACTAGGGTTATAGTACCCCTCTAGAAGTGATGGAAGCACCATGCAGAAGAAATGGTGGCTCAATAGCCTAGAACATAAGTATCCTCCTCTATGGAATTCGCCCATGCAAACAGACGACCTCCAGATAGTGATAACTGCTGAGAACTTGCTTGATACTTGAGCTGAGAGGCTCTTCTTCCAGGGGAAGGGTGATGAGGGTGTTCTGAGAGGAATAGAAGCAGCATGCAGAAGTTATGCCCTCTATAGACGAGAAGACGAATAGATATGCCTCTGATCACGGTACCACGGTATGATTGCGAACCGCTCCAACTGGATGAATAATCAATCTCTCGAAGCAACTATTGAATAGAACCTGATGATGAAGTAGTGCTGAATTTGGAGGATCTAGCCTGATTATGAACTAGGGCAAATAGATTTCGCTGTCGAAATACACCAGTTAGCTGAGCATGCACTCAACCCCAACTTAGCTCGCCGAGCTCTCCAATTTGAATCCTTAAATCAATAATCATATAAGTGTCCTTCTCCATTCGCTTTATCTTTCTTTTATAACTTCCAACTGCGAATAACCTAACTTTTGACCTAATTAGGTCACTTTACTTCTAATTGCAGTTGACTTGCATGCATGTGCATGGAGACTCAATCAGGTGCATGCATCATGAAATAATGCTCAAATGTCATGCATGCCGGTGGCCTTTGGCTCTGGTGGCCCCTGTCTACCCAATGATGATATAATATTGATGCCCTAGATCTTCTTATATGTCATCAATCCATAGATGATTCCTTGACTGTCAGTGCCCGCTCGAACCTATGGGAATCATATAGGTTAGCGGGTTGGTTCTCAATGCTTAAGCAGAAGAAGACATTACAGCCCATTGCAGTCGAACTAGATGACACTATAGTTATTGCATCCACATGTTTAGTAAGTCCTATTAAGCAAGCTACTACATATGAAAAACATTTATGTTCCTCCAAAATTGGAGCTTTGGACACATACATGGGGAAATCATGGACACTACAATTTAACGAGGAAGCCAAGGACGCTATGATTGAAAGAAAACTAGTAAAAGACCTAGAGATTTCCAATCAAGTTGACGTCGGTTTAAATTTGTTTCATTCCGGTAACAACCACCAAACATCTTTGGAATGTTTAACATTAAAGTGGACACTCCTTAAAGTTGTAAGATGGAATCCATCTACAATAATATGGCTTGAGGAAACTAAGAAGGCTCACATTGATGTCTTTAAACTCCACGCACTTAAGGATAACCATCACTTTGATTTCCAAGGTTAAGGAACATCTCTTAAAAATATTTTCAGTATTATGACATCCGATGTAGGATCCACAACTAGTGCAAAAAGTGGAAGTGAAGATCCACAATTCTTCATAAATGGAATCCAAAACATGATATGGAAAACCAATAAGTACAAGTTGTATTGTTTCAAAAACTCACCACTGAAGCAGAAAGGATTACAACACAAGTTCCAGAATCATGTCCATATAATGAAATTGATCCAAGATTGTAGTGTTGGAGTCAGCACTTCAAACACAACCCATAATAAGAGAGCATCAACACTCTTAGCTTTGAGGACAAACCTTCCCTTAAGGGAAGGGCGATGTTACATAATAATAATAATAATAATTATAAGAATAATAATTATAATAATAATAATGATAAATACATAATACATAAACAAAATATAAATTAATAATGAACTAATAATGACTATTACTGTAAAGAGGACGCGACTCCTCCCAATAGGTGCCTAAGTCGTATTCAAAGGCAAGTTTTCAATTGTAAAATATCATCAAATCGTTTTATTCAATATGTATTATTTATTATGAAGATGGATCTCTTCTTTATCTATATACGGATTTTTCCATAACACACGGACTCGGTGTTACAGAAGCGGTAGGAGAATAGGAATAATTCATTAACAAACAACAAAAGGATATACCAAAAAGTACAAAGAATGGGATTTCGGCTTACTCTTTAGGTATTTAACTATTTGTAGTAGTAGATGGCGACGTTTGTTCTCTCCTCCATTCTCTCACAAATTTGTCTTCCTCAAAACTAGTAAGAAGACCAAGCTTCCCACTCCAAGATCAAGCACACAAAGATGATATTAATGAGGAAAATAGTGAGGGAGAAGGGCTTTTGTTTTTGTCCCTTGAGTTTACCCTAAACCTGAAACCTCCCCTAGGTCCCACCTTTAAGAGAAAAAAATTAAAAAAGTTAATTTTTCCCTTTTCTGTTGTATTGTCTAGGCAACTTTAGGTGCATGCGAGGTGCGTATAGGTGTATTTTTTGGAGCGCCTTGGGAATGTGGTCCTAGGTTTGAGAGCATCGAAGGGAGTGCCATGCTCTCGATAGTGGTAAGGCACGTGCTAAACATGCCTAAAGTGCGCTCCTTGGAGGCTCCCTCTCGGAGTAATATTTCGTAATGGGAGTCGCACCTAAGAGGACAGTCCCGATAATCCTGCATTAGACCTTGGTGTTAAAGTGCTTTTTTTGTAACTAGGGGAATCATCAACTAGGGTTGGGCTCATACTCGCGTGACACAGGGTTTATTCTAGTCCGCTACCACTATACCCCTAGGTTTACCGACACTGACCTACTTGGGGCACATAGGGCTTGGTCGAAGTTTGAACCTGCGACATCACAAGGATTGCCTTAACAGTCCACCCTATCTCCAATTGGTCTACACCCCAAGGGCCAAATTGCTTCAAGTCATTACAACAATATGTTCTATATGAGCTCAACATGTCATTTATGGAAATACAACTTGGCGGGAGAGGATAACACTCCATCCCACAATCACTTGGGCTAGACCCAATTGAGTATAGTCTGCTGTTAGAATGTTAATAAGATAATATAAGATAAGATAATTATATTTATGTTCAACTATTGACCATAAATAGGTCAAAGGAACCTCTAGGTACATGAGAAACAAGACATAGTGGGAGTGTGTGCAGTTCCCATAAAAGCATATGTAACCTCTAAGGTCAAAAACCTAGAACCTAAAGTCCATCGTCTAGGATTTTAAAGTCTTTCATTTAAGAACATGTGTTTCGTCCAAGTTGGTCAAAGGTTCAAATTTGAAGGGGTGTAGGGTATGTACACATTACCATTCATTTTCCAGAGGTGTCCACTTGTGTTATCCTCGATCGATGACAAATTTTCAGTGTGGGTGGCATTGTTGATGCCTTGTTGAACATGAGGCTTGGCTGGGCTTTTTGCTGTGTCATAGATGTCCTAATGTCATGCTTGTGGATTGTTGAATATAAACCTGGGCATGCTGGTGCAAGAGATGGTCATTAAGAAACAATATTGGGCACTCCTATGCAACCTACGGACATAGAAACACATTGAACAGCAGCTTAACTATAAATCTGGGCATAAGTTAGGCAGTTCTGGGCAAGATATGTCAAGATCCACTGTAACAGCAGCTTTGAAACTTGTATTGTGGACATTTGAAGTTATAACAGCCATAAATCTGTGGTAGAAAAAACATCATCTGGGCATGTTTTAGCCCCTAGCAGCCCTAATCTCCGATCTGGGTGACGTCATGAGGATGTTATAGGCTTGCTAGGTCAAATTTAGACCTGTTTTGATTCCTTCCAACAGCAATCAGCAGCTTTTAGACGGTTTTGAGGCCATAAACCAACAGCTGAGACAGTGCCGGCCCCTGGGCATGTCTGAGGGATAAAATCAGCAATAAGGTCACTGTTTTTCACCTCCTGTACGTGAAAGCAACGGTGGAACAGCAGTAACCAGCGATCTGGATTACTTGTTAGTATTCTGGGCAGTGGTGTGGGATTAAACAGCGTCATTAAGGATATCTTCTCTCTGATTTATTTGCAGCAGATCTGATCAGAGGTCTCTTTTCTGCCATGCTTTGCATTCTGAAGGTGCCGCCCAGCTAAGAGGCTCCTATAATCTATCACCGAGGCTTTGAAGTGCTGATTCAATACACAGAGGTCATCTTTAGAGGCAGCCGGTTCCATTTACAAGCCATTTCAGTGCTGTCTACATAGGTTGCGGACAATGTTCGATTGAAGGTCTTCTTCCATAAAGCGCACAGCCTTGGAGGATACTTTTTACTTAAAGGAAGTTCTTATTTCTATATGAGTTGAGTGTTGGATCAGTCCATTGGAGCTATAGTGCCTGATCTCTCTTAAAAGTTTGTTTTTGGTTGCTATATGAATATTAATGGAGGGACGTCTCTCTTGAAGGTGACTTAGGGTAGACACAATCTGGGTTTAGGTTTTGTTTCTATGTGAAGATGCCCTCTCTTGTACACTCTATTTGAGTGGTTCCTCTTGGAGGTCAAAATGGTTGCTAGGTGGACACAATCTTGGAGGTTGGAGTGTGCTGCTATGTGGACACATTGCTTTGAGAAAACGTTTGGGAGACAGCAAGTGGACATTATTTGGTGAATTAGGCTGCTTTGTGGACGTTTCTTTAAGAAGTTTTCTTGGGGTAGCCTTTGAAAGTTGCCTTGTGGACGTCTCATGGAGGGCACCTCTTGGAAGTGGCCTTTGGAGGCCATGTGGCATATTTTTAGCACTTGTACCCTTGCTTGATGAAGATCCCCTTCTTTGGGGCCTTATGTATCTCATGTTTTGTACAAGCGGCATTGACCACTATTTTTATGTAATTTGTTAGGAGTTTGCTTGAAGATAGTGGGGTTTTTGTATTATTTTACTGCACCCTAAGCTAGATCTAGGAAAAGAATGAATATTTTATTGTAAAGGAAGTTGAGCTACTCTCCTATATAAGGAGAGCCACTTCCCATTTTAATTCACGGTAGGATCTGTGGAGATTGCTTTCGTTTGAGTCTAATTGATATATATTTTCTTGGAGTAAATTTGTCTAAAGGTTTCTTTGTTGTTAAAGTATGCCATTCTCTTTTGTTATTGTTCTCATCTGTTGGATTTCATATTGTTAGCATTGTCCATGTTATTTTTTCTTGGTTGGATTGGAACTAGTCCTTGGAGTGGGACTCTAACCTGCTCATCACTTATCATAAAATCATATACTACAAAAACCAACCTTTGCTAGGGAAGCCTATTCAAATCACCTTTCTCCTCATTGCCTTTGCCCTAGTAAAACCCTACCCTAGGTAAGAGGCAACTTGAAGTGAGAAAGGGATTCATGTGGTGACATTGGCTTTTCCTCTTGGTTCCCCTCTTCTCGCGTGCATCTTCTAAATTTTAATCACACATGCTAGTTTGGAAAGTAATATTTTTGGTATTGTTGCCAAGGATAAAATTATTTGTTGCTGGTAGGTTGCGGCAACGATAACATTTTTAGTGCAGGTTGCTCTCTATCTTAAGCACTTTTGTTATTTTACATCAAACGAAGGTTTTCTTTACATTGTTCTTCATTCAGATGGTGAAGTTCTAACGCCCCCTTGGTGTAGGGTACACCAAATTAAAGGAGTAAAGGAGTGAGTATTTCTTTCTTCCTATGTGATTAGAAGTGAACCCTCTGATGCATTCATTGAAGTAAGGGTAGCTTAGAGCATCCTTATTTCCTGGATGATCTTTGAAGCAAGGCCCTCTAAAATTGATTATCCTTTGAGTCCATTTTCCCTTGGTTGGATTGGAATTGGTCCTTGGAGTGGGACTCTTACCTGCTCATCACTTATCATAAAATCCTATTCTACAAAAACCAACCTTTGCTAGGGAAGCCTATTCAAATCACCTTTCTCCTCATTGCCTTTGCCCTAGTAAAATCCTATCCTAGGTAAGACTCCTCCTTGAGTTGGAGAAGAGCCAACTTGAAGTGAGAAAGGGATTCGTGTGGTGACATTGGCTTTTACTCTTGTTTCCCCTCTGCTCACGTGCATCTTCTAAATTTTAATCACACATGCTAGTTTGGAAAGTAACATTTTTGGTGCCGTTGCCAAGGATAAAATTCTTTGTTGCTGGTTGGTTGCGGCAACGATAACATTTTTAGGGTAGGTTGGTCTCTATCTTAATCCCTTTTGTTATTTTACATTAAACGAAGGTTTTCTTTACATTGTTCTTCATTCAGATGGTGAACTTCTAACGCCCCCTTGGTGCAGGGTACACCTAAGGAAAGAAGTAAAGGAGTGAGCCTTTCTTTCTTCCTATGTGATTAGAAGTGAACCCTCTCATGCATCCATTGAAGTAAGGGTAGCTTAGAGCATCCTTATTTCCTGGATGATCTTTGAAGTAAGGCCCTCTAAAATTGATTATACTTTGATTCCATTTTCCCTTAGTTGGATTGGAAGTGGTCCTTGGAGTGGGACTCTAACCTGCTCATCATTTATCATGAAATCCCATACTACAAAAACCAACCTTTGCTAGAAAAGCCTATTCAAATCACCTTTCTCCTCATTGCCTTTGCCCTAGTAAAAGCCTATCCTAGGTAAGACTCCTCCTTGAGTTGGAGAAGAGGCAACTTGAAGTGAGAAAGGGATTCGTGTGGTGACATTGGCTTTTCCTCTTGGTTCCCCTCTGCTTGTGTGCATCTTTTAAATTTTAATCACACATGCTAGTTTGGAAAGTAACATTTTTGGTGCCGTTGCCAAGGATAAATTTCTTTGTTGCTGGTAGGTTGCAGTAACGTAACATTTTTGGTGTCTTTGCCAGGAAGAAAGTTCATTTGACGGAAATTTGAAGACTAAGCCTCAACATTTATGTGAGAGAATCTTACTGCAGATTTTTGTTCTCACATGGCGACTCCCTGAAGGGATGAAAACCTTGTTCCTTTGCATAATTGAAGACTTTGTTGGGTGTAGAGGTGAGCACACATCAAATTGAAGGCTTTGAAGCTTATCTTGGCAACTCTAGTCATCTTGTTTCAGCATGAGGTATGGTTATGGTTATTTTTTTGAATTGTAAGGGCTTTGAAGTGAAGAAATGGATTATGATGAGGGTCCTTTGGTTGAAAAGTGTTATCGCCAACTTTAATTTTCGGGCATCCATGGTTTTCCTAACGAGGATTTTGATTGAGATGTAATGCTTGAGGTCACTCCTTCATTTAATGCTCATGGTGATTTGGCTACAGTACACATTGCATCTTTCATCAAAGTGGTGGTTGATTTTAACATTTTTCATGAGGGTGATTTACTGATAGTTTTTCGTTGCACTCTAGATGATGATGCATTTGAGTGGTATGATTGTCTTGGTGGTGTTACCCTGTTATTTGCATGGTGGTTTGCTTAGGTATTTATGAAGACTTTGGGGCTGATTCTTTAGTAGATACAGGCAAAATTTGTTGGTGAAAAAAGCAGTAAATGTCATCTACTCCTAAATTTGGGCATGAGACAGCCCCCTAGCAGTTTTCATTTTCAGTTATGGGGGCAATTTAGGACTGTCCATGCCCTCCTGCAGTAGTGAACAGGTTGTTGGCATTTCTGGGCAGGGAAAGCAGTATTTTTCTTGCATTTTGAGAGCAATCTGTGGGATGACAGCTTCCCAGAATCCACTCTATATGATTGGAGGCCTAAAAAGAGAAATATTCAGTCTTCCTTCCAGCCAATCTATGAGGGGCCAGCAACCAGTGGTCCTTCCTATCTTGCCCATGTCTGTTAAATGCCCAGTTTTGGTTAAGATATGTGGTTGTTGAGTTCTAAGATGAATGTGGCATCCAGATTTATGAATGGATAGTTTCCACCTGTTATCAAATGGAACATATGAAGAATTGTTCGACTGCTATGTATGTAGCAGCATCTCTTTATTCATGGTTGTCAGATCAGCTCAAGGTTTGAATCCTGAATGACCTCAGGTATTTCCAGCATACTGGAAACAGGTCTCAGATCTCTAAACCATGATTCATCTCTAACACGATTTAAGGAATGAAAGCTTGAATGCTCTGCTGTGTTGGGTAATCTTGGCATAAAAGGGATCTATGAGTTTGATGGATGCATCTTGAAACCAAGCGTGTCTGTTAGTCATCAATTCGTACGTAGGAAACTAATTACTGTATGAGAGTCAGCAAGTCTGGGCATATATTTCAGGGTGATATTCATAAGTTGTTAGTGCTTGGAATAAGGAACACCCAAAGGTAAAGATGGCATCTGGTAACCAAAGATTGCCCCAAATCCTGTCTTGTACACCTTTTCACATCAGATTGATGAGTATCCCAGCCATTAAAAAGCAAATGGAAGCAGCATGTTCTGTTACCGGCCCTGGTGACTTCTAGATCAGTCATCCAACAGTGAGAAACAAGTCTGCGCAAGGGAAGTTTCTGTCCTGAAAATTGTGTTCCAGATCTTTCAGTAGAGTTAGTGTCTAATGTGACTTGCAAAGGTAATGGCACTGATTGGCAGCTCAACATTTAACAGCAGCAAATTGTTCTGAAGACCCCTCAAGTGAAGCCATTCGAGTTCCACCTCAGAGCAAGAAAATAACACAATAATTTCACCTCCAAATCTGGGCAATGGTGAAGGCTATTTCAAAGATCATTAATTTTCAATAATGGATTGTTTCTCACATATTGTTTTTTGTCCATGAATTTTATCTTATTGATTATACTTAGCTCAGAAATTAGTAATTGATTGGCGATGTCAACATTGATGCAATTTCCCTTGTCATTTGGACAAAGGGCAATGTTAGCATCTTTTTTTGAATAGTCACTTTGAGTTTTAATAATGCCAAGCCAGGGGTTGGAAGATCATGAAAAGGAAAGATTCCTTCATTCTTTTTTTTGAAATTCATTTTTCAGATCTATTTTTACATCCCTTGGGAATTAATTACTTTTAGAAACTTAAATATGTTAGTTTTTGATAGCTCGGTGGCACCCCTGCATCGGGTGCCTAGGTGCAGGGGACATTAACTTGGAGTCTCATTTATATTCTTAAAGTGACTTTAGTAATATGTTTTTATTAAAGTACCTTTTTGATGTGACTTGAT